>OZ023182.1:1925068-2479006 GCA_963995505.1 Hypericum androsaemum
AACACTGCTCTTTTGTCTAAGCAGGTTTGGAGGCTGTTCAACAACCAATCATCTCTTTGCTTCCGTATTTTAAAGGGTTTGTATTTTCCCTCATCTAACATGCTGGAGGCTAAGAAGGGTGCTCGTCCATCCTGGGTCTGGTCTAGTTTACTCCTTGGTTTGCAGGCTCTTAAAGATGGCCTTCTTTCCAAGATTGGGAATGGCAATGATACTTCTATCTGGTTAGATCCTTGGATTCCAGATATTCCCGGCCACAGACCTACTCCGCCTCTCTCTCCCCCTCTTAACATCGTTACTGTCGCTGACCTTCTATGTATGTCCACTAGAAGCTGGAATACTGACTTATTGAAGCAACTTTTCAGCCCTATTGAGCGGGATGCTATTTTGAAGATCAGGATTGCTAGGGCGGGACCTGCGGATCGCATCATCTGGTGTCACTCCCTGGATGGTGTCTTCTCGGTTAAAAAGGGCTACCAAGTCCTTAAATCTCAACTTTGCGATCCACCTATTCCTGATCCTTCATTTCTTTCTAACCCGGTTGGCTATCCTCTTATCTCAGGTTTTTGGGTCAAACTTTGGAAGATTAAGGCTCATCCTAGAATCCTCCACTTCATCTGGCGGGCTGCAAAGAACGGGCTTCCCACTTCACTTAATTTTCATCGGAGGAATCTCTCTCCCTCTGCCATCTGTCGTATTTGTAACTTGCAGGAGGAATCTATGGTTCATATTTTGTTCGAGTGTTCCCACTCTCGTGCTACTTGGCTTCGCAGCTCTTTTGGCACTTGTTTTGACCATGTTTCTCATTCTGATTTCCCTAGTTGGCTTTCCTCTGTTTTAGCCTTGAATTCTGCTCAGTCTTCTTTTGAGCTTATTTCGCTTGCTGTCTACTTATGTTGGGGGATTTGGAACTCCAGGAACAAATTTCTCTTTGAAGATATTCCTCCTAATCCTTCTAATACTTTTACTCAAGCTGCTTACTTGAGCCATGAATTTTTGCAGGCCTCCAGGTCTGATGTGGTTGGAATTGCTGCTAGCTCGTGCTGTGCTCACGGGTTTTTTTCAACTACTACATGTCCTTCCGGATGCAGTGCTACTGATAGGACTTCACCTGTCGCTGACCAAAGAAATTACTCTTCGTGGATTGCTCCGCCCACCGGGATCACGAAGATCAACTGTGATGCTTCCTGGATTGGAAACTCTCTTCCATCCGGGATCGCTTCCGTTGCCAGAAACTCTCAAGGCCTTCTGTTGCAAGGTCATTCTGATACCATCTCAGCCTCCTCCTCCCTCGAGGCCGAGCTATTGGCAATCCACCTCTCCCTCCAACTTGTGCGTAATGACTTTCCTGATTCTACCACAGTTGTTGAGACTGATTGTCTATTGGCTCACACTGCGCTTACTGCTCCTATGCCACTTATCTGCTGGCAATTGGAATCTCTCGTCTCCGACATCCGGGAGGATCTTGAATCCTTATCACTGTGTTCCCTTGCTCTTATACCCCGACTTCAAAACCAAGTTGCAGACTGGGTTTGTCGTTCGGTTAGATTAGGAACTCTTCCTAGTGATTGGATTTCTGTTCCTCCTATTGCTTTTGACAGACTCTTGTACTCTGATTTTCCCACTTAATCTATTTTATGCGGTTTTTGTTTTTCAAAAAAAAAAAAAAAAAGAACAAAATCTGTCTTAAGAACAGGGCAGTAGGCGGGTATCTAAAGACGGAAAGCAAACATAAAAATAAGATAGACGAGGAAGGAAAACAAAATGCTACCAGCCATCGAAAATTCCAAAGTAGTAGTCTGATGGGTTCAGTACTTATTAATGCCATCAATCACTTGATCTCCAATTAAATATCAAGTAACTGAGGTACTATGATAAAAGCATCATCCATCTCGGATCTTCCTTCCGCACAAGAATGTAAAGCTCCAAAGAGGCACATATTCCCTTTGTAATAGGCTTCTCTAGAGTCACCTACTACAACAGGATACGAACATTGTATTTGTAACGCCCCGTGATTTGACCGACTGTCTCCACAAACCAACACGATCTTTTCCAGCGTGTTTTGTCCTCACTCACACACATCCCGGAAAACTTCCCAGGAGGTCACCCATCCTGATCCTACTCCCGGCCAAACGCATTTAACCTTG
The DNA here is from genome assembly GCA_963995505.1 of Hypericum androsaemum. Lineage (NCBI taxonomy): Eukaryota > Viridiplantae > Streptophyta > Magnoliopsida > Malpighiales > Hypericaceae > Hypericum > Hypericum androsaemum. Next base: position 1,927,213 of record OZ023182.1, read on the forward strand.
GAGTTCTCTCAAGATGTGTGCCAGAAAAGAAGGTGCACCTTGTTGATATGGATAGCCAAATCAAATCACTTAAGAATTTCAGACAGTCCATATCATTTACGGGGTATCACATTCACCCCTCCTTCGCCAGAATTAGTCAGTCCCAGAATCCCTCGGTTGCAGGTGCGTTCGATCCCCGAACCACACCGTACAAGCCGAGGTCGCTCTGATACCAATTGTAACGCCCCGTGATCTGACCGACTGTCTCCACAGACCAACACGGGTCTTTTCCAGCGTATTTTGTCCTCACTCGTACGCACCCTGGAAAACTTTCCAGGAGGTCACCCATCCTGATCCTACTCCCGGACAAACGTGTTTAACCTTGGAGTTCTCTCAAGATGTGTGCCAGAAAAGAAGGTGCACCTTGTTGGTGTGGATAGTACCAATCAAATCACTTAAGCGTTTCAGATAGAACAGATCGGGGTATCACATAAAATGCCCCGTGATTTGACCGACTGTCTCCACAAACCAACACGAGTCTTTTCCAGCATGCATTGTCCTCACTTGCATGCATCCCGAAAAACTTCCCAGGAGGTCACCCATCCTGATCCTACTCTCGGCCAAACGTGTTTAACCTTGGAGTTCTCTCAGGATGTGTGCCGGAAAAGAAAGTGCACCTTGTTGATATGAATAGTACCAATCAAATCACTTAAGGCATTTCAGATAGTACATATCATTTACGGGGTATCATATTCACCCCTCCTTAAATATGCGACGTCCTCGTCGCGCCAGACAGAACATAGAACAGTCCCAGAAGCATAATTGCTCTGATACCAAATGTAATGCCCCGTGATTTGACCGACTGTCTCCACAAACCAACACGAGTCTTTTCCAGCATGCATTGTCCTCACTTGCATGCATCCCGAAAAACTTCCCAGGAGGTCACCCATCCTGATCCTACTATCGGCCAAACGCGTTTAACCTTGGAGTTCTCTCAGGATGTGTGCCGGAAAAGAAAGTGCACCTTGTTGATATGGATAGTACCAATCAAATCACTTAAGGCATTTCAGATAGTACATATCATTTACGGGGTATCATATTTTTGTAACGCCCCATGATCTGACCGACTGTCTCCACAGACCAACACGGGTCTTTTTCAGCGTGTTTTGTCCTCACTCGTACGCACCCTGGGAAACTTCCCAGGAGGTCACCCATCCTGATCCTACTCCCAGCCAAACGTGTTTAACCTTGGAGTTCTCTCAAGATGTGTGCCAGAAAAGAAGGTGCACCTTGTTGGTATGGATAGTACCAATCAAATCACTTAAGCGTTTCAGACAGAACAGATCGGGGTATCACAGTATTCCTCAAAGGACAAGGAATCATCTTGCTCGTTTGCTTGATTGGGTCTCACTTAGTTGACTTTTGAGGGAGATGATTTCGAGGTCATGCTCTGTACATAGAGCATTCTGCTGTAGTAGGTGGCTCTCGAGAAGCCTATTACAAGTCGCAATATATTTGAGATGGAATATGTGTTTGTTTTTTATTGACAAGTAAATTATATATTCCCATCGAACAAATCCGCCAAAGATAATCACATCAAAAATATCACGGGTACTGCACTTAAGTTATCAGATAAATGATAATCAAAGACCAAACTGATTAACACTATCTGAATATAACTTTCAAGATGACTCCAAAAGAAAACCTAAGCTAAAGGTATCCCTAGAACATTGTCAAAGGACATCAAGTCTTTTAGTAACAAAAAATCCAAAAAAAGTCCCTCTCCTCCAAGGAAAATATCTAGATATTTTATTGTAGAGCTTTCTACCCTTTATTGTGGATCTACCCCTTCCCTTCTCCTTCTCCTTGCCGGCGACGTCCGGTGCTCGTCCTCGTCTCTAGTTTCTCCGGATCGTCCTCGTGCGCATCCTTTTGGTTCGTCGCTCCATCTTCCTCCTCGTTGCCCTGGTCCGGCCTCGATTTTTGTCTCACCGCAGCCAGCCCTCTTCCTTGCCCGCTCTGTTCTTGACCACCTTTGTCGGGGGGGGGGGGGGGGGGGGGGGGGGATCGGTCTTCGCTGGCCTCTCCCCTTGTCGGTCATTTACTTTTTTTGCTTTAATTTTCTGAATTTTTTCTGTGTTTATTTTCTATGACCCTTGTCTTAATATTTCGTTTTGTGTGTGTTGCTTTTGTCCTCGAGTCACACTTGTTTGTGGCTTCGTCTAGCTTTGGATTATGTTTATCTGCTTTTGCTTGGATCGACTGTTGTTCGATCTGAGATCTATTCGAATCTCGTTGCCTTTCAGGTGGTTGCAGCTGGAGAACCTTGTCTCGGTTGACTTTTGTTGACCTTGGCTCTCATTTGTATGCATCTCGTATGCATTCAAATGCCCACGAGCTCGTCTCTTGGTAATTGGTCGTAGTTTTGTATCGGCAAAATTTCGCCCGATCGTTTTGCTTTCGTACCTTCTCGACTGTCCATCGCTCCCCTTGTGCCACTTTGCAGTCATTGGATTGGCTATCGTCTTATGTCTTTGTTTTTATCTTTACTGTATTATAACTTCTTTTTTTATCCCAAAAAAAATGATCAAAGGATATGAACATAAATCAAGCAAAGACAAAACTGCCTAAACCTAGCTATCTTAAGGCGGTCAAAAATTAAGGAGGATCAAAAGACCAATTCAAACACAAACCTGTTGTTGCATCCTTAATCGCTTGAACGATATTTGATGCATCTTCCTCCCATGAGAATTTCATTGGAATATGTTTTTGTTTGGGGCTTTATCCGGAAGATGCTTTTGTCACAATTAGGGGTGAGCAAATGGACCGGAAACCGTCAAACCGAACCAAATTGGACCAAAAAAACTAGACCGGACCGGACCAAAAAGAAAAACAGTCCGGTCCGGTTCACATTATATTAAGAAATTCGGTTTCTGGTCCGGTCCAGATCCGAGTTTCGTCCGGTCTGGAACTCATTCTTTGTGTATTTTTTTCCAATCCGGTCTGGTTTTAGACCGAACCAAAATATCTGGTTCGGTTCCAGTTTGAACCGGAGTAGAATCCAGTCCGATCCGGTTTACGATATTCCTAAAAATTCGGTTCCGGTTCGGTTCGGTCCGGTTCGGTCACTATGCTCACCCCTAGTCACAATACCACAATTTCTTGATATTTCTATTAGGAGATCAGAACCCTACGACAGATTACTCTCCAATATCTTCACCAAGGCTTGCAACCACCACAGGTGCTTCAGTCAAAACGCTTCTACGAACATTCACCATAGTTGCAACAATCCAAGGCTTCAAATATCTGTTAGAAAATACCATTAATTACTTGAGCAAGCAAGATTAAAAAATCCCAAAGTATATTCACAACTCACCTAATGATTTACGAAACAAAGCGAGCCTAATTTATTTGCAATTCACGAACAATAACATTCTAAAACAATCACCACAAAAAAATATAGACACACAAAAAAAGAAATTGAAAGGGGAATAGAAATAGAAACAACAACGTACCGTACTCTCTAATGAGTTTTTTTTTCCTGGAAAAATTAGAGAAGCAGGAGGCTGGGGTGGGTCTATAAATAGGAAAACGTAACATTATTTTATTCCTTGCGTTGAAATTAAGCAGGGATTACTTATGTGTTTGGTTTCAAAGTGATCACTTTGATCAATTAAGATAGGTTAGTCTGAAATCGTAAACTGCTTTACACTTATAATAATATATTTTATCGAAAATAACATTATCTTCCGGTCTTACCCAAAATAAACCTATGTTTTTAGAAATAACATTATCGTCCGAGAAAGTTTTTATTTTATTTAAAATAAAATAAGAAGATTTGACATGTATTATTAATTTATTATCACATTCCTTCATCGAAATTACCGGGTTGAACGAAGTATCTATAATCCTACTGCTTTGTCACTCTCTAATTTATAATTGGATCACAACATTTATAAATGTCAGTTTCTTTCTTTTAAATTTTATCGATACTTTTATGATTATGCATCGTGTCAATTATTGTAAAATTATTCAGTTTTTGGACTTAATTATACATACCCTTATCGGACACGTAAATCAGTTTTGTAAATCATTGATATTTCTTGCTTTGTTTTGTATTGATATTTCTTGGTTCATACATAACTGTAGATTCATCGGGTCTAATAATCTATTCTCGAGTTGGATAAACAGGACATATATTTAAATAAACTAATATATAGAATAATAATGTAGTTCCGACGTGGGATTCTCTTCAACAGATAATAACTTCGCTTCTATGTTAACAGCTTCTTTGCTTAATGGCATAGGTATGAAACATTTGTAGACAATCAGCTTAGTCCAGAAAAGCTATCTAGTTGAATTGCCACCAAGTCCAAACCAACAGTAATTATACACTCACAACTGTAGAGCCAGAATAGAATTGCAGAGGCCAACAAGTTGTGTACAATCAATCAGTGTGCAATCCAGACCAAAAAATGTCATCTGGTTTTACATACAGCAATTGAAGTATCTATTCACTGTCGTCGTTGGTTGCGTCTCCACGATCTTGCTCGAATCCAAGGCAGTCAATGTTAGCATATGAACAGAGTTCTACACAAACTTGATGCCTTCCGGCACGAACCAGCCGCATGCTGTTGCAGCTTCGCAGCGACATACCGTAAGCGGTTGCCTCAGGTGAAAGCCGCTCTTCTGTGTTAGAAACATAGTTGCACTAGTGGAAATCTTGATCGGTGTGGATCTTGGATTCTTCGGGATCATTCCATTTCTCATCCTCAAAGTGGCTGAACCATTCTGTTTCGTAGTTTCGTCGCTGGGAAGATACAGGACATTGGAATAAGAAGGGGACATCTCTTCGCCTTCTTGACTCCTTTCCAAGCTCTTCGTCGAGACTTCATCCTTTCTGCCATTAGCATCGACATCTTCATCTTCTGCAAGTCCTACGGCTCGCCAGGCATCTGTAACAAGCCGGATGGTGGTTTCCTCGGGAACAATTCCCTTCTCTTCCATAATTTGCATCAACTCTTCTGCTTTCCAAGGCTGTCTTGCTTCACCGAATCCCCATATAAGGGTTTCAAATGTCTTGAGGTTGGGGCGTATTCTCATTCCGATCATCTTCTCATACACTTTCATAGCACGGTCCATTTTTCCTGCACTGCACCATCCACTTATAATGGTGGTGCAGGTTACAACATTAGGGCGTACGCCAGATCTCCCCATGGATATTAAGACCGACTCGGCTTTTGAAGGCTCTCCTGCCCGCACATAAGCTTTTGCAAGAATGCTGTAGGCACGTAAGTCGGGTTCTATACCAGCCTTCATCATGTCGTTGAATATTTCTTCGCATTTTTCCATAACCCCAGATGAACCCCAGGCATCCATCATAGTGCTGAATGTTATAACATCCGGCTTGACGCCATAGCGTTCCATCAAGTCTAGTGTCTGTCACGCAAATACAGCCAGCAAAAAGATCACGATTAGATCCAAGTAGGTATCGTCTAATCTGCGAAAATAGAAGCTTACCTCTTCAACTCCATCAGCATCAGAGATGTCCAGAAAACCCTTGATAAGTACATTGAAAATGACGAGGTTAGGCTGCACTCTGAGCTCCTTCATTCGGTAAACAAACTTCGAGGCTTCTATCATATTACCTTCTCTGCAGTAGCCGTCTAAAATGATACCACAAGTACGCACATTAGGCGATACTCCGCTTCTCAGCATCTCCGTTATCATGTCCTCGGCCCTGCTCGTCTCTCCATTCCGAGCATAAGCTCCTGCTAGGGTGTTATATGTGACGACGTCGGGTTGTACGCCAGATTCCACCATGTGGTACACCACATTCCATGCTTCCTTAATATTTCTCTTAATGCACCAGGATCTAACTATAATGTTGTATGTCCTTAGATTCGGTTTCATATTTTCTTCCTCTGCCATGAGGTCTAAGATCTTTAAAGCTTCATCGGGCTTGCCAGCCTTTTCGTGTGCTTTCATGAGTACATTAAATGTGCTGGTTGAGGGTTTACATCCACACTCTTTCATTTTCTTGAAGATACTCATAGCGTCCTCGACATTTCCAGATTCGGAGAACGCATTAATCATTGCGTTGAAGAGTATAGTGTCGGGCTTCATCCCGTCCTCTTCCAGTTTAGAAATGAGCAAGTGGATAGACATGTAATGCTTCTGGCGGGTCAAGGCTAATACCAGAGCTGTATATGTTACAACAGTTGGCATGTGTCCTTCTTCCAATAAACTGTTGAAAATGGAAACAGCTTCTTTAGGCTTCCCTCTTTCAACTAACAGATTCATCAGCTTTGTTCTTGAACGGACTGTCTGGCAAGTATTCTTTCCCGAACAGCCAGAACATTTGGATCGTACTGGTAAATCCGCAGATGACTGTATCAAGTCATCCTGCGACGGACATGCTTCCTGTAGAATTCCAGGGATCAGGGACTTCAAGTAAAGTTTCATAGCAGCATGCACCCAAATCAAGTACACAGAAAAGGCAATTATTTTGCGGTCCACTCTTAAGACCAAGTTTTTGAGGAATTCTTCAGTGGCCTAAACAGATCCTAAGGATGGAAACACAGAACCAGGTGAATAACAGCATTGGTTCACTTTACCAGTACCTAGGGCAAGAGAAAAGAGAACCCTGAAGATAAAAAGTACGAACATGCCTACCTACACTTGTTTCGACCGATAATGCTCATCCATTATTGCTTCCCGTGGGAAAAGTTAGATGGCAATACCATGGTAGACAATGAATGATCTCTTATGCAGTCATTTCTGTCAGCATTACTTGACAAATGCAGAAGAGACAACTAGAGATGGAAAACAAGGCTACAATCAAAGGCAACACACCTACATACTGTCACATGATATTACCCGTCTTCCGGAACTTGCGGTCTTAGAATATAAAGGTAAAAATGGAAGCTTTCTAACACTTTCAGGTAGCAGGCTAAATTCCATTCAACGCTCCAAATCTCCGATAGTTCATAATCTATTTGAATTGATAAACCAAGGCAACTCTTGGAAATGTACTATAGAAAATCAGAAGAAATTGGCTTAACACATACCATGATTGTCGATGCTTTGACATGCTTTCTGCTGGCAATAGTCCCATCTTTCTGCTTACCCATAGTGCCAACTTGGAACCCTCCTTTATACTCTCTCTCTCTCTCTCTCTCTCTCTCTCCCCCTCACAGTTGGCCTTCTTCCTCCCCTGACTGACTGCTTCCAAGTTACCACACCATTATCAGAAGCCACATAAATCGAGGCGTTTTGCGTGCACTGCATCACCAAAAACATGATCGAATGTTTTCTGCAGTAACAAGATCCCAATTCAAGCAAGCCGGACACCGACTTGAAGGAGAAAGTTATCAACTTTAAGCTTGTCCAACTACCCAAGTGAGCAATTCAAATAATTGGGACATATATCTCCCAACTGAACATGTGGTTTAAGGTTACCCTCGTAGCAAAACATGAATTGGAACTATGAAATTGCCTCTTACTTCCTAAAATTTCCTATCCAAACAAGATAACCAATCAATTGCATTACCTTACTTTCTACCTTAGTTATCCTTTCCAAATACATCCCAAAGAAGCTTCTAAAGATGTCAATAGAAATGCCAGGGCCTAATTAAGCACAACAAGGGTACCCTATGAGGATTAATGGTAGCTTCTTCTGGGGTATGTTATGTTAAAAACAAATCCTTAACCAGAAACCAACCTGTACTTTACCCTTCACCGCCCTCTCACACCCCAATTCATCATTCTAACTCTTGACAAGTAACACCAACTCTGGCAAGGGACTTGGATTCACTTAAGGAGATCTTGGGTTCAAGCCTAAACCAAAAAATGTAAAAAAGGGTCCCCGACAGTGCTCGACTCTCAGTATCAGAGCCCCCGAGTCCAACCATCAACAACACACAATAAACAAATCACACAACCATGGTAATTATCATCCTAGAAACAGTAACAACAGTGCAACCTCAAGCAGCTAGTAGAACCAGAAATATCTCATTGCATCCACAATTCGAAGCACATTTTTTGATGTACCTGCTCAGTTTGGGAGTGGGAGAGGCACAAAAGTGCTTGCTTGAAGCTGCTGCATGGTCATTGGATAATAACTAACTAGTAAGAGCTTGAACAACAAGTCATTGCAAGAGAGAGAGAGAGAGAGAGAGAGTGTGTATTTTTGTTTTATAAAATTTTGTTCTCTAGTGGCCTCTGGAGATTCTTATCCACATGTTTTATCACAAAATCAGATTTCTGGGATGTGTTCTGATATATATATTTTTTCCCCATTTCTTTTTTGGTGTATAGTGTATTTGTAATTGCTGGTGCCACAAATATTGGGAAGCCATTTTTTGAGGAGGAGAATTTGCCACGCCGTATATTTTCTTTCCTCGTCATGGAACTAGTTTTCTTGCTGGTCTTTAGAAATTAGATGGCAGATAATTTGCTCCCAAGGGAACCACAATATTTTTTGTCAAATTTCTTCTTGTCATTTTAAAATTTTTGTTTAGTTTATTGGAGAAAATAGCATTGTTTTTGAGATGACGGTCCGACGGGCGGGTCAGAAAATATGGTACGTACGCTGACCTAACGAACCGGATGATTTCTGGTCAGACTGGGCGGTTGGCTCGGATTTTTGACCCAGAAAAATCTGGTTCGTTAGGTTTGACCGAAAATTGAACCAAAAAATCCGAAATTTACCCAACCCAACCCAAAAAAATTTTAAAAAATCAGATTACATACTCAATTTTTCCAAATCAACACAAAATAAACTAAATCAACAAAGATAATTATACTAAATATGAAATAAATTGACCAACATATTGAGAATATTAATTTTTAAACCTATTATTTACTAAATATATATTAAAAAATAATATAAAAACCTTCAGTCGGACCAGTTGACCTGGAGATCGGCCCAAAATCCGGGTTGCCACAGAGAGAAAGTTCTCCGTAAGGCTCAATTACCTTCCAAGTATGTTATAAGGCATATATATTTAAGGTTACATTATCGATGGTAAATAGAAGTTCTAGTTCTAATTGACAAAAATGAGTGTCGTGTCATGTAAGGCATGAGTCTACTCTTAGTTCTCACTCCCGAATCGTCCCTTAGTATCTGAAACATATAGCGCACATTAATGAGGGTACGCAACTCAGTAAGTTGGTAACACATATAACACACATCCAAGCACATAACAAATCATACAGTAGACCATATCTCAAATGATATAGCAATTCATATATCAAATATTCCCAATAATGATAATTGAAATCAAGACACATTGACATAGAACAGAAATCACATATACACTGACAAGTTTTTCAGAACGAACAGAGGTCACTTAGCCAACTAACAGAATAGGACTCCGGAACTTAACATATCCATGACGGAATTCTCGTGGGGCCCAGAAAAGTACCCTTCCATTCCCGCGTTACGGGTCCAGAAGATAGAAGGGTATCCCCACGAGCCCAGATAAATTCCACACTCCCTATCCATTTGATCACACGCACCTAGGGTTACCCGGTAGCCCCAACGATGTGTATAAACTATAGGGCCCAAAAGGTATGGAAATAATCCCGCCACTCAAAACAGAACATACCAGTTGCACATCGAAACTTATCATACCAAGAATTCGGACATAAGCAATATGGATCCATTAACCATACAGAATCATGAAATTTTGGAAATCATAAAAATACCACGGATCAAAAAATAATACGAAAACAGATTCATTAACAATACATAAATCGGATGATTCGAAATAGACTACGCACAGAAATCAAACCGATAAAAATATATAAACATGTCCGAAAGCAAGCAACTAACCACGCAGCACTTATCCAAGCTCATAACCCTTCAGAGGACCATGAGTTTGGTCACAGAACATTGACAACAAGCATATATCCCTGATTTTCCTTGAGATGCCACGCAAGTCTTAATATTTATATTATTATTTATACTATCAAGTTCATGTGTCTCATTTATATCGTTATGAACCACTAGTACAGGACAAAATAAAGTTCGTGGTCATGCGTTAGTATTATTCGGTGCACACAAATCAAGTTCACAGAGTTTTTAAAATAACATTAGCCTATATCTTCTTTATCAAGTTCACGGAATCACAAGAGAGCATTTTAATTGATAGCATCACAGATCCGAATTCAAGAAGTCGAGCAAGAAATCAAGAAACCTAACGACAGAACCAAAATAACTTTCATAACTCGAACAAGAAATCAAGAAGTCGCAACTGTCATAGCATCCTACGAAAGAAATTAACTTACATGACACAAGACCAAACTCAATACTGAAAAACAGGATATTAATATAAATCCGAACTTGTCAAGTCTATCCAATATCATTCAAATCAGATTGAAACTAAAATTAATTAATTAAGATATGTATTATCATCATTCTGTGCAACCTAAAACACATCTGCTTGCGCCGCAAGTCTAATCATGGATTTCATACCACTCAACGACCAAAAGAATCACATTTTAATATTTGTAAAAACACACCACTCTTAATGTATATCTAGGGTTCTTTCTAGCCAGCAACCATGTCTTCGCAACAATCATAACAAGCAAAGAACAAAATCTATTTCTTGCGCAACCAATTAACCAATTTAATCATCACGCTATTACCCAGCTCACAGAGATCCAACATGCGATCCAATAATCCTAGGTTCCTGAGATCCGTGTTCATGCTATTCGACATACCAGAATATGAAATCCACACCATATCCTTAAATTCGAAATCATATAGACAATAGCATAATACAAAGTAAGACAGAACCGACTTATCTTCCTATTTTATTCAAATTCGGATTTCTCAAAGCTGGCTTGTAAAGACAGCCTTAGACACCTTTAAACAATATCTCGACCGTCCAGAATCTTATCCATTGTGTTAGAAAAAAAACCCTTAAGTTTCGTGTCAATCCGATAATATTTCACTGTCAGATTTTACAACCAATGATGGTTACTCTTGAGACCTACGAAATTTCTATCTTTTCCTCCTCATTAGGGTTTTTCTTTTCTAGCTCACCTTATATAGACAAGGTCTAAACCTAATTTGTTCAATTACTATTTGGTCACTTAATTTTATATTATTCTCTAAATTAGTTTTATGGTTCTCACACATATCCAAAGTAATTTCGATAAATATTTTTCAAAAAAATCGTGCATGACCGTGGTGTTACTGTTTAGGCTTCAAAGCGTCTCAGCTCAGGAGAACTGGGCCGAGCTCATAAGCGGTACGAGCCGCCGGGCTCCATCTCGGCTGGTAAAGGGCCCTCGGGCTTTGCTCGGCCTTTTCGGTTTAATTTTGTCTTCCTCTGTTTTCTGGTTACAAGAAGCTAAGAGTACATCAGATACAATATAATCATACAAAATCTCTAAAGCATGCTTGGAGAGAGCGTCTGCAACGTAGTTGCCCTCTCGCCAGGTATGCTAGATGTCAATAGCTCCTCACCAGAAGCTCCCTCGCTCTGCAGATCAGTGTCGCCAAGGGGTGGGCACGATCAACGACACGTTCGATGAATAGAATGGCCAGAGATGACTCCACATCCACCTGGACCCTCCAAAACCCTCTCTCCCAAGTCAGCTCGAGACCGAGGACTAAAGCCCAAAGCTCCGTAGCCAAGGATGTGCAGTGCCCGATGCCCTTAGCGAACCCACATAGCCAAATACCACCCAAGTCACAGATGATGCCACCAGCCCCAGCAGGACCCGGGTTGCCCATCGAAGCTCCGTCCGTATTGAGCTTGACGAAGCCTTCTACAGGTCGCTGCCAGGGAACTAGGATCTCTCGACGAGGGAGTTATGGAGTATTTTGGTCCGCTAAGACACGAGCAAACTCTCATGCTTGTAAAATAATGAGGGAGGGGGTGCCCCAGGGTAGTACCTGGCTGATAGGCAAAGTCACTCTGCCATTGCCAAAGCCACCAGCAAGTAATCACGAAGGTCGTTGCCCAGGACGAGACATCCGTAGGAGTGGTGATGTCTGAAATGTTGGCCCAAAGCCACCAGCGTGGATCCGTCTCGGTGTAGAAGCATCGTGGGGGTTGTGGAAGAAGGGAAGCCCACACCAACTTGGAAAGCCTGCAATCATGAGACATGTGCATCAGAGACTCAGACTCAATACCGCATCTCAGACACGTGTCATCCTCAGTGAAATGCCTCCGTGCCCGCTCTGCATTCGTCATCAACCTACAATGACAGAACAACCATATAAAAAATTGAATCCTCTCGGGGACTCGAAGAGTCCAAATTTGTGTCTAGATCAGGTCAGCTGGCGGCATATCGACATCCATGCATAAAACCCTATACAAAAACTGAGTAGAGAAATGCCCATCCTATATGAGGCTCCAAGACAACGAATCTATCTAAGCTGGCGAGACCTGCAAAGGAGTCGAAGTCAGAGAACCAATAATATGCAGAGGCAGGAGCGCCTCCAAGCGAGAGATTTCCCAACCATTCCGAGGGGACCAATACTCAGCCACCCGCTTTCCAGCCTCCTCGGCAGGAAGATCACCAATAAGGTGGTTCCAGAAAGGGGAGGGAGAGAACCACGGGTCATCCCAAAAGGACGTACGAAGACCATTACCCACGTTCTGACGAAGATCATAGGCAAGCATCAGTCGAGACTTCACCATGGCTCGCCAAGTGGCAGAAGAGTTATGCTTCAGCTTTAGCAGATCCAGGTCAGCGCAATCCCTACCATACTTGCCAATCAGAACACGTACCCATAGGGGGTCCTAAGACTGGAGAAATCTCCAGGGCAGCTTGGCTAAGGATGCCATATTGACCTTTCACATAGGCTGGAGCCCAAGGCCACCGACCTCCTTAGGCAGGTACATGATGTCCCCGTCAATAAGATGAATTCGCGGATGGCCCTAGTGGGATCCCCAAATGAACTCGCGCACACAACAGTCAATATCCCAATAAAGACCAGCATGCAACAGATCTGTCTGCATCGTATGGGCTGGGATAGAGGAAAGAACTGAGCGAGCGAGCGTCAGACGACCGTCCTGCTCAAGGATCTCATCTTCCATCCAGCCATCTTGCCCCGGAACTTCTCAAGAAGATAGTGGTACGATTAACGACGGTCCCATCTGAGATCAGTAGGGGCACCCAAGTACTGGCCCACGTCTGAGGTCAGGGGGATACCTATCACATCGATGAGCTAGCTAACAAGCTCCGAGCTGACGTTCTTAAAAACCATGACCTTAGACTTAGGCAGACTAACACGCTATCCCAAGCAACCACAGAAGGTCTTTAGGAGGTCGCATACCACCTCGGCCTGGGAAACAGAAGCCTCACACAAAAGGATCAGATCATCAGCAAACATCAGCTGGCGTGTCAGGCAGACATGGACCCATCTACCATCCTGTACCAGTTGCTCAATAGCATACGAGCGTCTCTCCATGCATAGAACAAAGAGGTAAGGGAAAATAGGATCACCCTGACGAATTCCTCAGGTCGGGAAGAAGGCATCAGTCTTCCCTCAATTCCAAAGGACCCGCATTGACGTAGTCGTGACACACTCCATAATCCTGCCGATAAATCCTAGTTGATTAGTTATGTTCTCAAAAAAGTTGATTAGTTACATTCCCTAAAAAAAATTGATTAGTTACATAAAAACCTTATAAATTATATTTTTAAAGTAATAACATCTCTAAACTTATAAAAAGTCCTGGTCTTGAGTGAGCATCAGTGTCAAAAAATTTTAAATTCCCTATCGTAATAAATAATACTTTTTAAGAAAATATTAGTGATAAATATTTGTCCCAATTTTTACATAAAGTGATATTTTTTAATAAATACATATATTTTTATATATCCAGATGGAGCCATGTATATAATATTGGATAAATTACTCTCAACTCTCAGACCTTTGGTCACCCTCCTCCTAGAGTCCCTGATTTTTAGAAAATGATTGTCTCATCCCTAAGTTTTGATGATAATAGACTCTCGGGTCCCTGGAGTCGGAATATTTATTTTTCTCCGGCAAACTCCCACTTGAAAAGACTAAAATATCTCTCCTACTTAAAAATAAAAATTTTCTCTTTCTTTCCCTCTTCTTCTTCCTCCCACTTCATCTTCTTCCTCTAATCTTCAACCTTCAACTCAAACTCAAACTCAAACTCAAATCTCTCTAGCTGAACAACCTATCTCTTAGTTACATTTCAAGAACAATACCAGGAAACAAAATACCATGCCATTTTTGGTCTCGCCGGCCGATTCTCTTTTCTTCTCTGGTAACTAACCCTAACTTAAATTAACAAACAACCCTAATAATTGCAAATTTGGGGAAAAGGGGGTTGGGGGTGGTTGGTTTAACTAAACCGTAGAATCACAAAGCGGCGGGTGAGACCAAGTACCTGGTAGAGAATTAAACCCAAAAAAATGACTGAGTGAGCAACGACTGAGCAATAATGTGGCATACACCCACCCACCTCGTAGTTCAAGGAGAGGGCTTCCTTGTTGCATAATGTTTCAGCAAATGTGGTTTGGTCAATCCTCTGGTTATCGATCCTGTGACTAAAATTGGGGGCTTCATCTTTTTGCATTTTTTAAGGATAAATTATCCCTAGTTCCATCTTTCTTGCTACAGATTGTTGGAGTTTGGTTGAGATGAACCCAAAAAACTTTTTAGGTGGGGATTGGTTTATATTGTCTAAGGGGCTAGATCTAGATCAGGGTGGGGTTTTTTTTTTTGCTCCTTCTCCATTTTTTCAATTGATTTCAGATCTAGCAACCCACAAATTGATTTTATTGTTCATTGTGTTTGAGTTTTAGTTAAAAGTTTGGGGAAGAAGATAAAGTGGGGAAGAAGATGAAATGGGGAAGGAGGAAATTTTTTATTTTTAAGTGGGGGTCATTTTAGTCTTTTCAAGTGGGGGTTCGCCGGAGAAAAGGAATATTCCGGCTCCAGGGACCCGAAAGTCTATTATCATCAAAACTTAGGGACGGGACAATCATTTTCCAAAAGTAAGGGACCCTAGGAGGAAGGTGACCAAAAGTCAGAGACTTGAGGGTAATTTGCCTATAATATTTCACCAATACAGCAAAAATTAGGACTTTTTTCCTGGGCTTTACCCCTTCTCTCCCTCTCTTTAGAAGACAAGTAGAAACCAGAGGAAAGAGGAGGAGATGGTGCTGAGGAATATATGGAAATGGTACCAGAGCTGCTTATCTTCTCACCCAGTGAAGACCCAAGTCATAAGCTCTGGAATCCTTTGGGGCATTGGAGATGTTGGTGCCCAGTACATTACCCACTCCACCTCTCTTCACAAGAGTCCCCTCCTTCTTCTTCCTCCCCCTCCTCATAAACTGGTAAAGTTCCTTCCTTTGAGCTTTCCACGGTTCAAGATTGTTGCTTTGTGATAAAGTTCCTTCCTTTATCTCCAATTGGGTGTCCTTGAATTGATTCTCCCAGCTTCCTGTGCTTTTACCTGCCCTTTTTTTTAATTAACCATGGGGAATTAATTGGTGATTCTTTTCCCTTTTTTTTCTTTATTGTGAATGAGGAATGTGACACCAGGGTAGAATCCACGGTCCACCTTTTTTTTGGGTGTAAGCTATTGTATACGGTCGTTATCAGACCCTATTTTATTTTATCTTGTATACGAACGCTATCTGACCCTATTTTATTTTATGATGTCTCTCTCAGTGACAAGATCTCTAGTGAATCCAAATTTCTTACCACTTGGATCAATATATCCAAGCGGCCACCTTGGAGATCAATGTATCCAAGGGGCCACCTTGGATAGATTGGTATAATAGCATTTCATGGGACGGAACCCAAATCTTGATTGCTTTGCTTTGTGATGAAGTTGTTCCTTGCTTTATCTCCAATTGGGTATCCTTGAATTGATTCTCCCAGTCTGTGCTGAGAGTATTCGGAGCCGAGTACTCGGACCTTATTTTAGGGTGTCTCTCCCGGTGGAAGACTTGAATCCAAGACCTTTTTCATTATATCCGAGTTCTTTACCACTTGAACCAATTCCCCTTATTAGTATTTCAGCCATTTTACTTGAATGGTGCTGCCGTTGTTTCCAATTGATGTGGCATTTTAAGCTCGGATTTGACTAAGCCTTTGATCTATTTTATGTCTCCGACAGAAGGATGAGGATGAAAAATTCAAGATCAACTTGAAGCGCGTAGCAAATATCAGTATTTTCGGGTTTGGCTTTGTTGGTCCAGTTGGACATTTCTGGTTAGTCTTTCCCCTTCCATTTACATTTTGCTCCATCTACTCTGATATCAATTTTCTTGTACTTCAACAAATTTCCTGTATTTTTTGAAAAACACAATAACTGTCAAGGAAATAAGTAGCCATCTTTTGTTCTTCTGCATTATATATGTGATGGATCCTAACATAACAACTGTGTGGTCTGGCCTTGAAGCCATTATCAGCTTACTTCAAGGAGACAATTAATAATTGTAGTCTGTTTTTCTTGGTAAAACAATGGTTAGTAGCTTCGACACGCGACTTTCAATGGTCGAGAAGAACAGTCGAGCATTTTCTTGCATGTTAAAGCATGCCAAAAGTCTCAAATGTTTAATGATGTATTTCTCCCTGAATCGTATCGTACATACCTATCCTGTTGTAGGTATGAAGGATTGGACAGGCTCATAAGAAGAAGGCTTCTACTGCAACCGAAATCGGTGCGATTTGTTGCTGCAAAAGTGGCAGCAGACGGTATAATATTCGGACCATTAGATTTGCTTGCGTTCTTCACTTACATCGGGTTTGCAAACGGCAAGAATGCGGTTGAAGTGAAGGAGGATTTGAAGAGGGACTTCTTACCAGCGTTAGTACTGGAAGGTGGTGTATGGCCATTAGTACAGATCTTAAACTTCCGATACGTTCCAGTTAGGTACCAACTCCTCTATGTCAACATATTCTGCTTGTTAGACAGCGTGTTCTTGTCCTGGCTTGAACAGCAAAAGGATGCTGCCTGGAAGCAGTGGTTCGCTCCATTCGCGCCTTTGAAGGACGAAGGCGGTCAGAGGAAAGTATGACAATTATGCATTATCTCCATTTTTCGCCGTCGCAATTCAGCCTTTACTTCTCATACTGACATCAATAGATTCATTAGGGAGCTTATAGATTGGAAGTTTTGTAGTTAACATGCTTGTTGTAAACATAGATCAGTTCCTGGTGCAAAGGAAAACTATCTGCAGCTTCTTCTCTCTCCATTTCTATCACATTTTTGGTGCCGGTGCCCATTACTGCACCAGAATATCATCAGTCAATCCCATGTTCTATTCCATTCCGTTAATGCACGAGAAAAACATGCACGGCGTTCATCGTACGAACGCCATGCATGTCTCGAGCAAGGTGGCAGGATTTCTTGGAGCTGCAAGAGCATCAACAGGAGGAAAACAAGAGAAACCATGTGCTACTTGGTTTCTCATCCACCACAGAAATATTTAGATGCAAAGATTTGCTTTCGTTCAAGAATTTGGTTCAGCCCGTGCTTGCACAGAAAAATCACTGAAGCATAGGCACATGTAGCCTTATCCCTTCGCTGAAGTTCTGCTTCATATACATATCTTGACCAAAAATTTTATCGCTTTTTTTCCTTTCCCTCTTTCTTTCCACCCTTCAAAACACCTAAAACACTTTTTGGTCAAGGTGGACGACAGGATCGAAATGCCTCATGAATTGGCATGTTTATGCAGACGGCAATATATGATCGCTTCGCAGAGATGGTCGACGGTAACATACTTGTCACCGAGACTACAAAAAGGAATTGTGACCTCCACCAAGAGGTGTTCTTGGCTTGAATCTGCAAGATACTGTTAAGCAGGAGCAGTAGTTGAAGCCGATACTCTGAAACAGAGGGAACAAAACAACCGTCAAGTTCCATTCTCGGAGGAAAGTTTTGCCAAATCTTAACATGGACGGAATTTCTACAAATGTGAGAAGAAATTTGGAACTTACTGGAATGCTTAGCAACTGTCCCTCGCAGCTCACTAGCACAGGTAGGCTTCTTCTGGCAGCAACAGGAACAACTTTCAGTAAAGATACGGCTTTTTGAGCAGATAGCTTCAGATCATCTACTTCGAATTTCGTTTCTTGTTGGTCAGACTTTTGAACCTCTTTGCTGGATTCTTCATCTCCTTGCCCGTGCATGTCAATTGACACCGAATCCTTTGACAACTTAGAAAGATACAACCAGTCAGAGTCTGTCATGGAACGCACCGTCACCACCACATCATTGCTAATTCTGCATGACCGATACTCGTGATGGCTGATGTCCGTCCCTGAATCTTCATTGCATTCCATTCTTCCAGAAGCCACAAGCTTATCATTGTGCGGACTTCGGTTCCATGTGACCATGAACCTGCTCATGAAATAACACGTTTGACCAGGTTGAAGTGGTTCACTTTGAAATGCACTTGCGGACAGAGCCTCGCTCTTCCGCTTGTAGTCAACCTTAACCCCAACTTTGGCTCTAAAAGAATTTGTTTCCTCTCTCTGTAGCTGAAGGATGTTGTGATAAGTTGATTCACTTATCATATTCAATCTTTTGGCTTCTGTTAGGACTGATTCCGATGCTACATTCAGAAAAGGAACATCCGACACATCTGGGACAAAGTGATCATAATATGATTTCCCGTCAGTTATTATTTGCTCCAAGTCAGTCGTAGCTTGCTGCTGCTCTCCCTCCGGACGTTTCTGGAACAATTCTGTTTCCGGATGAAGTGAGGAACTAACTGAACGACACACCAAAACTTTGGTTCCCCTGGATCCAGGAGCTGGACAAAGGTAACAACCAGCAGCAGTAAAGGAGGTCTGCAAGATTCGTCAAAAAACTAAATCAAGAAAACTGATTAATACTTCATTCCTTTGAGGTTCACAAGATCAAACAGACATGAAAAGGATCGGATTTTGCCATTTGAGATTTGCAAGCTAGTAGGAAGTACACTTCTCTGCACCTTCAATCCCAAGTAGTAGTGCAATGATTAACAGATAAGAGAAGCAAGCACTAGAACCTACCATGTCTCTTCTCCTTTTACAGAAGAAATCTTGACTTTTGTTAAATTGACTTATTTAAACATCAATATATCAGTGTTGAACTGTATAGATGAAGTCATCCACATGACTGAAAACTTTTCATAAAGAACTTGATATTACTACAACTCGAACTGGCTGTAAATCAACTGTAAATTGAAGCCATAAAACTCCCGGAGAAAAACCAAAGTACGATCGACTGACCTATCACCTCTCAAACGACCGACTTAGATTGAAATTGTGACTAGTAATGCTGAGTGCATAGTTTGTTATTGGATAAGTATGTATGCTCCAGCACAC
This sequence comes from Hypericum androsaemum, assembly GCA_963995505.1. NCBI lineage: Eukaryota > Viridiplantae > Streptophyta > Magnoliopsida > Malpighiales > Hypericaceae > Hypericum > Hypericum androsaemum. The sequence goes on from OZ023182.1 coordinate 1,946,528, forward strand.
GCGTGACATAGTACACGCCCAACGGAATGAGGAAAGAAAAGCATAAAGTTCTGAGTAGGAAGGAATCGATACAATTCAAGCCTTGGAGCAAACTTTACCTTGCATGGGGAATTACGGAAGTAGTCCAAGAGTAACTTCGAAGTATGCCCTCTAACAGGCCTGTTTTTCTGAGAGATAAACTGGAGAAACCAAAAGTACCAGAATTAAGTGGACTATCTTGGAGGGTCGAAAATAAACCTTCTTCAAAAGCTGAAGTTAAGGATTAAATGCAATTTTCTAGTGCAACTACCTGCAGCAGAGAGGCAACAAACTTTGACAAGCATATATCTGTAACTTGTGATGCATTTAGAATCTCCAGATCAATGATAGCGTATCCCTCCTGCCGACACAACAACAAGACGAAAGAAAAAGGAAAAGTTTTGAATGATACTGTATCAGATAAGAAACTTGAACAGCTCAATTTGACTATTGATGGAAACTTTCTTGTGTACAAAGGTATCGTGTAAATTGTGAAGTACAAGGACACTTACATCCATGACAGTCAAAGCTTGATGTAGCAAGTTACGGCTAACAAGATCAACATATGCACGAGTTTTTCGACAAGCAGAAATAACTGTCTGTAGTTCAGCACGAAACATAGCTGCAGAAAGAAAAGATTGTTACACGAAGTAGCTAGTTTTGGAGGAAGAAAAAGATGAAAAATGATAAAAGTTTCCAAAGAAACAAAAGCAGGGCTCTCTGAAACCATCTAATATTATTAATAACAACATTGATGATAGCCAATCCTAGATAGAAGTGTTTTCTAGTAGGATAATAAGGCCTATTTCTAGACAAACTACTAAAAGGCGAAAACAAAATATAGTAATATCATTTCATCCCTAAACAAAAACTAAAGTTAATCATTGATTTCATCGTGACGATCCTTAACCATTCTTTCGTACTTTTAGGACCACCAAAGTTAGGTATTGCCACAAGTACAAAGACAATAGCACAAGAAACTCTAAGCAACAGTTTTAGTACCACTTACATGGAAAGTCCCCTAGTGCGCTCCTTATCCTATTCCTAGCATATAACAAGCTTTGATTTGTTGGGTCTTCCACCCAATCTCGGCCCATGTCTTGGCATATCTGGAAAGTCACCATAGCCTCATTAGAAATTGCTGACAAGGACACAACCTAATTTCTTGAACTGCAACAACTAAGCACGCAGCTTCAACCTTATACATGTCTTCTTTAGCAAAATGCAAGAGAGGCCGCACTACAAGTATTCCTTCATTTGAACCTTCTCCATATACATTTTTGCTGGGGGTAAACATTTGAGAAACAAATGCCATGCCTGAAAGACCAAGCACGCCACTATTTCTGGATAGCCTCAGTACAAATAGCTCCGCCTGCAAGTTCCCAATATTCACTAAATTTTAATTGTCAGTAAAGTTCTTCTACTGCTACACAAACAAAACGGATTGGCCATTGAGCTATCACAAGCTTGAACTCTCCAATCCTAAGTCAAAAGTAACAACAAAACCAAAATAAAAATGTTAGTTTGTGCAACATACCTGGTCATCAGCATGGTGTCCAATAAGTAACACCCTGATCCGGTGTTTCAGGCAAACTTTCTGAAACATTTGGTACCTGAGATTTAAATTTCCAGCGGAGACAATTCGAGGCCATTAGACTAACCTATTCTTGGTTACACCAAAATTCAGATTATGTTCTTGTTGCAATGTACTCCAAACAGCATAAACACAGGACGGGAAACTGGAAATGAAAAGGAAAAGGAAAAACCAGCAAATTAAGGGGATGGAGAGAACCTCATCTCCCTCGCTGCTTCCTGCACATGACCCTGTTCGGGCTTTCCATCCGGCCAACTACAATTGACAACTTCACATCTGATACCTACAGGAAATGCACATTAGAACGGTAATTCATCAAGCCAATCGATTATAACCTCATTAGCATCGCAATTCAAAAACCAAGCATACCCATCTCAGAAACTCGATGGGAAACAATCTGTGCTTCCTCGCCACTCTCGACACGTAGACCATGATCTACCACAATAGCCAAAAGGCCATTACCATCGCCATTACCATCCAACTTCCACCCGGCAGTTAGGGCACATAACGCCATGCTGTCCGGACCACCAGAAACTCCAACAGCTGAAAAGTCGCAAAATATATGGTAAACCCAGTTCGTAAAATCCAGAAAGTCGCAAACTTTACTTCCCAAAAGCACAAAAAAAATCCCCAAGGATAGAGTTTCGGACTCCTGGAAGAAAACCCACTAACCAATACGATGGTGGGGTCTAAGGCCAGCCATTTCCATGCGCCTGCCGAACGACTCCCTGTAATCTGCCAGCGTATCCACCGGAGCTTCTTTGGTAAGAGTAGAGCAACATCTGGAGGGAGAGCACGAAGAGCTAGCTGTGAGGACGTACGAAGAGAGGCCGGCAATGGTCCGGCGACGACGTCGGAAGATAGGGTTCAGGTGGCGAGGCTGGAGGTTTAGTGGTGGACTTGAGGGGATAGGGAGAAGTAGCCCCCTCGGCTGGAAGGTCACCACCACCCCTCGCGCCATTTTCACTGTTCGTGTGTTAGTGTGGGCTTATCTGTTATTAACCGCTCTCTTGTCTCCCTCCCTCGCTCTGCCTCTTTTTCTCCTTCGCTTCGGTTAATGGATATTTTCTGGGGTGTGCCGGCAGGTGGACGACCGGATGGCAATGGCCGGCTTCGTTTAACATTAGAGGCCCATCGTTACTTAATCCCAGGTACTGATGTGGATATCGTTTAAAGGTGATGGATGAACTTAGGCCCATCGTTACTACTCCCATTTTGTGGCCCAACATCCCTAGTCTTCTCTCTTGTTTTTTAGAATGCCTAGTCTCTATGTACTAATTTATCAGAGTTTGAGTGGTTGGAACGAAATAGTATTAAATATTTGTTGGGAGATTTTTGTCATTTTTTAAAGATCTTATTCTGCTTTAACTGAATTAGTCGGCCCAGTTGGTCGGTTACTGGGAGTTATAAACAAAAAACATTAAAAGATACCTCATTAAGGATTCAAAAGTGATCGATTTTTTTACTGGAAAAATATCTAATTTATTTTCTTCTTAAATTACTCGCAGAAAAATACGTGAATTTTGATTCTTTGGAATTAAGGATACGTAATTTATTTTTTCCCAAAAAATATAAACGGAACCTTGTAATCGGAGGTTCCAAAACGTAAATGTAAGTTTCAGGAACCGTCCCAGAACCTTATTTCAAGGTTCTGGATCCATCTTTTTGGAATCTTGTAACTGGCAGTTCTGGAATCGTAACCTGAAGTTCTGGAACCGTGGTCACCCCTACTCGATCTTTACCAAAAAAAAACCAACTATGGTTGATTCAAGTGGTACAAGACACATACTTTTTTAAAGAAGTTTCAACTTCGAGCTATGCAAATGAATAAGACATTATTTAAAAAAATGTTCATTAAATAGAATCCAACAATTTTTAACTCTATGTACCAGGTGGTGGTCGTGAATAAATAAAAATCTCAATAAATACATAACGATGCCACCAAAGACTTGATCATTTTGGAGAAAGTTATAATCTAATCATTTCCAGAAACATAAATAAAGTGAAAAAACTTGGTACAGAGACTTTATCATTCTTTAAGACCACTGCGCAAATCAAATTAGTCAATCTAATTATAAGTATGTAAATAGTATACAAATTTCTCAGAAAAAAATATTACATAATTTCAAAAATATATAAATACACCATACCATATATATATAAACTCGAAAACTAGATTTATCTTAGAACCTTATGAATATAAAAAGATTATTAGCAGATTTGTTCTCTAAATATGATCCAGTAGTATTCGACTTTTGATACCATAAAAATAAAAATAAAAAACTAGAAAACCCCTTAAACAGAAAGTCGCCCGACTCGCCCCCTTTATAAAGGTTGACGAGACGAGCGGAAATGTACAAAGAAAAAAAAAAGAATACAACTAAACAGAAGAAACAAGAAAACTTACGTTTAGAGCTCCGGTAACCTACGCCTCCGAAAATTTTCCCGCCAAATCAAAAACAACCATCGGCAACCGCCAACCCGGCCGCCGCCGCCGCGTGAATGAGACGGACTCTACAATGATCGCTCCCCCACCGGCTTCCCCCTACAAAGCCTCTGTCTTTGTAGCCCTCCTCGCCTTCTCTCTCCTCTACTTCTCCCGCCTCCTCCGGCCCCCGAAAACCCTAACCCTAGCGCCGGCGGCCGGGGCCAATTACATAGTCCGGTTCAAGGAGTACAGGGAGCCCGATCGCCACCGGGAGTACTTGGAGGCCGGGGTCGGATCCGACGGCTGGGAATGGATCGAGCGGAGGAACCCCGCGATGGGGTACCCTACGGACTTCGGGGTGGTGGGGATCGCGGAACCCGAGAAGGGGACGGTGATTGGGGAGATTGAGGGGTTGCGGATGGTCAAGGACGTTAATCCCGACTTCTCCTATAAGATGCAGTTGCTCGGGGAAGGTGAAGGGAAAGCGGAAAGGAAAGGTAAATGTGGTACCTTTGTTGATGGGAATAAGCGACCGGGGAAGATTTTCACTTCTATGTCGTTTAACGAGGACGAGGAGGTCAATAACTCGGTTGCTGAGACTAGTAATGCCTCGATCAATGGGGGTCGCCAACTTCTTATGCAGGTGTAGTTTGATGGTTCTTTATTGCCTTCTTGTTGTGGGAAGTTTGCTGCTTTTATGAATTGATTGTTGTGTATGGGGTTTTTTTAATGTTCTTTTGGGCTGTAGGAGTCACAGGTCACTTCCTTTTTTGGAGCCGAGAGTCTGTGGAAGAAAGGTTACACAGGGACTAGAGTGAAGGTGGCAATTTTTGACACAGGGATTCGTGCTGATCACCCCCATTTCTGGAATATTAAGGTCAGCAGATTGTGGACCCTTTAATCTTTGATGTTTGGATTTTGGGAAGTGTGTATGATAGCTGCTGATGCATGCTAATTGGTTGTGTCAGGAGAGGACGAACTGGACTAATGAAGATACTCTGAATGACAATCTTGGGCACGGGACCTTCGTTGCTGGCGTCATTGCTGGTCATGATGAAGAGTGTCTTGGTTTTGCTCCTGATGCTGAGATATATGCTTTTCGGGTATTCACTGATGCACAGGTAATGGTTATCAGTTGTCAAGAGTTATGAACACTCTCCATTTTGGAAGTGGTTGACATTCCAGTTGTATATACATTGGCTTCTAGATGTAAATAAACCAGAACATAATTTTACCATGAATGTGCGAGTTACACTGTTGTTTCAGGTCACATTGGGCGTTTGCTGAAAAGTATGCAGGAAATTGATTTAGGAAGTTTCTTTAGAGTTTGGAGATTCTTTGTTGCCTAGTCTAAAAGGTGGAAGCTTGGCAAATTGTGAGAAATTTGTATTCAGCTTCTTGCAGGTATCTTACACATCATGGTTTCTTGATGCTTTTAATTATGCTATCGCGACCGGTATGGATGTGCTGAACTTGAGCATTGGTGGGCCTGATTACTTGGATCTCCCATTTGTCGAGAAGGTGAGAATTTCTCGGCTTATTGTAATAGATAGTCTAACTTGATTAGAACTACGGTTATTTGCAGCCTGTGAATGGACTTTTTAGTGCTGGTTTCTCTTACTTGAGTTTAGCAACGATGTTCGGGAGGGGCTGGTTGTTAACAGTCAACTATATGTATTTCACCTTATCTTCAGAACATTGTGTCAGTGGTTGTCTTCTTTCAAAGAATTATTCATGCAAAGTCCCTTGCACACAAGTTTTTTCTATACGTTTGAGGTGCTATAAAACTTGCTCCCCTAAAGTACAATATGACTTATTTACCAGGTTTGGGAAATAACTGCTAACAATAACAGCCAAGTATTATTCATGCAAAGTCCCTTGCACCCAAGTTTTTTCTGTATGTTTGATATGCTATAAAACTTGCTCTCCTAAAGCACAAGATGACTTATTTACCAGGTTTGGGAAATAACAGCTAACAATATCATCATGGTCTCTGCCATTGGAAATGATGGACCACTTTACGGCACTCTCAACAACCCAGCAGATCAAAGTGATGTGATTGGCGTTGGTGGCATAGACTACAATGATCACATAGCCGCATTTTCATCACGTGGCATGAGCACATGGGAGATTCCTCATGGGTAATCTGTCATTTTTTCTTTAGCCTTTGTTTCTAACAAGTAGTCAATGGCATGTTGTCCTTCAATTCAAGCAATATTAAGTTGTCCATTTGCTTAGAAAAGTGCCGATCCTCATCCCATTTATTCTGATGACGTTAAATAGACTGGGAATTACTACATGTTCTGCCAACTGGAAATTTTCAATGAAACATAAAATTCAGTGCATCGGATCTTTGTGTCATGAAGATTTGGTCTGTGATGGGGCAATGTATGAGAGCAAGTTCTTTAGTGTCATCTTTTCCAAAAAGAAGATCTCGGGTGTAATAAGGATTTGTTTGTTTTTCTGCCATAGGTCTACCCTTCTTGCACCTCTGACTAAACTAAATGGCCCTCCCTGGAAGTTGACCTTTTCATTCATAACAATTCCTCTAATCTGTAACACTTCAATAACCTTACAGTAAAAGTTTGGCAGCATTTCTCCCTGCGTCTATGAATTCATCGATCACCATATCTGTTGTCATTTCTTTTCGTGTTCACTAGTGCATTGGTTTTATCCATCTATTTGATTTCTAGTTGACGTGTAAGTTTCTGTCTACAGCTATGGCCGTGTCAAGCCAGATGTTGTGGCCTATGGGAGAGAGATAATGGGATCCAAGATCAGTACTGGTTGTAAAAGTTTGTCAGGGACTAGTGTTTCTAGTCCTGTAGTAGCTGGCGTTGTCTGTCTACTTTTCAGTGTTATTCCTGAGAGTAGCCGTAAGCATGTCGTTAACCCTGCAAGCATGAAACAAGCCCTGGTTGAGGGAGCCGCTAAGCTTACTGGTCCCAACATGTATGAACAGGGTGCTGGTAGAGTTGATCTGTAAGTTCTCAGCTTTAAAACCACCCTGTTTCCGTGACTTGATGAACACTTTTCCAAGTTATTTAATGATTGATGAGATTAGGAGTATTTGTTATCTACCATTTTGGTTTGTTGAAAGCATACTTGTTTTGCAAAATAGCCCTTCTACTTCTAACAGTTTCTCCTGTATCAGCCTAGACTCGTATGAGATCCTGAAGAGCTACCAGCCTCGAGCCAGCATCTTCCCGGGTGTTCTTGATTTCACTGATTGCCCATATTCCTGGCCCTTTTGTCGTCAACCACTATATGCTGGTGCCATGCCAGTTATGTTCAATGCAACCATTTTGAATGGAATGGGGGTCATTGGTTACTTTGAAAGTCCACCAACATGGCATCCTGCCAGTGAAGAAGGAAATCTTCTAAGCATTCACTTTACTCATTCAGAAATCATCTGGCCTTGGACTGGTTTTCTGGCATTGCACATGCAAATTAAGGAAGAAGGTGCCCAGTTTTCGGGAGTGATTGAGGGTAATGTGAGTATTACAGTGTACAGCCCTCCAGCTCCAGGTGAAAAAGGCCCTCGCCGCAGCACGTGTGCTCTGCTACTTAAGCTGAAAGTTGTTCCAACTCCACCAAGATCTAAACGCCTTTTATGGGATCAGTTCCACAGTATCAAATATCCTCCTGGCTACATCCCAAGAGACTCCCTGGATGTGCGCAATGACATTCTTGATTGGCATGGAGATCACCTGCATACAAATTTTCACAACATGTTCAACATGCTACTAGATGCTGGGTATTATATTGAAACACTAGGGTCTCCTTTCACGTGTTTTGATGCTCACCAGTATGGAACACTTCTGCTTGTGGATCTTGAAGATGAATACTTCCAAGAAGAAATTGAAAAGTTAAGAGATGATGTTGTTAGTACTGGTTTAGGGTTGGCTGTCTTTGCAGAATGGTACAATGTTGATACGATGGTGAAGATGAGATTCTTTGATGACAACACGCGGAGTTGGTGGACTCCAGTTACTGGAGGTGCTAATATTCCTGCCTTGAATGGTCTTTTGGCATCATTTGGGATTGCATTTGGGGACAAGATTCTGAATGGAGATTTTTCAATGGATGGGGAGCAAAGTCGATATGCGTCTGGAACTGATATTGTTAGATTTCCTCGAGGTGGGTACATACACAGCTTTCCGTTCATGGATAGCTCAGAGAGTGGGGCCACGCAGAATTTATTGTTCGGTACTGGCAAGGTGAAACAGTCACTTCTTTTTTCCCTTCACGCTTTTCAGTAGTCCTTAATAGCAAACGCCAGAAAGTTACATGTTTTGAGTGTTTCTTTGGCTCTTGGATGAAAACATGGCTGATTTTTTAAGGAAACATGGATGAAAACATGGCTGATCACTGCAATGTATTGTGTCTCTTAGGCTCCTGGTTCTGTTAATTAATCAATATGAATGCCCAACCATGTAGCGATTTAGAAACTATTTTGTGCCAAGCCATGTGTTATCCGGCCTACCGTGATAGCTTGGTAAAGCATTAGAGCACTGACTGGAATAGGAGACCACACATTTATGTTTTGGCAACCTCCTAATAATCAATTGTAATATTAAATTAGTTGCCATGTCTTTCTCTCCTATGGCTAACAAGACTGAAAATAGTGGATGGATTTGTGGGTCATGCTTGTTGCTTTAAAGTATCGCATCGTTATGATCACATGCGTCAACTTCATTTTGTATGATTCCTTGTGAATGTGACAAAATTATGCAGGCAGACTCTCCAATATTGGGGCTTACAGAGGCGGGTGAAGGTCGTATTGCAGTATATGGAGATTCAAACTGTTTGGATAGCAGCCACATGGTTACCAATTGTTACTGGCTTCTGAAAAAGATTTTAGACTTCACAAGTGGCAACACTAAAGATGCATTGCTTTTCACCTACTCTGCTAAACAATATGCAGCCATGTACATAGACGACAGCCAATTACCTTCTCGTAGAACCGATGTAAATTTCTCCTCATATTCTGCCGTTGTGGGAAAAGACTTGATCTGCAGGAGCGACTCAAGGTTCGAAGTATGGGGAACGAAAGGGTATAATATACATGTTAGGGGAAGGAATAGAAGACTTCCAGGATACCCCGTCATGGATGTTGGGGGAGGTCTGAATTCTACAAAAGAGAATTCCAATTTAAGGCGTAAAAAGTTCACTGAAAAAGGTTCCAGTGACTCGGGGGGAAATAAGTACTGGGGCATGATGAATAATGACGAGGTAAGGAATGAATCTCGAGTCTGAGATTGTGCTCGTTTTAAAGTAGTAATATGAACCTTATTATTAGTGCTGCTTTTCTTATATACGACAGCTAACTGAAATACTATCACCTCCATTTACCCAACTCTTGCAGCTGGAGGTGCCGGTGCTCATCCCTACTCAGTGGCTTGTACCTGCAGCAGTCGTCGCTGTTATGGGTAAGCGAGTCCTACTCATTACTTGGAAAGAGAACCCTTCCAAATATTCTGACTCCAATTCTTTTGCTAGGCTTTCTCTTTTTATTGAGCATCTGGCGAATCAGGCAGAGACGTCGGAGGAGAAGGAGAGGGTCTGCCTCTGGTCGGTTAGCAAACCTGTAGCTAGGTTGAGTCCTTCAATTGGTTTGTCGTGTCAGACCATAGAAGAGTTTTGCTAATGGCAGCGTACATGCTCCTACTTCTGTCACCACCAGCGCCGCACCAGGAAGTAGTTCTGAGATGGTTAGATTTGTATGCCTATCCTGGCTCCGAGCCTCTGATGCATGTGTCGAACGCAAATTTTTTGGATTGAGAGAAAATCATTGCCCCGGGGGGATGAAGACACGTCTCACACTTCATATCCTGATTCAGATTGCCTTCATCTTAATGTGAATTGGTGTCTGGAGAAAAGGGTTGGTACTATTAGATCAATCTGTACAGCTGTAGTGGACAGAACTACTTAAAGAAATTTTGTCCTAGCTCTCCTTGTGTTGTTACATCTAGGTCGTGCACGGCTACAAACGTGATGCTCCGCCTTTTTGAATTTCCCACTTAGGCAGATGAGCAATGTAACCACTAGAAGATCACTATCCGAATCTTGTGCATATTCTAGCAATTGATTGCCGGTTCCCTACATTTACATGGTGGCTCTTATTAATCACTATTTATTTAATCAAACTACGTAGTTGTTGGACTAATTCATATTTGAACTGGTTTAAAACGACAAAGTTCTTCTTATCAGGTTCTGGTGTAACTACGTTCACATGAACTCATATCTTTAGTTTAGTTGGTGTGTGGGAACCTACTACCAAAGCAGGCACGACCTTGCATTTCTGGTGTTTGAGCTTCGTACACACACGTGAATATTGGGTTGATGAAATTGCATGCGAGGAGTGGTCTTTTTCACTACCCACGCCTCTAAGCTCTATTTTAGGAGACGGTTCTCCCAATGATTTTTTTACATTCATATTAAAGACTTCTTTAAGAGAATCCATCTCTCTCACACTTCGTCCAATTCAATTTGGTACCCACGCCTGTAATTTGATCATTCCTTTGGTGGGTTCGTGCGATGTGAACACCCTAACCAAAAGTTGGAGAGACCCGCAGCCCTCTGGTTGTTGCTGCCATAATAATCTAAAGCGTAACTAGCAATGAGCTGGCCGCTTGCTTTAGTCCAAGCATTGGCGGGACCACTTTGCTTCATTCAATGATTCCCATATTCAAATTGATAGAATTATGCTTGACCAAGGAAAAGTTTTACATGTCAAATTAATGTGCCTCAGTATCCCAAGTAGGAATGATGATCTGGCATGCGACTAGTGGAATACGATGTGAAAAATCTTGTTACCCTTCGTACTTCGACATGACTTTAAACTGGATTAATCGACTATATCTAATCCGGAAATAATAATAATAATACAGAGGCTTAAAGGGTGGTACTATGCTATCTAGATGGTGTAACGTCCATATGCAACCATCTTCCACCAAGTTCACGCATAAGTCGTTGGGACAAGTTGGGGTAGGTCGGCACGTTTACAAAGAAAAGTGTAACAGAGACGAAGAACCAACGAACAAGAAACAAGTGCCAACAGCAGTGAAGAAATAAAACAGGTCCAAAGTATTTAGACAAAGAATGAAAGAATCATCAATCAAGTTGTTCCATTATGTATGTTGCTACCATACGAGGACCAGTACATACAAACATCAGAAACCAATCAATTCATAATCAGGTAAACAAAAAAGGTCTATTATGTATGAGACATTTAAGTCGAGAGTATGAGAAGGGCAAAGCTTGTGACTTTACAGAAATAAAAGGGGGAGGATTGTGTTATTGCGAGCTTCCAGTGAAACCTTGGCTAGTTCCCTTGAACTTTCCCATTTCCATTTCTCGGGTATTTTGGCCTTCGCTACTTGAGCCGGAAGGGTACAGACCATATTGACTGGTTGGCTCGCTGTATTCGTTGCTGGCACCGTACTCCTGGCTTCCCAACGCCATCTTCCTGAACTTTTTCATATCCTCGTTGTATTGGTCATAGTCTGAGCTACCATACGAACCATATACTCCGCTATTTCCAGGCCTGATTCCCTCGTTGATATCTGATAAAGACATGTCACCTTCCAAAGTTCGAACTACCTGTTCAATCACAAGATGGCGATACAGATTAGGTTGATATGTCTGCATCAGGCTTCAGACTAATGCAACCTATCAATTTTGTATCAAAATAAACTGCCCATGGTTGATGTGAACTAACCATCGTACAACTTCAAATTTGTATTTTGAGAGTGAAAACAATTACCTGGCTCATACGTGGGCGGCGCTTGGCTGAATGACGCACACAAGCAGCAGCACAAGCAACCATGCAAGCCATCTCACTATGGTTGTAACCATTCTGCAGCTTGGGGTCAGCCAAACTATCGAAGTTCCCGTCGTCCAAAGCCCTTGAGAGCAATGGTCTCGCCTGCAATGCACAAGAATCTCTAAGTATAGGGACACAAGCAACAAATAACTATATTCTTGACGCGATTGAAGATTTGCGGTCAGAGAGTAATATTTCTTGTCTACTAAAATTGATTGTTTACGAATGCAAGAGGGAGAATCATTACCCAATCTACCAAACTGTCCTCCATGAAGGTGTGAGTTGGATCAACAGGTCTCTTTCCAGTGATCAACTCCAAGACCATTACTCCAAAGGAATAGACATCTGATTTCTCAGTTAATTTGCCGCTTGCAGCATATTCTGGCGCCAGATACCTGGATAATTAGCATATGATAAGCATTACACGATACTTAGTTTTACAAAATACAATAATCTAAGCACCTAAATTAACAAACATGAATGTTAATTAGCCACCAAGAGAATGAATTCCATCCTACCCGAATGTACCCATGACCCTGGTTGATACATGGGTGTTGACATCGTCAGTGAACTTTGCCAGTCCGAAATCTGCAACCTGCAAAAAAAAAAATTGAAACCAGGTATAAAACTTCAGTCCCTACGATCAGCAGTAAGCGTAAATGGGCATGACTTGCTATCAAGCATTTACATTCGTTAAAAGTACAGCCATAGATCATTATTTTTTAAAAGGCCCCAAGTATGTAGTTCGATTTACAGGTTTAGTACCTTCGCTTCAAACTTATAATCCATAAGTATATTCGATGCTTTGATGTCTCGATGAATGATCTTAGGATGACCTGAGAGTATCATACAAACACACCCATAAATAAAATTATTGATGAGCCAATACACTCAATTTTGTTAATGCAAAATCGAGGCTGAGACAAATATATCAAAAAGATATAAGTGGGAAAATTATGAGAAATAGGAGCTCACAGTCTTCGTGAAGATAAGCAAGTCCTTTTGCCGATCCCAAAGCAATTTTTAGTCTGGTAGGCCATTCCATGGTAGGTCTTCCCTTTCCTGAAGTATTTTTCAGAAGTCGGACAATCATGAGCACACAAGGTTGTACCAATGAAGCAAGAACGCACAAATACATATGCATTGGACATGTTCTACTTGCAGCAGAAAGATCATCGGATGATAGTTAAAAAAGTTGCGCAGGAATGAAAAATTAAAAATTGCTAGTGTATAACAGCCATTTGAACTTACCATGCAAGTGAAACTCGAGATTGTTGTTCGGAACAAACTCATACACGAGCAGCTTCTGTGATTCAGTCATACAGTAACCAACCAAAGAAACAAGATGCTTATGATGCACTCTGCTAATGATATCAACTTCTGCCTTGAACTCTCGCTGTCCTTGCCCGCTTCCTGCTTTTAGTGCTTTGACAGCTACTTCCTTCCCATTTGGAAGGACGCCTTTGTGCACAAACCCAAAACCACCTTGACCCAGGAGGTTGGCATCTGAGAAGCCATCAGTTGCCCTTGCCAATTCTTCATACGTAAACGTGCTCCTTGAGAAACCTAATGACATGCCAGGAGAAGGTGGCGGAAGAGGGTTTTCAGACCCTGAATAATTTGAGCCAGAGCCACCACTGCTGCTGATGAACGGAGGAGGTGGAGGTGTGGAGATACGCTCTGCAGGAAGTGGCGGCCTTGATGCAACTGGGGGTGGGGGAGGGGGCTTTGGCATAGCCGCGACAACATGGTCTGAAGGTGGTGGAAGACTCTGTTGCCAATGCTGCTGTCGACCACCATAAGGGTCAACTACAAACAACAGCAAATGGTAAGCAGACTAAAACCGATTATAGCAAGTTGACCGGTTCCTAGAGAAGCATAAATAATTCAAATTGAAGACGGCATGCAGCTGTTCGGCCTTCGACTCTCTAATAACTTCATCAATGAACTCCAAAGCGAGGAGAACTTGATTAGAACTAACAATTGCATCTTCATAAACAGTTAGTTATAGTACCCTAAAGATTTCAGCCCAGCCATCTCCCATAACTATGACCAGATCAATTCCGCCAAAGGAAAGTCAACGAACATTCAAACCACCCAAGCAACATAAATTAATTAGTACATTGCTCCTTATCTCCACAACTCGTTAAAGTTAAAAAATATCAGCCCTCAAAAACAAATTTTGACCAAAACAAAACCCAGATCGGAATTTCGGAAATAAATAAAAAAGACGAAACCTTTAGGGGCCGGAGGGAGAACAGGCGGGGGACCATAGTAAGCACCCTCGTCGTCGTCGTATCTTCTTCTTCTCTTCTTCTTCCTACAGAAGATGAACAATAAGCTGAACACCACCAGTACCACCAGCCCTCCTATAGCTATCCCCACCACCAGCCCCGTCGATATCCCCGACGACGACGACGACGGAGGCGGAGGTGGGCTCTTCGCGGTGGACGGTGTCTTCGGTGGCGGCGGGGGAGGCGAGGAGGTCGTCCCGGGGGTAGACGGAGGCGGAGGAGGAGAGACTACAGTCGACGGTGGGGGAGGCGGCGAGGTGGATGGAGTCGGCGCGGTCGGAACCGCCGGCGGTGGGGGGGAAGTAGAGTTTGAGGGTGCCGGAGCTGCCGGCGGGGGAGGAGACGGGGTGGTGGACGGGGCCGGAGCTGCGGGAGAAGGCGGTGGAGGCGACACCGTAGTCGAAGGCGGCGGCGCCGTGGAGTTAGAAGCCGGCGCCGGAGCCGACATTACGTAGACAAAAGCAGAAAAAAGAAGAAACTTAAAAAATTCTTAGGCTCTCCCTCTCCACTTGTGTTTTTCTGAATTGCCGTAAAAGAAAAGAGCTTTCTTAGAGCAAGTGCTAAAGGTGGCTCTAAGCCTTCTTCTTCTTTTTTTTCCTATAATTTTTACTTATGGGAGAGGAGAGATCAGCTGGGAGGCTGGCTAGCTTAGCTGGTGAATAATAAATATCTAATTTAGCGTGGGAAAAGGGATAAAGTTGGAAAATGTTATTACAAGTTTTGTTTGTTTTATGGATACTGTCTGGATTCCTTTTTAGTTTTTTTCTCGCATGTGCCGAGTGGGAGAGAGAAGAGAGAGAGTATGAAGCGCGTGCAAGGAGGCGAGGATGCCCCAGATGGACAAAATGGCTGTTGGTGGGGCCCGCTCTCAATGTTGCGCGTCGGTCCCGTGTGGCTGTCTCGTCTCCTCTGAATTCCGGGCGATATTAGGTGTTGTTTTTTTCCTAAATAAAATTTTGTCATTTTTTAATGAATGGAAATTGACTCATCGACTATTGAAAAATAAGTCAAGATTCGTTATCATCCTACCCATCTTGCATTGATCTAATTTATCGAGTTTGAGGACGCAACAGTGTGTTGAAATTTTTCTGTTATTTTTCATACATTTTATTTAATAGAAAATTTGATCACAGCTTAGAAATAGAGAATTAGTGGTCTTCACATTAATGTGCCAGAAATATTTTTAGTTAGGAGGCTAAGTTTCGAATACGATATTTATATAGAATACAATTTTATTTTATTTTTTATATTTATATATCAGACTTGTCCTTCCTTTTCAGAAAAATACTTAATAGACAATTAAATAAATTGTGCAATAGATATCTGAATATCAAGTAATATAGTTTTTTAAATCTATTTCCACCCAATGTTTGTCCGGGAATAGAAATGATTTTTTTAAACAATGATAACACCATTTTATTTAATAATAATCTCACGGAACAATAATAGAAAATCATTTGGTACTGCGTTAAAGCTTTGTAGTAATAATGTTTCACGATCATCTTAATCCTATCTTTTCTTTTTAGAAAGCATCTTGACCCTATCTGATTGTGAATCTTGCCAACAATCTATAGACATCATCTAAAATTAGAAACAATTTCTGCGCAGATGTCATACTAAAAAGCGTATTAAAAAAAGTAATATAGAAATATGGACTGATAACTGTAAATGAGATGAACAGATATAAAACGAGAAAAATATTACAAACATAGTTGTCCCACTATTATTTATTTTCATTCCTGAAATTCGCACAGCAGATCATTAAATGTTTAGGTTTTTGAGAAACAATGATAAATGTTAAGGTGATTCGGTGCTATCGATGTCCTCTCGTTCGGAAGATTCTACAAAGATTTTGTGGAGATGTATGGATGAGTGTTTTGGTCTATTATGCATTTAATGATGGTAGAATAATTGAAAGGTGATAAAATTCAGTAGGTAATTATTCAATATTATTATATTTTCAAGGAATCTACCTCAAAACCTGATTACACTAATTAGGTTGTGTATATTAATATTAATAAATTTTAATTATAAAAACTTACAAGTCCCTAAATTTTGATATAATATATTAGGAGGTCCAATCCTTAGTCGATGAGTCTCTAAGTTTTTAGGGATCTAAAGTAAAGTAGGGGTGTTTTGGTAAATTCATACAATAACTGATTGAGTTAGAGAAATAAATTGGTTAGAACGACTAACGAGTTCGATTTCTCAAAACTTAGAGACTAATTTACTGAGAACTAAACCTCCTAGTACATTATATCAAACTTTAAGAAATTCTCACTATTTACCCCTATAAAAAAACTAGAACAACATCTAAGTGATTTTTCCAATTATCACCCAAATTGTATATATATGGTGGTTGTTATAGCCAGCTATTATTCCCTTTCATGTTATTCTTTGAAATCTCAAGTTGTCTTCGTAAGCAATATGACCAGAAAAATGTGGATAAAATTGAGTTAGGATAATGTGATACTGTGTGCAGCTAAACATATAGCACAATCTGCATTTTTTAGGGTTTGGATTGGGTACGGAGTGAAGAAATCATTCTGTATGGTTTTGAGTGAAGGGGGGACCGCGCTGGCAAGCGCAGTTATGTGATACTGGCATGCGCAGTTATGTGATAATGACATGTGTATTTGTGACAGCGGCATGTCCCATTTATAATAATGGCACGTGTGACTTTTTTCATTTTGGTCCCTATATTTTAAGATTTTTGCAAAAAAGTTATACTGGCATGCGCTGTTATGTGATACTGACATGCGCAGTTATGTCATAATGGCATTTGTTTCAGGGCTGTGTTTGAGCGTGGCTTTTTTTATTTTGGTCTCTGTATTTTAATATTTTTACAAAAAAGCCCCCGCGTATCTTCATTCCGAACGGTTCGAAATCTGGGCATTCCGTACCCAACCCATACCCCATTTTTAATATCTTTTTATATGTTTTCCTCGTAAGAGCCTTCGTCCGGATTTGAAATTATTGCAAAATTTTGCATCTTAGGAAACGAAATATACAAGAGATATATCTCAATATTTTATTTCACAAACTTGTCAAACTACCCCTTAAAACAAAAAAATTTTCAAACTCGGAGAACATTAAAAATTCTTAGTAACCATTATTCTCAATCTATTGTGTTATTACAAAGAAAAATTGAGCGATGATATGTCATAATTCACAAGGAACATGTTTTGTCATCGGATTGACACTCGTGAATGCCTCAAATATAACTAAACACATGTTCGGGGCGTGGGCGGGTGCTGCGAGCTCGATAAGGGGCTCATGTGGACCCATTTGTGAACTGCCACGGGCCCGTTGGTGGTTGACCATACTTGTCTCTCCGTTCATTAAGATGTCACGTAAAATAAATGTCTTCACATAGAAACGGGGGAACGTATTTTTATATTGGGTTGACACTCGTAAATGCCTCAAATATACTGAAACACATGTCTGGGGCTTGGCAAGTGTTATTGGCCCGATGAGGGGCTGGTGCGGGCCCGCTAGTGGACTGCCACATGCCCGGATGCCCATGCTTGTCTCTCCGTTCTTTAGAATATCGACAACGTTTTTTCAACATGTATTTAACACTTCTATATTTTCAAATACTCAAACTCGAGAATAGTTAATTAGTTGATTTAAGTGTTTAAGTGTTGGTTGATAGTTATGCATTTTTTTCACCACATCTCTTAATGTGGTCCAATAATAAAAGAAAATATTCGATAAGGTGACCCCATTGCTCCAAGGGGACCTGGATTGCGTACAGGAGCATCAATTCCGTACGGTCCAGGAAAGGGTACGCCTGTCATTTGCCACACTTGAAGAGAGAGGGAAGGTTGAAGCCAGGGACACGCGCGCCTACGATTTTTTGTTGTTGAGGAACACGCGCCTACGATTGAAAGGTCACATTTTTTTATCTTATCTTATTTGTATATTATACTAAAATAAATCAAACTGATATATTATTTAATTAATTATTTAATTTTATTATTATAAGTATTAATTTATATTAATATTTTAATATAATAAGTTATGTCATTTTATCATAACCGGACGAGCCGTTTTACGTAATCGGACATGTCATTTTATCATAATCGGGTTGCCTTTGATTAATTATTTAAAGTATTATAAGTTTTATTGCATATTAACTCGGTATGCCATTTGACATAACTGGGCATGTCATTTGATATAGCCCGGGCTGCCATTTAATATAACCTAGGCATGCCATTTGACATAACATGTGCATGCCTTTTGATATGACTTGGATATGCCATTTTACATAACCTGTGAATATCATTTGAGATAACCTAGGCACGCCATTTGACATAACCTTGGAATGTCATTTAATATAACCTTGGCTTGTAACTTGCCGACTATTAACTTCAAACATATTTTTGATACTCTTATACTCTAAATTTGGAGAAGTCATGAACCACAAAGTTGTAGATATATATCTCAGCTTCGCACAGCAACTTGAATCAACTAAATTGGACTCCGGAGTAAAAATTTGTGGCTCCCAACCGAAATCAGTCGACCGTAACTTGATCGACTTTTGACTTCAAATGAATTTTTGACATTCTTATACTTCGAATTTGGAATAGTCATAAACTATAAAGTTGTAGATATATATCTCAGCTTAGCATAACAACTTGAATCACTTCAATCAGACTCCGGGATAAGAAGTTGTGGCTTTCAAAACTAAATCAGTCGACCGTAACTCGACCGGCTTTTGACTTCAAATGTATTTTTGACATCTTTTCACTCTAAATTTTGAGAAGTCATAAACTGAAAAGTTATAGATATTGTCTCAACTTTGTACAAAAACTTGAATCAGCTCAATCAGATTTTGGAGTAAAAAGTTATAGTTTTCTAACAGAAAAGTCAAAACGAAAAAAAAAATAAGGAAAAGAGAAAAAATATATATGCCTAAAATGCCCCCTTGAACACGCGCACCATTTTAGCCATCTGATCTGGGAGTTGACACGTGTACAACCCAGATATTTTCCTGCACAGCACGGAATAGACGCATTAATGTCCGTGCACAATCTACTCCCGCTCCAATGGTTGGGTATGTCCGTGCTATATTGTTTTTTTTTTCACTAGAAAGACGTTTCTATTTCTCGATTCATTGGAAACGGAAATTATTTATCTTCCCGCACTGCGTTGGAAATGGAGGAGGAAACCAAAACATAGGAATACATCAGGACGAGACAAACAAACTGCCATCCGCCTAAGCCGACAAATTAACGGTCGTTGGCTTCCTACCACATTTTTATTGAAGGGTTCCTGCTTTCAAATTTTTATACTTTTTTTAGGGCATCACATTTTATATTTGTATTTTATTATTCTTTCTCTTGAGCAGGCGGTAGGTGACTGATCACCGCATTATTATCTCACATGTCGTATAACGAGGAGTCTTGAATCCAAGTTTGTATGTTTTTTTTGAAAGTTAAATTTTTTACACCATGCTAAAATTTGAACCATGAACTTCCTAGAAATAGTGCATTCTAAATGCCCTTTGGTAATCCAAGCTTGTATGTAAAATTTATATATGATGTTATGTTTTATCTTGAGTAAAACGAGTGTACTAGCGTCTATTTTATAAAAATATTAAAAATTTATGAATATGGATCAATAATCAGATAATTTAGTGTACTGTGGAACCATTAATCTTAGTCCAATGTTGAGTGGGAGCTGATATAGAAAGCAAATTCATTTACAGACTGTAGTTATTTCCAAATAAATTGAAACTGTGAAACAAAAAGGGCACCGTTTTGCCTAGCGAAGCAAGAATTTCCGGTGCAGTATATTGTAATTAAGTTTAATGCAAAGTGGAGCCGTTAATTAATCTGAAATAATTAAGGGTCTAAAGTCAAGGGTTAGGTTCTCTCTAACTCCAGTTTGTAAATTGATGGCACACATACAGCTGTAGCTGTTACTCCAAGCGAAAAGGAAAACAGCTGGGTCCTATACACAAATAGAAAGACTTGGACATCCTTCCTAATCCTCAAAATTTCAATATTTGTTTAGTTTTCGTATTTAAAGGCAAACATTGTCAATTTATACATGAATCATTTTTTGAAGACATATTTTTTTTTCATTTATAAGACTTAATTCAAAATCTTATTTAAAAAATCCAAAATTTGTATTTGCTTTGTCCATTTGTATATGAATTAAATGATTTTCAATAAAATGATTATTACTGGCACATCGTACTCTAATTATTAACTGCATATTGCATTTCCCTCTTTTGACGCGGTAATTGCTTCAATATATGATTTATTTTAAATTAATTTTTTTATACCACGATTACAATTACCAAAATTTAAATCTTGAACTTTTCCGAATTTGTATACGATTTATATCGTTAAGCTTAATGTCCTGTAATTACACATCCCGGTTCAATTTATGTTTGTTCAGAGTTGATGGTCAGTCTAAGTTAATATTGGATTACGGATTAACATGTATGTGCCTTTTTTATCCAAATTAATTGCAGAGTCTTTTTAATATATATCAGAGCCGAAAAGTGTACACACGTTGCAAGCTCTATTCCAGTCTCACATTGTTCAAGGGTTCCATCCATGTTTATTTATGGCTCGTAATTCATAAGAATTTCCTTAAAATTAGATTAAGTAACTTCAGCCTCATTTGTATCATGCATAAAGAAGTACCAACAAAATTTTAGATTAACGGGAATATTTTTACCAGAAAGAAATATTTTA
This sequence comes from Hypericum androsaemum, assembly GCA_963995505.1. Lineage (NCBI taxonomy): Eukaryota > Viridiplantae > Streptophyta > Magnoliopsida > Malpighiales > Hypericaceae > Hypericum > Hypericum androsaemum. The sequence goes on from OZ023182.1 coordinate 1,967,403, forward strand.
TCATAATAAAAAATTATGTTTAACTCATATTTAAATTAACTGATTAAATAATATTTGAATATTACGTGATTTTGTTGGAAAAAATTGTTGTACACAGAAGCCGGGCGTCAATTGCCTACTATTAAATGTTGGCAGCCACCGCTAAAATGTGGAAGCATAAAGGATTAAATAATTCCAACTGAACGAATAAAGTATATTTTAGAGGGGATTTCATCTATAGAGGTTAATAAAGGCATCTCCTTCCAACTTGGACAACAGTAGTTGAAAGTGTTGTTTGTCGGAGGTGGTGTACTTGATTAGGATCTTGTAAAGTTGAGGCAAGAGTTAAACTCTTTTTTCGTAAGACGAGATTGTCCCGTATTCAGTGCTCACGGGCTGCGGCTATCGTCCCCAAGATACAATGACTTTGCTGCTTCCAAGATTGTAGCACAATGAATCTCGAAACTTCGGTTGAACCTTGGATACTTGGAACTTTCTTTGAGAGGGAGAGAGAAGAACGACTATTGCTAATGAATACTTATGCAATGAGTGTTCGGGGGTGATTTGCAAATGAGGAGGGAAGGGCCTATTTATAGGCAAGGATGGCTGTAATCCGAATGGCTGCCAGGCACTTTCGAGGGGGCACCATGCTCTCACATTTCTGGGAGCCGAGGCACCCTTTCGGCCACCAGTTTTCTGGATGCCCGTAGGTGTCTCTTCAGAGCTCCTGGATGCCTGCTGGTATTTCTTCAGCCACAGGCCTTCCAGGTACTCCTCGTGCCTCTTCGGTGGCAATCTGGAAGCCTCCAGGATGTTCCAGTTTCTGGACGCACGCTGGTGGCCCTTCATCCGTTGGGCCATCTTGCATCCCTTCGCGAGCTACCTCGCACGCAGCTCGTAGCTCTTCCGGAATTTGGCAAAAGTCTTAAGGCTCCTCCAGCTCCTCGCGACGATGCACACGTGCGCCACAAAGTGTCCATTGTGACCTGCATCTAATGCGCCATGTGCACACGCACACACACGTGCTCACGCGTGTGCGCGTGCACGAGCGCATGCTTGTGCTCATGCTCGTGCTCGGATGGTACTACGCACCATCCTCGCCGCAGTCCAAGTTGGCTATTCTTTCAGGTGGTCTACTTATTTCCTAGTCAATAAGGAGCATCTCCTTATAAACTAGAGAAAACGTGTTGCACTTTCCAATGAGGGATTGCCATTTTCCATTTCCACTTTGGGCTTTTCACTTGGGCCTTCCACTATGGGCTTTGCATTGAACTTTCATTCATTTTTTTTCCAACAATCCCCCACATAAATGATGATTAATGCATGCTGACACTTTAAGAAAAGTTTCGACGAAATATCATTGCATCGAGAAAGGTAGTTTACAGCTTTGAACATTCCCTAGTAAAATGTTATCAGATTTACTTGCTGCTCAGTTAACGCGATGTCTTGAACTGGTCAGCTTTTTTATGTAAACCAAGACAATAACATTTACACAATGATATCTCTAATATCCTTTGGTTCTCACGTTGTGTCCATTTCGGCCATGGACCTTATCTTGGACTCATAAGTGTTTTTCTATTTGAAGCGGCCTCACTTCACACTTATATAGGTGATCTCCCATTAGGAGTATCCTGCCATACTCCACTTTTTTTCTGGTATAGGAATCATTAAAAGCGTAGACGCTTAACCTTACCACACCTCTGCAGGTTCGTACTTGGGTAGCTTATGAGAATGGGATAGATTTCAAGTATTCATCTGAACCATCCATAACTTAGTTGTCTCATTGAACCAAGTTTGTGGGATCTCCACTCATCATGGTTGAGTTACCGCTATGAACGTTCTTTAATGTGTGGGTTTTAACCCCATTCCCCTTACTGCGTTGTACATTTGATCTCTGTTGATTCCTTTCGTCAAAGGATCATCTATGTTGTCCTTAGACTTCACATAATCAATGATTATTATTCCACTTGAGATCAACTGTCTAACGATGTAATATCTCTTACGGATATGTCAAGACTTACCATTGTACATAGTACTTTGTGCTCTCCCGATTGCAGACATGCTATCATAATGTATCAATACAGGGGGCACAGGCTTATTCCAACACGGAATATCCTCAAGGAAATTTCTGAGCCATTCAGCTTCTTCCCCAGCTTTGTCTAGTGCTATAAACTCTGACTCCATGGTGGATCGAACTATGCACGTTTGTTTAGAGGATTTCTAGGACACAGCTCCTCCACCTATGGTGAACACATAACCACTAGTAGATTTAGAGTCTTTCATGTCCGATATCTAATTCGCATCACTGTATTCTTCCAATACAGCTGGATACCTAGTATAAAGTATGTCATGGTTTATGGTATATTTTAAATACTTTAGAACCCTTTTCAAAGCTAGCCAGTAGTCTGGTCCTGGATTGCTCGTGAATTTACTAAGCTTGCTAACTGAGTATGCAAAATTAGGGCATGTACAATTTGTTAAGTACATTAGACTCACAATGATCTTTGCATATTTCAGTTGAGATACTGGGTCACCTCTATTTTTAGCCAAGTGTAGACTCAGGTCTACTGGAGTCTTAGCCGGAGGTTTGTCAAAAGCATCGAATTTCTTGAGTACATTCTCAAAGTAGTGAGATTGTGACAAGACAATTCCTTCAGTTGTCCTAGAGATTTTAATCCCCAGTATGATATCAGCTAGACCCATATCTTTCATGTCAAAGTTGTTCTTTAACATGTTCTTAATTTTTATAATAAGATCATTACTGCTTCCCGTGATTAGCATGTCGTCTACATACATACATACAATCATGTAAGCATCGGGTGTGCCTTTAATGTATACACATTTATCACACTTATTGATCTTAAAGCCATTTGACATCATTGTTCTGTCAAATTTCTCATGTCATTGTTTCGGCGCATGTTTCAGTCCGTACAGTGACTTGACCAGCTTGCACACTTTATGTTCTTTTCTGGGGGTAACAAACTCTTCAGGTTATTCCATATATATTTTCTCTTCCAGTTCTCCATTTAGGAAAGCTATTTTTACATCCATCTGATGTATCTCGAGGTTATAGAGTGCTGCGATATCTATGATCACTCTAATGGATGTGATTTTTGTGACCGGCGAATATGTGTCAAAGAAATCATATCCTTCCTTCTGTTTGAACCCTTTAGCTACCAACTGAGCTTTGTACTTGTCGATTGATCCATCAGCTTTGTATTTCCTTTTAAGGATCCACTTGCAACCTAAAGGTTTGTAACCTGGTGGAAGATCCACGATTTCCCACGTGTAGTTTTGCATGATAGATTCTATCTCACTATTGATAGCTTCTTTCCAAAGAGGAGTATCTGAACTGGATAATGCCTCTTGGATTGTCCCAGGTTCATTTTCTAATATGTAATTTAGAAAATCTGGACCAAACGACTTAGCTACTTTGGTCCTTTTACTCCGTCTAGGTTTCTCAGCACCTTGATCAGAGCCTTGTGTAGCTTCATAACTTCTTTTGTTTGAGCGTACTTCTTTCGTTTCCTTTTTAGGAAAGATATTCTCAAAGAATGTTGCATTCATTGATTCCATGACCATTCCCTCGTTGATTTCAGGATTTTCAGACTTGTGCACTAGAAATCGGTATGCGCTACTGTTGTGGGCATATCCCGATGCAGTCAATGGTCTTGGGTCATATTCTCACCCTTTTAGGTGGAGGTATTTCTACCTTGGCTAGGCACCCCCACACTTTAAGGTAGCCGTAGGAAGGCTTTCTCCCTTTTCATAAATTTTCGTACGTATGGTATATTGTACAACGGTCAATAATTTCAAATTCCATAAAAACTGTAAAGTAATGATTAAAGGTTATTAGATTTTTAATATTTATTCACAAACCTACTACATTTGTATTTAGCAATGTGATAATCTCAACATGTCCCACCAATCGAAGTCTATTAGCTTCAAGTTTGCACGAGTATTGACTTCAAAGTATTATACCGAGAATTATGTGAGTAACAAGATAATATCATGGGATAATTACTGTCAGGTCCCTGGTATTTATCATATTCGCCTATTACTCCATGTCGTTTGACAATCGATTAAAAACTTCTCATAGTTTGGTTTTATTATACTCTAAGGCCTCTCGCTGACGTCAGCAATTTTTTTCCTTCTTTTTTTGTCATTGAAATGACAAAAATATCCTTGAAAAAAATACATCATCTTCTTGAAACACTAGATCTCTTCTCTCGAAACCAAGAGTCAGGAGCTCATTGTTAAGGAATCAACAAAACCCAATTGGAAAATACATCCACTTCGTCAAAATCAAGAAATAAGAACCCTTGAACTTAAAACTAAAAAATCAACCAAAAAATCAGAGAAACTCAAAAAATGGTAGGCTCGAAGGACCCCAAGGTTGTCACGACGGCGACCATATAGAAGGCCGTAGAGAAGATCGTTGAGAAGTACTGGGATCTCGCCGTCGTCCTCCGATAGCTCGCCGGCGACAGGCTCGAAGGACCCTGAGGTTGTCACGACGGCGGCCATGGAGAAGGCCACAGAGAAGCTCGTCGAGAAGGAGTAGGATCTCGCCGTCGTCCTCCTCGTCCCCCTCGTCCTCCGATAGGTCGCCGGTGGCAGGCTCGAAGGACCTCGAGGTTGTCACGATGGCGGCCATGGAGAAGGCCATAGAGAAGCTCGTCGAGAAGCAGCAGGATCTCACCCCCCCCCCCCCCCCCCCTCGTCATCCGATAGGTCGCCAGTTGATTTTTCTGCTTCGAGGGGGTAACTGGAATTAATTTTTGTAGCCGTTAATTTTTTGTTCTTGGTTCAACTCCATTTAGTTCTTGGCGTTAATTTTCGATTTGGTTCTTGCATTTTTTTATTTTTTCAAGGGTATTTTTGTCATTTCAATGACAAAAAAAGAAAAAAAAATTAGCTGACGTCAGCGATGGGCCTAATAGTATAATAAAACCAATTTTTAATCAATTTTCGAACGACAGGAGGATGAGAGGCAAATATGCCAAATACTATGGGCTGAGAGTAATTATCCCTTATATCATTATTAGAAGCAATGTAGTAATCTCATTAATTAGAAGCAAAATAATATCTTAAGTTATCCGAGGAAAAAAATTGATCTCACAAATGTCCTATAACAAGAACAATTAGCTAGCTCGTGCAGCCGGGCACAATTTTTTTTATATCATCTAATATTCGAACTATTCAACTGACTAAACAAATTTAAATCAAATAAAATTTTGAAGATCATAAATTTTTCAACAAATATTTAACAGAACATAAACATATTTATGACTCAATAGGACAAATTAATGCAGCCGGGACGCTGGTCAAAATCCCCGGCGTCCATATTTTTTTAGGGCAAAAAGTTGATATTTCTTCGCCATAAATTTTGAGATTCTCTCACATGGTGAACGTTATCGAGCTCCTCAAGTGCAGGTTGGTTATTATCCGAGGAATAAAAAAATAATTTTACTTGTTTGCACTTTACATGCTATATGATATTGACAAAAAAAAAAGGCGATGGATGTCAAGTATTTTATTTTTATGAAGAATAGTTATACAAAGAGCAAATATTCTTTATTTATACGTCATAGAATTTCTGCAAATATTACATTTATTCATTTGGGATACTTTCATCGTGTTATTATATTAGATTTTATTTTTTTCTCTGGGCGTTCTCATGTATATATTTTAATCTTTATTGCGTATACAGTGTAAGCAAATTACGTTTTTGTTCAAAAAAAAGAGAGTAAATTGTTGTTCCAATTGCGATAGTGGATAATAGGAAGTTAACAAGTGCTAGATTTTTTTTTTGGTGGAATAACAAGCGCTAGATTGTTTAGGCCTCCGGGAAAAGCCATCATGTAGAATCAAAGGGAACAAAATGTGCATAGAGGAACATTTTACTATAATTCCAACGTAAATATAATATTAGGAAAGACTTCGTCCATTGGTGAAAAGAGATTGTAATTTTTCTAAGAAGATATTGGAAAGTTTCGCAAATTTTTAAAAAATTTCATTAACCGAACCAAAAAGCAGACAAAAAAAAAACCTATGATGTTTGGATTTTATCATTTCATAAATTTACTATGCATCTTATATAATCCATTTTTTTAATCTCATGGAAAGTTGATTGCTTCAATTTTATCACCTGATAACAATTTTTTTAGAATTCATCTGATATATAATGGTTACCATAAAAATGCTTAGATCTATTAGCAAACACTTGTGTCAACGAACAAAAAATTGTTATAGCTAATGTAACGTCCCGTGATCTAACCGACTGTCTCCACAGACCAACACAAGTTTTTTCTATTGTGTTTTGTCCTCACTCGCACGTATCCCAAAAACTTTCCAGGAGGTCACCCATCCTTATCCTACTCCCGGCCAAACACTTTTAACCTTAGAGTTCTCTCAAGATGTGTGTCAGAAAAGAAGGTGTATCTTGTTAGTATGGATAGTACCAATCAAATCACTTAAAGCTCTCAGACAGAAAATATCATTTTCGGAGAATCACATTCACCCTTCCTTAAATACGTGACGTCCTCGTCGCGCCAGTCAAAACAATTAAGAACACAGAACAATCCCAGAATTATTTTTTTGCTCTGATACCAAATATAACGCCCCGTGATCTGACCGACTGTCAATATGAGTCTTTTTCAGCGTGTTTTGTCCTCACTCACATGCATCCCGGAAATTTCTCAGGAGGTCACCCATCCTGATCCTACTTCAGACCAAACGCGTTTAATCTTGGAGTTCTCTTAAGATGTGTGCCACCTTGTTGATATGGACAGTACCAATCAAATCACTTAAAGACTTTTCGGAATTGGGTATCACAATTTGAGAAAATGCATTTTTTTGGCCAAAAACTGTAATTTTGGAAAATGGGTCTCCTAGAAAAGATTCCAAAAAAGTGACATGGAAATGATATTCTGGCCGTCCTATGCATGGCTGGATAAAATTGACTACTTTCCATATCTTCGTCCCAGTCCAAATGGATGGGGCCGTTGGGGCATTATTTTTTTCTAATATATTGTTTTTGAATTTTGAACTTCAGTTTAGAAAGAGAGAAAGATTACGGGATAGGCATTTGGATCACATGGCCTCGCTGTTGTGGTCATTGTGGAATTGTTCCTTTTTCTTCTCATAATCAGTGGCTAGACATTCGCCTGTCCTCTGACATCAAAAGGTAAATATTCAGCTTTAAATTAGATCTCTCATTAAAATAAAGCTTATAAAATGACGTTATGCTTTAGATTTCGAGATAATTCCGAGAGTTCAACTTTAACCACCAAAACACAGATTAATATTGGTTCGAAACTGAGTATGAGAAATTTTTTTGAACGTTTTCGACTTAATTCTAAATTAGTCAGTTTATAAATTGTTGTCAGTGAGAAAGATTGTGACAGATTTGATTGGAGCAATCCGGGTATGATTCCATTGAAGGTGGAGAGTTTTACGTGGTTAGCAATCCAAGGGAGATATAATTAGTCAGTCTATTAATGCATTTTACTTTTAAAAAAAAGAGAGATTTGATTGGAGCATCCTCGGATGCCAATTGGCTTCCCGTGACGTGGGGTCTATAGAATGAAGCGCAATTAAAGGAAAGAGATTTCGATTTGAGCCCGAGGGATTTTGCCCGTCCCTATCAAATGACTATTCTACTAGTCGCTCTCCCGTAAGCTAAAGCTTAATTACACCGCTAATCATGGGCAATACCGGCATTCTACTCAAAAAGCCTTTTAGAGTAAGATGACAACAAAATTATATCTCATTTCTCAAAGTCCGTGGGTCAATTACTCACCCATTATACAAATGTCAAAACTTTACTTGAGAAGAAAACAAAGATCAACACCGCCTAAAACTCCGTAGATCAACCCTCACCTAAATTTTCCATAAAGAAAACACAAAGCGGAGAGTAAGAGGGGGAGGGAACTTCTCTTGGACCGGCCGACTATGTATGTATTCCCGGGTCGGACTCGAGGATTTAAAGCCCATTCGAACCAAATCTATTCGAGGCACTAAGAGGGCGTTTGGTACTACTACCCATGGGCCACAAGCCGAAGTAATTCAATTCATTTCACTCGCGCTGTCACTGCCGTACATTCCACGTAAAGAATACAGCACATTGCAGTAGAAGTAATTATACTAAAAAAATATACAAATTTTACTTCACTACACATTAAAAAAAATTCATTATCATGATGCACATTGGAAAATATTAACCTTGCTTCAGTATACTGGAAACATAAGCAGCCTCTGAACTAGTCGATCTACAATTAATGGCCCAATCAATCACTCTTGAGAACCCAGAATCTAAAACAGCTGAGCAGTTGGCATCTGCAAAACTAAGTAGCAGTATCGAACTCGCAGGTGGGGATGTTGGGCTCTCGATTTTGACCCCGAGCATCTCGTCGGTCTCTGATTAAATGGTTTCCGGTTGCGAATGGCCGGGATCTATGTACCAGGAAATGAACTGCCAGTGCTAGAAAGTATTATGAAAGCGCAGACCACGGATAGGGAGAAGACAGAAACCCAAGTGTTCTCCGTGTACGTCTCCATTGCATCGGTGAACGATAAACGAGTGCGGTTTTCAGCCCAGTTCCGTAATCGGTCTGCCTCTGCTGCGTATAATGCCCTTCCCTGAAAAGTATGCAGATATTAGAGTTCTTGGTTAGAAGCAGAAATTAATAAAAAGGACTTGAAATTTAAGAACGCCAAGATGTACCTTGTCATCGAACCAGCGACCACGACGTAGCCATGCCGTGACCAAAGCAAGTAAGATCCTAGGAGGAGTCAGATAATTGATAGCTCTTCCGGTACCCTTCACAACCCTCATTCGCGGAACCAAGGTCCTGGCTACAGTTTCCGGAAGCTCGCAGATGATATTAAACATCTGCTTGTTTTGCAGGGTCGACCCACTGCAATCATGGGAGGAGTACAATGAGAAAATAGCAACAGAGAACATATCCACGACGTAAAAACAAGTAAATTCTCGAATAAGCTTTTCGGGCACGATCCCAATTAAGTACCTTAGCAGCAAATCTGTAAGTACCATCCCTGGTGATGCTGTATGAACTCCAACTTTAGATTTTTTACACTCCTTCAGAAGAGAAGCCTGAAGTTGCCTCAGGCCACACTTTGTGGAGCCATACCTACAATTTTCAGAAGGACCAAAATACAACTTCATAAAACGTTGAGGAATACAATTACTACCAGATATTACTAGAAACGCCTTTATCCGGAGAATCAGATGATAACGTTTGCTTCAAGCCATGAAGAGAAGCTATGGGAAGGCGTGAAACTCACACGGCCGTAAGAGGTGTGCTGGATCCACCTGAACCTGCACCATCCATGTTAAAAATATGCCCTCCTTTTGGCTGGTCGACCATCACTTGCATAGCTTCCCGCGTGCAGATAATAGAACCAACCAAGTTCGTCGACACAATCTATCACAATGTCGGGAGGAACTATTCAGTTCCATCGCTTAGCCAGAGTCCAATTTTTGAAAGAAATAATTCGAAGACAACAAATGCAGATCATCCGCGAGAATCATATCAGTTCCTACGAATCCAGACCAGTAAAAGTGATAAGCCAGTTCACCAACCTGTTTTATGTCTTCATCGCTGAACTGCAGCAAGGGTCGAAATCCTTTGTTCATTCCGGCATTATTTATCTGCACCAGGGTATAGATGCAGAAGCAAGCATCAATTTCTACATGCTACTACCAATTATTGTAACGACAAATAGTTACAGAAATTGGTGACCCACTAACCCATATGTCAACAGAACCAAATTCGTTGACCGCAAAATCTGCCAACTTTTTTGCATCCAAGGGTTCACAAACATCACAAGCGATGCCAACCACTCTCGCATTTTTCAGATTCCTTTTAGATGAACCACTTGCAGATGCCAGTCCTTCCTTTAGACTTTCTTCAAGTTCTTTGACAGTTGCATTGACAGAGTCTTTGCTGCCATGGTAGAAGTCCCAAGCATACCAAGAACTATTTGTGAGCACATAAACTAACAAGAGCAACATAACAAATACTCTCATTCAAAGTTAGAGCACAACCTGCGGGAAGCAACAACAACTCTATCTCCAGAAAGAAGAAACTCCCTAGCAAGTGCTTTTCCCAGTCCTCTTGTGCTGTACCAGTCAGAACGAAGTTGCAGCATCGTAGAGATCGATCAGGTTAAGCTCATTGTAACTGCAAAGCAAACTAGCCAATTGAGTCGAGGCAGGGAGACTACCTCCCAGTGATGACAACATTACGAGGGCCAGCTCTACAATGGTCATCTAGAGCCATGTTAACACCGATCATTGTACCAATTATAACTCCTCCGAGCCAGCTATACCAAATCAGCGTCTCCATCTGACTATCTCCTCCTTCAGAAAACGCAGTCACAGAACCGAATATCACGAGCGTATTATTTCCTAAATCACCAAATCGGCAAGACACCTGTTATTGCACGTACATCAACAAAAATTTTCAACTCACCTGACAACTGAAAGCCAACGGCGAGAACCACTCCCGTACTCATCATGGTCACAATGTACCTTCCGACCTGAAGCGCAATCTAGCACCAGACGAAAGCCAGTTAGGCTCAACATATCAATTATCATACCGCGGGAATGAATCACAAACCAAATGGAAACCCAAACGTGACAATATTCTCCTCAGCAAGATTTTCTACGATCACGTTTCCCTCGTCATCTAAATTCGACGCAATTAAGTTTATCCATCATAAACAACAAGAATTAAGCTCTAATTCCCGTTTCATTCATACTCCTTAATACTACAGTGGAAAAGCAAATCTGAAGCAAGCCAAGACCCTTGTAAGGAAATAAAACATTAACTAAACTTACCAAAATGGGTAAGAAGCAAAACAAAACACAAAAAAACCAGATTATTAACTAACTCACCGAAGAGAGTTTCTTCTCCAACTTAGCCACAGATTTACTATACTCCTCCTGAGACTTGAACCCCAACCAACCAAACCCAAAAGGACTTCTTTCCATTACTTGACTCCTCTTCTCCTCTACTACTTCACCTCCTCCATCTTCCTCGCCCTTAAAAGCCCTGACCTTTTGCGCCCTTAACCCACAAAACCTCTTCTCCCCCTTGCCACTACTAATCCTCCCCAACCCAGTTCTGTGGCCCTCACAAGGACCAAAAAGGTCTACCCTTTGTGGGTACACGTGGAGCCTAGCTATAGCAACAGCCATGGCGATAAGCTGAAGCTAAAGAGTAAAGACTCAATCTTTATTATTTGTTTTTTTTTTAATTGTATTTTCGGTTTCCCGTTAAATTGGGGAGGAAGGAAGAGTGGAAATATCTTGGGAGGAGAAGAGATTCCGGTGGTAAGGTTTATAGGGGAGGTGGTGGGGAGAGGAAGAACTGTGATGGCCACACGTTAAAGCAACCTCATCGTTTGTGTTCTTTCGCGACACGTGGCCTTGTGGGTCATTTTGGAAGATGGTGGAAAAGAAACAGAGAGAGAATATGATTGATTATCTAGATTTTTTGCTTCAGGAAATATCTACCTTTGAATGAATCTTTTTGAAGATTCTCTTGAGCTTCACGGAGTGATATGTCTTAAAGAATTTGTTTTTTCTTGGATATATTGAATATTTGATAGGGAAAAGTCTACTTTAGTACCCTGTAGTATAGCCTAAAATCACTTTAGTACCCTGTGGTAAAAAACTGATCAATCGAGTCATACTTATTCCAATTAACATCAAAAAGGTCCACGGGCAGCTGCCCGGACTTGCCCGGACCTGTTCGGACAACTTGGCCAGCCACGTCACCGAAATTTGATGATGTGGTGCCACGTCACCTCTTCTTCTTCGTCTTCTTCTTCTCTCTGTCTCTCTCTCCCCTCCTCTTCTTCTTCTTCTCCTCTCACCGTAAAAAATCAACTCACGACCCAACTCAATAAGGCAGCAGCTTTCTTGAAGACGGCATCCTCCAATACACTCTGGTCCTTCTTCTCATAGGACGACGGCTTAACGACAACGACGGCGTCGAGCTAGTAGATCTCCTGAATACGGCGTCGATGGCTTAAGACCAACACAGCATCGTCTCCGCCGGCGACCAACACGACTTTGTCCCACCAGCGACCAACCCGACGATAGCGACCTCCAATCCGGTGCCGTGTGTTCCGCAGATGCCAACCCCTTCCTCTTTCCCTTTATTTCTTCTTTCTCCCTCTTCTATTTTCCAATTAGCTTCTCCCTGTAGCTTTATAGATTCCAATCAACATAGATTGAAGATAGCCTTGAGGGCAGCGGTCGCGTAGCGGTCGGGCCGGGTTCTTCGACCCATGGCTAGGTGGACGGGAGTAGCAGTCGCAAAGTGCCGACGACGACGGCGGCTGGATCGAGATCTTCTGCGACGGCCAGTGGGTTCTCTTCGTGGAGTTGAAGCCGGTTATTCAAGCCGTTGATTATTCCGGTGAAGAAGCCACTGGTTTTAATTGCTTATCTCTCGGTTGTCGAATTGATTTTTGTTAACGGATTTTGGTTTAATTGTTTTTGGTTTCAATTTTTTGTTTGCTTGTTGATTTTATTCTTTGTTGCTTTTGGTTTGATTTTTTATGGTGAGAGGAGGAGAAGAAGAAGAGGAGGGGAGAAATAGACAGAGAGAAGAAGAAGAAGAAGAAGAAGAAGAAGAAGAAGAAGAAGAGGTGACGTGGCACCACATCATCAAATTTTGGTGATGTGGCTAGCCAAGTTGGCCGGGTAGGGTTCAGGCAAGTCCGGGCAGCTGTCCGTGGACCTTTTTGATGTTAATTGAAATAAATATGACTCGATTGGTCGGTTTTTTACTACAGGGTACTAAAGTAATTTTGAGCTATACTACAATGTACTAAAATAGACTTTTCCCTATTTGATATTAAGATGGTTAGAATCTTGCCCACTGAAAATATTACATAGTTCAATTTGTCTTGGGCTACCTTGTTCATAACAATAACTTTCTTTTATTGCCCAGATAAAATGTGCCAAATTGGAGGCTAACGGGCCTTTGGTCATGCAAGCCCATTTTGTTCTATAATTGCTTCCGTTAGGGCTGCCGTTGGCCTATTCATTTGCCTGTAGCAAATTTCAAATCTTCTTAAATTTTGTTTATTTACAATAGGAAAAAGTACACTTAAGTACCATGTGGTTTCAAAATCATAAAACGGGTCTAACTTATTTCAATTTTTATCACGGACTGGTCCCGAGCTCCGGTTCATGATTTTTTGGACAAACTGCGTCGTTTTGACGCCTACATGGAATGCTACGTGGCGGTGATCCGGATTAATCGTTGTTGACGTGGCGGTGGGTAAATTATCAAATCAGTACCTGATTTCTTATTTCTTTTCAAAAAAACAAAATCCCCAAATTTAGCCCGGACCCACACCCATCTTCTTCTTCCCTTCACTCGCTCTCTCTCTCCCCATCTCCCTCCATTTCTAAATCCATCCCAGAATCCAGAAAAAGGAAAAAAAATCATCTCATTAAAACCATCAACAAAAACATGTAAACCCAGATAAGGGCACAACAGAGAACCATTCAAAAATGCTAAAAAGATCAATCTTTAGAAACCCTAACAAAGGCAGCCCACAAATCCCAATCAATCGATAAAATAGGGTATCTATCTATCAATTTCTTTCCCGACGACGTAGATGGCCATCTGGGCCCACGACATCGCCGCCATCACCATCAAGGGCCCCTCAACCATTCTCAATCTCTTCAACAACATCTTCAACGGCTCCTTCCCGCCCTAGCTCGCCGGGCTCAAGAACCTCCACAACAATAACATGACCGGAGACATGAGGAGTTTTGTGGGTCGTTTGATTCGGTTGGAAATACAACAACAACCTACACCTCGGGGGAAACTTCTCCGCCGGGAGGATCCGGCCGGAGTACGGGATAGTTTTGTCTGGAGATTAATAAAAACATGCTACGTTTTTGTGTTATTGGAGATGGGTTGTGATAAAAATGCTTCCCTGTGAAGGAGGGAGATGGCGGTCATAGAAGGAGGAGACTAGGAGGGAGAAGAGGGAAGAGAGAGAATTAGAGAGGGGAGGATATGATTTTTCATAATAAATAAATATAAATTGAAAGGGATTATTTTGGTAATTTATCCATCGCCACGTCAACAACGATTAATCCGGATCACCGCCACGTAGCATTCCATGTAGGCGTCAAAATGATGCCGTTTGTCCAAAAAATCATGAACCGGAGCTCGGGACCGGTCCGTGATAAAAATTGAAATAAGTTGGACCCGTTTTACGGTTTTGAAACCACATGGTACCCAAGTGATAATCGGTAAAATTACAGGGTACTTAAGTGTACTTTTCCCTTTACAATATAAATATCAGAGCAGATAATTTTTTTGGATAGATTACGTCATACACTAGAAATTTATATCATGTTTGAAAAATTTTCCGACAAATCTTTACTTGTTTGTTCAAATCTATTTCGATCAACTACAATAGATGTATTGTAATTTATCATTGATAAAATGTATACTTTCTAATTTATAAAAATTTATCAATATGACCAAATTTAGCAATGCACTCATCTCATTAATATAAGACATAATTTCATATCAGTCCTTGACTAATAGTAGTTTTTTTAGTAAGTGTAAAGTCCCTCTAGCGAGGAAGCTAAACACTAATAGACTCCAAGATAAGAACATGTTACAACCAATTTGAACCAAAGCAAAAAAGAAAGTGGAAACAAGAGGGAGAAACAGAATGCAGATGAAGCTTGGCGATCCAACCTTCACCAGCATACTAAACCACCAAGGAGCAACCACTTCACATATTCACTTGAACATCATTTCATACACCCAACAGATCCTCATCGTGACCCCCTGGACATCACTTACGAGCAAACTGAGAGCACGGAAATAAGTTGTTTGGAAAATTATCGTGACTCATTGTAGTTAAGCTACGTTCAAAAAGTTATTGGAAATCCACATCGGAAATAGAATATCCGACTTTTTTTTTTGGTAAGAGTATAAATATATTACTCCATGAAACAAATACTACAATGGTCATTTATCAAAAAAATAAAATACTACAATGGTAGAAAAAAATGTTTGGTTGGAAACAGAAGCAATCCAGACGCATCACCTAAAATGATGTACTCTCTCCCATCCAAAATATCTAGATATTTTGTTCTGGAGTTTATCTTCCTCTACCTTCCTTCCTCGGCACCATTGCTCCATCATCCGAGGCTCGTCGTCGTCTCGCTGCCCTTCCCCACCGCTCATAACCACCACAAGCTAGACCTGACCACGGTTCGAATTTGGACAAATTCGAATCGAATTTATTCGAATTCGAATTCATCAAAACATTAAACCATATTCAATTCTTCACAAGACGAATCGAATACGAACTATAAATTTTTGAATTCGAATCGAATTATAATCAAATTCGAATCGAATTATAATCAAATTATAATCAAATTATAACCGAATTATAATTGAATTATAACAGAATTTTTCCCTCTCAAATCCCCCCATTTTATTTGAATTTTTTAACATATATTATTATTATATGTACATGAATTTGAATCGAATTTAACACGAATTTAACTCGAATCAAATTTTTGAATCGAATTCGAATTAAATTCGCCAGTTTTGCGAATTATAAATATCTTGAACCGTATTCAATTCGTTTTATGACGAATTCGAATTGAATTTTTTACGAATCGAATTATTGACGAATCAAATCAAATTTTTAACGAATCGAATCGAATCGAATCACGAATCAGATTCAATTCATGGCCAGGGCTACCACAAGCTCGTTTTCACCGTCACTCGCCTCGGTGTTCTTCGCTCAACCGTCGCCTCACTTCCTCCATCCTTCTGTCCGCCGTCCGGCTCGCCGTCAACCACCTGTCCACCGCCCTCCGTCGTTCTCCTTCAACCTTCCGTTTCAGCTGGTCCGCTGCCCGTCTGTCCGCCTTCTATCTCTCCATCTTCCGTCGGTCAGCCGTCCTTCGGCGATCTCCACCAACCTTTCCTTTCAGATAGTCCGCATGTCCGCCGTCCTCTATCGCTCGTCTTGGTCCAGCCTTCCTCAGACAGTCTCCGGTCTGGCTAGGCTTATTTTGAAGTCGCTGATTACTTTTGTTGTTTATTTATGTTTATGTGTATTGCTTTTGCTCACGAGTCAAACGTGTTTTGTGACTCTGTTGGGCTTCAGTTTATTATTATATGCTTTTGCTTGGATCGACCTAGGTTCGATTTAAGATCTGTTCGATTTTCAAAGCCTTTCTGTTTGGAGCAGGTGGATAGCCTTGTCTTGATTAGATTCGTCTGATCTTGGCATTCATTTGTGTGCATCTCGTATGCATTCAAATGCCAACAAGGTTGTGTCTTTGATGCGACCTCGTGGTTATTAGCCGTAGCTCGTTTCAGCAGCTTTCGCATTGGACGTTCGGCTCTCATAGCCTATCATTCGCCCTTCGCCTCCACCCATGCCTCTCTGTCTCCTCTCGGAGTGGTTTCGTGTTCTGATTTAGTGTCTTTGTTTCTTGTTGATGTATTTCTACTCCTGTATTGTAACCTGTTTTCTATAATATAGGCCTTGAGCCACCATTCTCAAAAAAAGACGCATCACCTAAAGAGGATCTACCCTCAACCCAAATGACACATACCCAGCACCTAGAGATGTTCTACCCGTATCCCTATGCCAATAGACACGGGTTGCAGTTGCTGACTTCGTTAAAAAAAATAGTAGCAGTAAAACCTCAAAAGTAAAACCCGCCACGAAGAAAAAGAATACCATCGATGGCACTACAAACCCTCCCTGAAAAAACAAAAACGAAATACATATTACGACAGTACAGTCCATTTAACCTTCATCTCCAATAGCCTCCAAGAATAACATGATATCCTGGGATTAGCCAATTGAAAAGAATAATTATGAATCACCTGATTAGTTGTTTGCATTCATCATCATCAGTTCAATAAAGAAAATGAAGGAGGGAAAATAAAGAGACAACTTGGTCGTTACGTGTACTTTCCGGACAAATGCTAAGTTCGACAAGATACAGATGTGTTCTAAGACCACCCGCCACAGCAGCGAGCGATTTGCTCGCGCTGGTGGTATTTTATTATTTTTTTTAAAATGAAGTGGAAAACAGAAGTATCGCGCGGGCGCATAGTCCAGTTAGTCTTTTTTTTTTACTTAGATTTCACTTGACATAATATTATTCGTAAAAATAGATTTTTCAGATAATATTTTCGTAGTTATATAAACTGACCTTATCTTTAGCAAAACTAAAAAAATAAAAATTATTATTTTTCAAATCTCTATAAATTTTGTATAAACGGATAATATTATTTTTTATGTATAAATAATTTGAAATTTCCGTATTCGTAATTTATCATTTTCGACTTCTATTTGTATCTCGAATTATTTTTATCTAATTTAGTATTCCAACTTTTGCATTCGTAATTTTGTTACTTATTCTTGTTAAATAAAAAATAATCATTTTTGTATTATATAATTTTAATATAAACAAAAAAGATAGTAGATAATATGTGGATGAGAGAAAAATTAATTGGTTATTATGTGAACTGTGTTGCTGCTGTGGGTAGAAAAATATGTAATTAGGCTGGATTGGGTATGGATAAGAGAGAAATTATTTGTTTATTCCGTGAACTGGGTTGGGTGAGTTGCTGCTGTAGGTGGTTTAAGACTAGGAGCACCGGCGGCCCTAGGGTTGGGTCGGGTCGGGGTGCAAGAGACAAAAAAAAAATCAAAAAGAAAAGAAACGAAGCGGCCGAGCCGCGTGCAGGGGAGTCTGACAGGGCTCTGACACGCGGCCTTTGGCCCCTATTATTTTATTTATTTTTACTTTTCAATCCACTTTAGCTGCAATTGGAATAATGTTATTCGTATAAATAGATTTTTCCGGATATAATTTGTGTAGTTATAAAAATTGAAGTTATCTTTAACAATATGAAAATTCATATTTTTTAAATATCTATATATAGAGCTCAATATTGACATATTTTGATATACAATCTTGTATTCCAACTTTGGATGCTTGTAACTTGGTCGAATATTGACTTGAAACTTATTTTTGACACTCTCACACTCCAAATTTGGAGAAGTCTTAACCTAAAAAGTTGTAGATATATGTCTCACCTTCGCAAAACAATTTGAATCAACTCAATTGGACTCTGGAATAAGAAGTTGTGACTCTCAAACCAAAACTCATCATCGTAACTCGATCGACTGTTGAATTAATTGTTTAAGCCATCTATTTGTAGCTCGGATTATTTCTACCTAATTTTGTAGTCCAACTTTCGTAATCTTAATTTTTTTATTTTATTGCAATTTTTTTCCTTGTTACAATTACAGAATAATCATTGTCGTATATTTATTATAATTTATATATAAACAAAAAATTACAGTAAATAATACGTGGATGAGAGATAAATTAATTGTTTATTCAGTGGCCTAGCTTGGGATGGGTTGCTGGTGCGGATGGTCTAATGATAGAGACTTGTTAACTTTGTTTCTGAGTCGAGTATTCCTAAACTAATTTATTTAAATTTGAGTCAAAAATTTAGATTGATATTTCAAAATTATTTATATACAAAACTACTAAGATTGATTGATTTTAGATTCAAGGAAAGAAAGAAAGAAGAATATATAAATGCAGTGATCAACAAATACTCACATTGATCAGTGTTATCGCTGTTTTAAGAATTCGAAATTCAAAATTGTGAGATAATTTTTTCTATCTTAGAAAAATTTCACCAAATTCAAATATAGATTAGTAAGAATATAAACCAAAAATTATATAAAGGGAGTGGGCGGGTTAAAGTTATCCAGATCAACGCAACTCATGTCTGCCACCCATATCGGAGTCCCTTTGCTTATGGATCAACACGTTAGACACCACACCATCTCCTAACTCTACACCTCCCAGAAACACATAAGAACAGTGGAGAGAATATCAATGGCAGCTCCCCAGTCTCTTGCGTTAGCCGCCTCTCCAGTCTCCCATTGCCTCGCAATCCCCCGCTCTTCCACCTCAGGTACCCCACTTCACGCACCTCGCTTCGATGTCGAGTATTGGGATATGTGGTTCGGGTGGTCTATGGTTGGTTCTTCGGTATATATATGATGGTTTTATGTCGGGAAATCCTAAGGACGAGAGTGTTTTTTTTTTGTGCTCTGTGTATGCAGTAGAGTAGAAACTTATAATAATAATAATTATTATTATGTTCCCGTTTCACAGGGTCGGTACCTCGGGCAGCCCAATACCGGAGTCCTCGGTCCTCGTTGAATGCCAGACCTTTGCAATTTTTGCCGAGGCCTTCAAAGTCACCGTCCCTCCCCAAATGCAGGTTCCAAGCATCTCGAATAGTTATGATGGCCAAACCCTCAATCCAGTTCATCCAAGGGACCGACGAGCTGACCGTGCCGGACGTTAAACTCACCAAGTCAAGGGACGGGACCAACGGGATGGCCATATTCTCGTTCGACGAGCCCTCCGTCTTCGACTCGTCTGCCGACATCACCGGCTTCTACATGATTGACGAGGAAGGTGTTCTTAATTCCGGTTGATGTCAGTGCCAAGTTCGTCAACGGGAAGCCGGCCCGGATCGAGGCCAAGTATGTGATGAGGAACCCCCGGGATTGGGACAGGTTTATGCGGTTCATGGAGAGATATGCCAATGCAAATGGCTTGGATTTCGTCAAGAAATGAGGCAATGCAATGCAATGCATGCCCAGAAATGACTATTGCGCAGGCTGATTAACCCGTCATATTTCTGTTGATGTTATTCAGTTTGGGCAGAGTTCGGAAATTGGTTGGACGGATAGTGTCGTCAACCATCTCGATCCCGCCTCGTTTCTCAGGAGCCGGTGAGTCAATTCTTACCCCTTGCGAAAATGGCAAAACTTTATTTGGGGGGAACAAAACCCAATGCCGTCTAAACTCCGGAGGTTTAAGCCAACCCGCCTAAATTGTATCCCCACAAAAAAATGTTATTTCGATTGAATTTAAAAAAAATAAAAAATGGTGATTCTTTTCTTTAGTTTTGGGCTAAATAAATTGACTCTTCCAGTAATCATGTCGGGTCTTATTGCTCAAAGGTGTTTGTAAATCTTGAATCTAAATTGTCATCATGTAAATTCAAATTCTTAGAAGTTTGAAACAACTCCAATTAGTTAGACAAACACACCTTTGAGCTGTCTATGTCATGGAACATGCTGAGTAGATGCAGGATCTTCTTACTCTAGTTCCAGATGCAACGTGATTGACATCCAACTTCCCTCAAAAAAAGGTACTTAATTATTGCTTAATCAGCTAAATAAAAAAATTCTTGCTTAATCAGGCAATTCCGTGAACGCATGGTCCTTCGCGGATCAGGTCTTGGACAGCACATAACGTGTTCTAGGTTATTATCTAATGGTAAAAGTCAATTTCAGTTTGGATATCACTGCCTGAAGTTTCAAAATGTCTGGTTTAATGATATATATTTTTCTATTTGACATTCGACTATAGTAAAACTCTCTAAATTGATATCACTCTCTTCAAACAAAAAAAAAAATATATATATATTAAATTTAACTACGAGATTAATTTAAATTCAACTCGGATAAAACTTTAAAAAATGATAAATTATTTCAATAAATATTTAATACCACTACATTAAAAAAAACTCGAGAAGGGATGTTAATAAGGAAACCTCTCACTCCGTGAGACAGGAACATAGAAAATTACAATAAAGATATTTTTTTGGGGTCAGAAATTACAATAAATAGAGTAGAAGAAAGAAGCAACGGGCGAGTGAAATAAGAAGAGCAAAAGACTAGGAAGCGGAACGCGCGCCGCGGTGAATCGCTTTTTTTTTTGTTTCTCTCCCGCAAAACTTGACCTGACCGCTCATACACTTCAAAGAGAAACTCTCCTGACTTGCTTTTAACCCCTCGTGCCCTTCCTGCCCTTCCAAAAACAGCATCTCTCTCTCTCTCTTCCCTCCCTTTGCAAGAGAGAGAATTGTGAATTCACGGAACCAGATTGGAGAATGAAGATGACAAAGGAAGAGGAAATGAACGGTAATGGTGGGCCCCATTACAAGAAGCCGAGATCTTCCAGCACCGTCAACGAGTGTGCCATCTCCGGGGATCTTGCCGCCTTCAAGAGGATGATCCAAGACAACCCTTTGCTCCTCAACGAGAGGAACCCTATTGTGAGAAGCGCATTTCCTGTTGTGTTTCGTGTTAAAGTCAGGATCTTGATGGCCTTTGGGACTCCAATTATGTTGTTTGTAATGTGTTTTCTTGCTTTAGCTGGCCTGTCATTGACGTGACCATGGATTAGTATGGACAAGTTTTTTCTTCGTCAGATCTAGCATGCCGATTCGATGTGTAGACGCTCGTAATCAGATGTAGATAGATAGCCTTTTGAACGGATGTTGAAAGAATGTGCATATGTCGATTTGATGTGTTGCGTCTCATTTTGATGCATTGCTTCTATTTGCTTGCAGATGGCTCAGACTCCGCTTCATGCTTCTGCAGCCAACAACAGGGTTGAGATTATAAAGTTCCTGCTTGACCAGCAAGGAACGAATAAAGTCGAGCTGGATGCTACGAACATGGTAACGACTTGACTAGCATTGCCTTGGTTTGTTTTATTTGCTAATGTTGGTTAGGCTGTCTTGTTTAAAAATTGGCGGGTGTTTGCAGTTTGGAGAAACTCCGTTGCATATGGCAGCAAAGAATGGGTGCGGTGAAGCAGCACAATTACTTCTTGCTCATGGTGCTTTTGTTGAATCCAGAGCAAATGTGCATTCTCTTTGCAGCTTGTCATTGGAATTTTCCTGGTTTTGGGTTTAAGAATAGGAACGTAATTTTAATCGGTGTTTGCTCTTTATGTAGAATGGAATGACACCATTGCACATCGCTGTTTGGTCCTCTTCCATGGCAGACACTTTCTCTACCGTCAGATCATTGCTCGAGTATAATGCGGATTGTTGTGCAAAAGACGATGTAAGTCACATCACGAGTCCATCTTGTTCAATTTTTACGGAGTGTTGACATTGTGAATAACCGACCTCCTCTATGCAGGATGGTTTGACTCCTTTGAATCTTCTTCCTCAAGGACCTGGAAGTGAGAAATTGTGCGAATTGCTGAACAAGCATCTCGAGGAGCAGAAAAGGAGAAGAGCACTTGAAGCTTGCCGTCAATCAGAGGCGAAAATGCAAGAGCTTGAGAACGCTTTATCAAACATCGTAGGATTGCATGAGGTCAAGATACAGCTTAGGAAGTGGGCGAAGGGGATGTTGTTGGATGAGAAGCGCAAGTCCCTCGGGCTTAAAGTGGGTTTGAGAAAGCTTCCCCACATGGCTTTCTTGGGAAATCCAGGAACAGGTATTATAAGTACAGTTCCACCGGTATGAACTATATTTCTGCAAGTAATTGACAAGCGCGTTTTCCTGTAAGAGAGAAAAAAATATAATGCAGCGGAGCCTTCTATTTAATGAGACACAGTAGTAGTAAATCAAAACAAAATAAGGAGAAAGGAACAGAGGCTTGCACTGCCCCAATTTATTGATTGGTAACATGTGAAAGTCTTGTTACTGCAAGATTTATGTGTTGCAAAGTTGCAGAATGCTCATGCTATTTTTACTCGAAATTGCAGAGTTGATCATTATTCTGATGCTGATAAAATAAATCTTCCTGGTGCGTTAGTTGACGCCTTGATATTAAGGTTATGAATGTATTGCTGAATGTTCTAATGCTGTAGGAAAAAATTTATGGCTCTTTGGCGTGGCAATGTAATCTCAGGACTTTCCTGTTCCAGTTGGATCATTTGATTATTTTATCATGCAGGAAAGACCATGGTTGCTCGTATACTTGGAAAAATACTTCATATGGTGGGAGTTCTTCCAACAGACAAGGTGATCGAAGTGCAACGCACTGATTTGGTCGGCCAGTTTGTTGGCCACACTGGCCCAAAAACTAGGAAAATGGTATGCATCCTTATTTCCCGTGCTCATATGGTTGTTTTTGAATTATATTTGTACTTGGAAGATGGAAGTTGGAAGTGTCTTCCTATTGAAAACCCGCTTTTGATTGTGCAGATTATGGAAGCAGAAGGGGGGATTCTTTTTGTGGATGAAGCTTATCAGCTGATACCCATGCATAACTCAGACGACAAGGACTACGGAATAGAAGCCCTGGAAGAGATCATGTCTGTCATGGACACTGGCAAAATTGTGGTCATATTCGCAGGGTACAGCGAACCAATGAAGCGAGTAATAGCTTCCAACGAAGGTTTCTGCAGAAGGGTGACAAAGTTCTTCCACTTCAACGATTTCTCTTACGAGGACTTGGCACAGATAGCCCACATCAAGATGAACAAGCAGGAAGAAGATGGTCCCCTATACGGATTCGGGTTTCACCCTTCGTGCACTGTAGAAGCCATTGCAGCAGTAATAGAGAAAGAGACCACAGAAAAGCAACGTAGGCAGATGAACGGAGGCTTGGTAGATACAATGCTGGTTAATGCTAGAGAGAACCTGGACCTGAGGCTCGATTTTAACTGTATAGATGCTGTCGAATTATGCAGTTTAACGCTGGAGGACCTGGACGTAGGACTCCGACTGTTGATGCCATGATGAAAAGCAGCAAAGAATACTAGGAACCCATATTATTTTGGATAGAGATGTATGTACTATGTAGGTTATTATTGGTTTTTACCCTTCACCATTCTAAAGTGAAATGTAGACGGGGATAAAAGTTGGGATTCATATATAATTAATTATTGGTGTAAGCAATTTGAGGATTCATGAACAGAGTTGGGATTATTTTTGTTAGCATATATAGGCAGGGTTGATTGCAACTAAGAGAGTATGAATTCTAGTACTTGGAGCACAATAATATAAAATATTGTTCATAGAATTTAAAATTTTGTTTTTATTAAGATCTCAAATGCAAATGTGAATTGGTGGTGGGTTTATTGGATATTCAGATATAATGTGATTTAGAAAAAAAAAGTAGATATTCAAAAGTTTTGGACATGTACTCATTTTAATTCCAAGTGTTTCATTTATTTTTATTTGTTCTAATTTATAAAAAAAATTAACAGAATTTAAACCAAATACTAGCATATAAATATTTTGATACGAAATTATTTTAAACAACCAAGTACAACGAAGAGTCGAATTTGCAATCAACAAACAAACAAACAAACACCTATATATTATATAATATAAAATGATAATAAAATTGTTTTTACTTTAATCAGAAAATCCGATAAATATTTTTACCTGCTGGAACGAGAAGCAGAACTGCCAGCTTCCCCAAAACTACTAATTTCTGAAATGGTCTCACTAACACTCTCTGCCCTTCCACCCATCTTCTTCGCCGCCGCCGGCGACCCGTCACCGACCGCTCCTCTCATTTTCGGGAACCCAAAACCGCTTGCTCCCTGTTCCGTACGCTGCGCGACCCGCCGACCCACAAAGTCCCTGGCTTTCGCTTCCGCCCCTCCGTCGGGGGTGGCCGTGGACGAGGAGGATGACTCGTCGCCGGAGAGGTACCTCGGGGACACGAAGATAGCGGATTTCGGGAGATTAAATTGGGACTCCGACTATAAATGGTGCCGTCTCCAGACGGCCGTAGTTGGGTACAGGAAACGGTCCCCTTCGCCGTCTCCCTCTCTAAGGGTAACTTCTCTATTGTTTTATCTTCCTGTTTATAACACATGGTATCCAAGGACGCTAATGTCCGACTAATCCAGGTTCGAGCCGGTGGATTTAAGGACAGGAAACGGTCCCCTTCGCCTCCTCCCTCCCTAAGGGTAACTTTGCTGTTGTTATCTTCTTGTGCGTGTTTCCTGTTTCTACAGGCTTCCTTTTTTTTATATAACTCATGGTATCCAGACGGGTATTTAACACTGCTGCGTTTCTGATTTCTAATGGCTTGAACGCTAGAACGACTCCCTCGCTGGTTGATCTAAGTAATTGTTGGTAATAGGCTTCTCCTTTTGAGGGAAATTCTGTGTGCAAATTCTCAAACAAAGGTTTCTGTTTGCAGGTTGATTTGGTGTCCCTCATTCACATTGCAGACAAAGAGTACGCTATCACATTGCTTAGCTTTAGGCTTCGTTTTGTTTCGCGGTTGAAAATACTTTTCGGTGTATGTGTTGAACTCCGGGATGCACTTGCAAGGGAATGGTTTGGAAGTTGTTCTTGAGCGAATGGATTTGGTTTCGTTTGATGATGCAGGTATTTCACTACCCTGCAAGAGGAGCTTCGACAGTACGATTGCGTGTTGTATGAGATGATTGCTCATAGAGAGGATCTAGAAGAGGGACTGGAGACTCAAGACCCGAGTATTTTTAACTTCGTTGGTTTCATTGCTCCGATTTTCGGACTTCGCTGGCAGACATCCTGCCTCAACTACAGTTCTCCGAATTGGTTTCATGCGGATATTGACATGGAGACTTACTGGAAACTGCAGCAGGTACTTACTTTTGCTTCGGTGAACCATGGACTATTTTGGAGATGTGGTTTCTATTGCATAGTGGGACCCGTTGTCTTTGACTGAGTCGGCTCATGCTTGCTAGTCTGACCAATGATGCTGCATCTGATCCAGCCGGAACGATGCCAAGTTTTATTACCTGTGTTTGTCTCCCCTAATTATCGTTATTGCTTCTACAGTCAGAAGTTTACTTTGAGGTCAATGCAGATTATATTAGACCTTAATAGTCGTACAGAAGAACCTGTGCATTTTTTCCCCCTAATTTAGCTTTTGGCCCCTAAGCCTCCTGTTCCATAATTCTATTTAATCTTACAGGAGAAAGGCAAAAATTCCTTCACGAGTATAGTAGATATGGTCTCGCAGCATCAGAAACAAGCTCCTGATGGCATTGGTTGGAGATCCAAACTTTGGGCTCATCGTTTCCTTATGGGCCGTTCCGCCTTTGGAACTCTCGGTGATCAGGCTTCGGATTATGCACAGCTAGAGGCCTTGTACAAACTTGACTTCGCGTCAGCATTAAGATTTATGTTGCAAAAATAAGTAACATGTGAGTGATTCAATCCTCCCTGTATCCTTTTCGGAAAGAAAAAACAAAGCACTATATTGTTATTTTGAACTTTCTGAAGTTGCAATTGACAAAGCACTTGAAGTTTGTTTGGCAAGAGATCTTATCTTCTTCTTTTCCGGGAATAATTGTCGTGATGCAGAAGACTGATTGGAGGTTCTTTCGTGCAGGATAATGACGATGAATGCAGACATGAAATCAGCCTTTGTTGGTGAGCGGAACGTTGCCGCGACAAAAGCACTCAGAAAAGCAATCAATGACGGTCACAACAAGATTGCAATACTCTATGGCTGCGGACACATGCCGGACCTGGGGAGGCGACTGCAAGAGGAATTCGACTTGGTTCCTTCCGACGACGTACGGTGGAAAACAGCATGGACCATTCGAATCCGAGAGCTGGACACGAGCTCTTCTCCGTTCCTGCAGACAACGGTCAACGCTTTAGGTTGGTTCACCATCTTGCTGGTTCAAGCAGCAGATCTCACGATCTTCCTCATGAAGTTGGCTTTTGCTGGCCTTCTAGTTCTTACACTCCAGATTTTTGAGGAAATCCTACATGCTATACTCTATGTTATACTCTTGATCTTCAGCCCCAAATCCTTAGATTCTGTTAGAGGTGGTAAGAAACCAAAGATTTGACGACGACACCAAGAGCGTGTGTAGCACTGAACCAATTTTTAGCTTTATCCAAGTTTATAAACTCACTCTGTATCTCCTTTTTCTTGAGCCATATTTGATTGGTTAAAAATTGGTAAATCTATCAAATTTCTTACTTTTGGGCCGAAATGAATTGGAAATTTAATTCATTTGTAATGGTGTGATAATCAACTCTTTGGCGGTGTTTTAACTATGACATAACTTATACAATTTTTAAGCATAGAAATTTGCAAATATTGTTCATAATACAAAACTAAATATCTGATCAAGTACACTATAGCCAACCAATAGATAAATTTTTGCAAATTGATTATAGTTTACTTTTCACATAAAGAGAACAATTTATTCGTTAGTGATCGTGAGATTGCGGGGTCTCACGATCGTGAGAGGACACCAAAAGCTCATGCGTGGTCTTTGGAGCAGTTTCACGTCAAAATAGATCATCCGTAAAGATTTGATTTGTAGGAGAACCGAGCGGCCCAACTATGAAAAATGTAATTAGCAATCTATAAAAATTCCGACTACAAAAATTGAATTCGAGAATCAGATAGTAACTAATAATAAATTTTGACAAGTCTCATTTACATGATGGTATCTGGAAAATAAACATCGACTAATTTTTTATCAGCAATCATAATAAGATAGAAGATGCAATCATTATCAAGAATAATTGCGTAAAACTTACGTAGGTAATTTTTTAAGTCCACCATGAAATGACATGATATTTCGATGAATGTGAGTTTAAATTTTTTTGACATTTTTTATAATGTGAATTTAGATTAATCAGTTTTTGGAAAAAAAAAGATAAAACTAGGAAAAAACAAAAAAGCTGAGCGACGTAACGAGAACCAGACAAGACAATCCCAAAACCTTTGGTACTACTACAAACACATCATCGTCGTCCCTTCCTTAAACGCCGATACTAAAATGGTCTCGCTAACACTCTCCACCCTTCAACCCGGCGCCGGCGACCCATCTCTTCCCCGTTTAGCGTACCCAAAACCGCACGCTCCCTGCTTCCTACGCTTCTCCCCGCGCCGACCCACAAAGTTCCTGGCTTTCCCCTCCACCAGGAACGTCCGGAGGTCGGCGGGTGCGGGTCCTTTCGCCGGAGAGGAGAACGGAGGCGAGGCCTCGTCGCCGGAGAGGTTCCTCGGGAACACCAAGATAGCGGATTTCATGAGGCTTAAGTGGGTCCCCGAGGAGCGGTGGGGCCAGCTCCAGACGGCCGTTGTTGGGTACACGAAACGGTTCCCTTGGTCTCTTTTTAGGCCATCTTTGAGGGTACTCTTGTTTTCCCTTCCCTTTCTTTTTATTGATTAATTTTGCTCTATTTTATTTTTGTTTTTAGCTGTCTTAATTTGATGGGAAAATTCCTGTGTTGCAGATTGATTTGGTGTCCACAATTCACATTGCAGACAAACAGTATAATCTCTCTCGCTCTCAGAAGTTTTTTTTTTCCTCTTTCTATTTCCTTGTTTGTTTAGGCCAAACTTTGATAGCTTCTGCTTGAATGTTGAAACCCGTTTATTGAATTCTTGAACTGGTTTTATCAGATTAGAACCTGAACCTGGTAATAGAAAGTTTTGGTATCTAACCTGAAAGTTTGGACTTTTTCGTTCTGGGGTTTACTTCGATATACATCGTCTAAGGGGTTTAAATTTTGAGCAATGCAAGCATTTTGCTGTCTGCATTGTCCGTGGTTGATTTTTGAAGCCGTAATTGAAGGGGCAATGTTCACGTTTTCACTCACTCCAACAAATGATCAGGTTTTTTATTGTTGAGTTCATATACTTGTTTAGTGGTATTGTAGTTTCTTGATGCAGGTACTTCGCAACCCTCCAGAAGGAGCTTGACCAGTACGACTGCGTGTTATATGAGATGGTAGCTAGTAGAGAGAATTTAGTAAGTAGTAGTAGTGGACCCGCTGCTGCAAGGAGACTGAAACGTTCGTCCTCGAGAGGATTTAGCGTTATTGGTTGGATTCAGCGCCAGATGGCTCAGTTCTATTCACTCGACTTTCAACTTGACTGTCTCAACTACCAGCCTCGGAATTGGTTTCATGCAGATCTTGACATTGAGACTTTCAAGCAACTGCAGGTACTTGATGCTGCTATTTTGCCATGATGGACCGAGGATAACTTGGTAAATGTGGTTTGAAGTACATATTGTAGCTGAACCTCCACGACTAAATGGGGTCATGTTTCTTAGTATCACCATAACATCAAATTGTGTCCAGCTGGAGCGGTGTTAAGTTTTGCACTCGGGCTGATCCGTCCTTATACTTTATTCTTGCTTCTCCTCCCAAAAGTTTACATTGACGTTAATAAACTTACGTTAGAGCCTTAAAGTTGTGTAGTGTCCTGTGAAAGCTTACAGTTGTAGAAATTTCCAACTCACGGATGGAATATGTGAATGCCTGACCATATTTTTGTTTAAGCTTCGTCTTTAGATGGCCAAGCTTCTTGACCTAAGACCTTCTTTGTCATCATCCAGGTTGAGAAAGGCGAAAGCTTCCTCACATTTGCAATAGATAGGACCCTTAAATCGACAGAAGCCATGGTGCAGTCCACATCAACTCCTGATGGCCTTGACCCTTGGAGATCCAAGCTTCTTTGGGCTTCCCGTGTCCTCCCCATGCCACTTCTAGGATTTTTCATCATACAAACTGTCTGTGATGTTCGGAGTGAGGCTTATGATGACTTGGGGACTGCAATGAAGGTTTATCTTGCAAAACAAGTTACCTCTGAGTAAGTGCTTTGCGCTTCCTTGTATCAAATGAAAGGGCACCAGATCTTATGCTTGGCAGAAAGGTTTCTGTTCTTCTTATCTGGGAGTACTTGTCCCACATGAGATTGATCAGATGTTTTTTTCCTCTGAAGGTCTCCACTTGATACGACAGATGTAGTAGACGAGTCGGTCATCGTTGGTGAGCGGAACCGTGCTGCGATAGAAGCACTTAAGAAGGCAATAGATGATGGCAACAACAAGATTGCAATACTCTACGGAGCCGGTCACATGCCGGACCTAGGGAGGCGACTGCAGGACGAGTTAGACTTGGTCCCTTCCCGTGTGCAGTGGATAACAGCTTGGTCCATTGGAAACCGAGGCGTGAAGACGGACTCTTTTCCATGGCAGAAGCTGCTCATCTTGTTGGTTGTGGTGGTAGATCTCTGGCTGTGGGGACAATTTCTTGGCACAACAGTCGACTGGCTCTCCGAAATAGCTTCAGCGGTTGAAAGATACGTTGATGGTACACTTACGATGATCCCATGGTAGCAGTCTTCAATTGATGCCAATGTACTTATTGTAGATGATTATCACTGGACTATTGAAACATGATAATTTTTTGGTTGATACCACCCGGCATTCGGATGACATTTGGATACCTACTAGGCCGAATAGTCACAGGACATTTTTTATTATTTATATTGTGATTATTTTACAAGGTATTCTTATTGTAAGAGAGACAGCATCTTCAATATAAAATGTGCTTCACTAACCCTTCTTGAGAGTTGACTCTGAAAACTTTTATTGCAAAGGAAAGGACAACCGCGCATGTTTGACCCTCCCGATATAAAAATAACCTGGCATCTAAAACCATATTAAAAGTCACGTCTCCAATTATTATGGATAACCGATGAGAGTCGGTATAAAGTATAAATTTCGGTACAATTTTTGCACAATTTTGAATAAATACATATATTTTTAGATAATTTATAATAGGGAAAAAAATTAAGACACTAATTTACGGTAAATTTGTTTGTTTGATAAAATTTAAATCGTCATTAGATCGTCTTTTTTGTTGAAAGAAAATATCTCAATTGAGTGTAATAATTTTTTGATATCTGCATATTTATTTTATTGTACAAAAAATTAATTTTAAGTAATAAAATTCTTGGCGATATATTTTTAAATTGCGATAATTAAATAGAAACGAAGTGGTGGGGGCAAGGCATCTGAAAAGGAAACGCCCATTCACGACCCCCTTGAGCTCCAAACCTCTTTTATGGTGGTCGTCGACGTCGTTTTGAAGGAAAAGACCAATATCTATTAGGTCTCCTCCTCCAAATTCTCTGCCTAGATCCCTAAACCTTAATCTCTCTCAGATCCAACAAAGGCAAAGGTATCTCTCTCTAACGTGTTGCGTGCTTTTAGTTCTCTATTGAATAGGATTGTTGGGCCCTCGAGATTTAGGGTTTGATGTTGTTTTAAGTAATCTAGTGTTTGTGTGGTTGTTGAAGAAGTTGGAGTGGAACGGAGAAGGTGAGAGATGGCTGCTTCCCTGGTGAGGCGCGCGCTCCGGAAAGGATACGCTGACCGGATCTTTTCGTCCAACCCGACGAGAGCCTTCTGCTCCTCGGCCACTCCGATCACCGCCACGCTCTTCCCTGGCGACGGCATTGGCCCCGAGATCGCCGAGTCTGTCAAACAGGTCTTTAGAGCGGCTGATGTGCTGATTGAATGGGAGGAACATTACGTCGGGGATCAAATAGATCCGAGGACTCTGAGTTTCCTGACGTGGGAGAGTTTAGAGTCGGTCAGGCGTAATAAGGTCGGCTTGAAAGGGCCGATGGCCACTCCGATTGGCAAGGGGCATCGCTCTTTGAACCTTACTCTGAGGAAGGAGCTTAATCTGTATGCCAATGTAAGGCCTTGCTACAGCCTTCCTGGTTACAAAACTCGATATGATGACGTCGACCTTGTCACTATCCGTGAGAACACTGAAGGAGAATACAGTGGTCTTGAGCATCAAGTGAGCCTCTTTTAGTTCTTGTTATTTCTTGTTTGGTGTGGTTCGAACGAACGCATGGGTGTGTCTGAATCTTTTTAATGGTGAAATAGGTGGTCAGAGGCGTGGTTGAGAGTCTTAAAATCATCACCCGTCAAGCGAGTTTGAGGGTGGCTGAATATGCTTTTCACTATGCTAAGTCGCATGGACGAGAGAGAGTTTCAGCTATACACAAGGCTAATATCATGCAGAAGACTGATGGGCTTTTCCTCAAGGTTTTGTTGGACTTTTGTTTTTCTTCAAGAATGATCGACTGTTGGGTGAAGTGGCTTGTACTAAGTCAACAATTTTCCTGCAGTGCTGTCGCGAGGTTGCAGAGAAGTACCCTGAGATAACATACGAAGAAGTTGTCATTGATAACTGCTGTATGATGGTATGTGTGATCCATTCTGATGGTGTATTAGTCAACCATGTTGGTGAATTGTCAAGAAAATGTGCTATCTATGTTGTGTTTGCCATAATGTGATGAGATTCTAGAGTGAACCTAGACTTGTAGTTGCGAAAAGATTCCAGATTTACCTTTACGTTGTTATGATATCCGCTGTTGAGCTGGATAGCATGAGAAACATCTTATTCTTTGTTTTCCGTTTCAGCTTGTCAAGAATCCCGCATTATTTGATGTACTGGTGATGCCTAACCTTTACGGAGACATCATCAGTGACCTTTGTGCAGGATTGATTGGTGGCTTGGGCTTGACACCAAGGTATATCCACAACTTTCTTCACGAGCGATAATTTTTCTTTCCTGCCATCTTACAGTAGTTTGATTGCAGCTGCAACATTGGTGAGGGTGGAATTGCTCTCGCTGAAGCTGTTCATGGCTCTGCACCTGATATTGCAGGGAAGGTTGGTTTCCAGAATTACTTTAGCCATCTCAATTCTCAAAAGTCTATCTCTTAAGTAGATCCTTGATATATCCCTCACGTATTTAGAAATGGCCTAATGGTGTAGTATTAGATTTATCTATCATTCTTGAAGATCTTTATGCGTTTACTGTCGTAGTGGCTATAACCTATGGCTGGAAAATTTGACGTGTCGGCATTATCCATGACATTGTTTAAATGTTAACATTAATCATTCTTTGTTAGCCTGATCAACTTGTCTTGAGATATTCACAGTATTTTTTGCATTTACTCATTTATGCCCTTTGTTTTCTTGTTGGGTTGAACATATACAAAGTTTTTACTTGGTACAAATTGTTCATATTCATAGTCACTGGGATGTCATGCCTATATTTTTTGATCCTTGGCCTTTCTGGTTTGAATCTATCGCTCTTCTGAACTGCATGTTATCTCTTGATGATGGATCAGTGTTGTTTAATGATACTCTGCAATTTTTGCTAAAGACTTGCATTTTCCCTCATATTAAGTACCGTAGATCCTCTGTCTCTGAACTAGTTGCTTTGTTATTTTTCATTTTTCTGACATTGCCCTTCCACAATCCGAACTGATCTTATGCGTAGAATTTGGCAAATCCAACTGCATTGCTGCTGAGTGCTGTCACAATGTTGCGCCACTTAGAGCTCAACGACAAGGCGGAGATGATCCAGGATGCTATCCTGAAGACAATTGCAGAGGGCAAGTACCGAACCGCTGATCTGGGTGGCAGTTCATCGACGACAGACTTCACTAAAGCTATAATCGGCCATCTTGGAAGGAGGTCTTGAAGAGGATATTTTTGGCCAGATTGTTTCCTATTCCTGTCATACCCTTTCATTGTTTTCTACTTCTAATCTAAGTGGAAGTCCATTTAGCCAGGAATTGGACCTGGGTCAGTATTTATGGGATGGAAATAAATAAATAAAACTGCTACAGTATTATGGTTATATAGAAAACCTACCCAGTTACTTTGAGAAAAGGATTCGGTTTCGTCCCTGTTTAATTGGAACGTTCCCCTTCCAAAAGTTTGTAATATGTCCAAAATGGACGAGTATTTTCTTTTCCGTATCTTTTGTGACGTATTTCGAAATCTCTTATTTGGTAGTAGAAGATTCGCTGGGGTAACTAGGCAACATTGGCCGTCTTCGGATTCCAAGGGTTGCTCATACACTATCCTATCTTGTTCGCCCTAATTTTTTATCTTTTGGCATTCAACTAAATAACATGATCAAGTAAAAAACATGGTCACTAAATTATTTTTTCTCTTTTATGGTCACTGATTTATACTAAGTTACTTAGATGTGGTCACTTTGATTATTTTTCAATCGGAATTCTTCCAGGATGCAAAAAAAAATAATGGGGTGTTAGATTTTCATGTTTTGTCTTGTTATATTTCCTTTGCTTTTTTAGGGGGGTTAGATTTCCTTTGCTATGCGCCAAAACGTTGTATTCTCCGGCAAAAACGGCGAGACCCATTTTATTTTTTGAATTCGAGAAAAATTCTAGCTAAAAAATGACTGGAATGATTATACATGTATAAAAATATATAAAAAAAATAACTTGGTGATTATGAAAAAAATTATCAAAAATTAGTTACCATTGGTATTTTTTACCCTTACATTAACCAACACTCTTTGACAAGCTAGTGAGATCAGCACCCAAACAGCGGAAAATTTATAATGCTCGGTGGCTAGAATTTTACCAAGTGATAATTTTTTTATACTAGGCTCTACAAAATCTATTTTCTCCATTCAAAATTTTATTGAAAAATTAATAATTCAAATTAAGATACTTGGATCGTCATAAAATTACTCATCAATAACTTTAGATTCATATTTATATACATACCAAGACTCGCCGGGGCAGGCAATTTATGTTTCTTCCAGCCTTCCATATTTGATTTACAACCAAAGTTGCCAAGTGCAACACATTTATGGCTAATACAAAAAAAAATGTACATAATCTCTTGGAGTGCTACAAAAATAGTATTTTCTTCTTCACCTAAAAAAAGAGGTATTTTCTTCAACCGAGGAAAACGGAAGAAAGACAATTTTACCTCATCACCTTATGATTCATGCATTC
Source organism: Hypericum androsaemum (assembly GCA_963995505.1). Lineage (NCBI taxonomy): Eukaryota > Viridiplantae > Streptophyta > Magnoliopsida > Malpighiales > Hypericaceae > Hypericum > Hypericum androsaemum. Next base: position 2,001,871 of record OZ023182.1, read on the forward strand.
TCCTTCCTTTCTCCCCAATGACCATTCGATAATCTCAGAAAAAAAAAAACAACAAAATATCGTTTTCAGCTACCTCAGGGGATCTCGAATACCTCCAACAACAGTAAGCCTTGGTTATTACAAGCAATTAATGTTCCAAAAATGCAATGAAACCAATTTTAAGGCATGTGATTTTGTGGGCACCTTCTTTAAATTCCCTCAGCCAATAGAGGAATTAAAAAAAAAGATTGGTTCTATGTGTCCAAAGATTTTTGTCCCTTGTCTTAGATTTGACACGGTGAATTGGCAGGGAAAAGGGGAGATTGATGACGTAGAAGAGGAAAAAGGAAGGGCTGCTTCTCCTCGCCGATAACCTGCAGGAAGGCGGGGCCTCGTTGCTTACAGAGTTACAGGTGCGAATTTCAGAATTATAGTTTCATTGCTCAAAATCTTACACTACTTGTCACGAAGAATGAATCGAGTACCATCCTATTTTATTTAGGACCGCTCTTTCAGTTGTGTATTTTACATTCGTAAGAGTTGAATATAAATTATTTAAAAAAATAAGTTTTACATCTCATACCAACTTACGAACGTATCTTATTGACCATCAAGCGATAGTCATTCCCCAGAATCTTATAAAATCCATCAATGTGATGTTTCTGTTGCGTATAAGCAATTACAACCCAATTTCTACTTACCAAAAGAAAACATCCAAGCAATTGCAACGCAGCCCATATCTCTGATCGATTAGACTATTAATCTCGGAATTGGAAAAATACAAAGAACTGCCTTGTCTTTTTTTTCTTATTAATTATTTTTTTAATTTTTTATTGTACTCTATTTTAGGAGGTGACTCTTCCAATAATTTTTTTTACATTCGTAAACTCTGAACCTAATTTTTTTATATGAATCCAATTTTCTTACAATCAACTCAGCCACGGCTCTTATTAATTTTCTTTGAATGTATACAATTTTCTTGAAAAGAAATGGAACGAATATTCAACACGTCTCACAATCTTGGCACTAATTAATAGTTTATTAGCAAGACAAGCCTTGATTGCAGATTAGGTTGCTTATCCAATTTGAAAACGCGACATGATGATAAAGCTTATAAAAATAACCAAAGCTTGTCCTAGTCCAACTCAGGTTCAGAAATTTAGTTTAGCTGGGCGATTAGTTTTTTTTTCTGCTGGTGCAGAATGAGTTTAAACAACAATTCTTCTCTAAATTGGGTATATTTATAAAATAGGTGTATTACATAAATGACTGCATTTAAAGTGTGACAAGTGTGAGAATTCAAATAAGAACCAAGTCTATCTCACTTTAAAATGCACCTATTTTGTAAAAAAAATTACTTATTTTGACTTTTTTTTTGCTGTAAGGGTGTATTCGGCACATATCTTGGGCAGAATAAAACTGAACTGAACAATCTATTTTAGTTTTTTTTGGTTTATAACTGCTTGGTATCCGGTTTACTGGCACGACTAATCCAAGTTCGAGTCAGATAGGACCTTTGAAAGGTGGCAAAGCTCTTCCAACAAGTATTTAACACTGCTGCATTCCCAAGGACTCGAACCCGAGATCTTAGTTAAGCTAGAACAACTCTCTCAACAATTGATCTATGTACTTATTGATAACAATCTATTTTAGTTGTTCTGGTTATAGTTTGGTAGTAACCATACATTGAGTACTAAACTTCTTTATAAGAAAAGAATATATGTTGTATATAATAAATGAAAAGAGATATAATAGAAAAAGAAGAGGTGTAAGCAGAAGGAAACACAAAAATAAATTAGGTAAGCTTAATTTGGTAACAAAGTAAGATAAAAAACAAAAAATAACAGTCCATGAAAATTTATGGGACAGAGATTAGGACTTGGAACAAACTTTTATTTGTGCAAGCCCTTTTCTGCATATAGTACAAAACTTCTTAATTCTATCTTATCTAATTTATCCTAACAAACACACCATAAAAATACTCTTATGCACCAAAACCGGACTAGAAGTCAAATGCGGCAGGTTTTAAATTTAGTCCAAGTTTTGGCTCATTCTAGGCCTTTGCTAAAAAATGTGAAAAGGCTGGATATATTATTCTCTCTGACATGTGGTTCACATATGCTAACGGTGCAGTCCATTTGTCGCCACTCTGTCCAGGCCACCTACTATTGCGATTAGGACGATCATACTCATCCTTCTCTTACAAAGTTTTGGAGCTTTTAATCAAACAAAAAACATTCTGGGTGAGTGGTAAGGGTAATTTTGCTACCGCCGCTAATAAGAGTTAATTTAAGTAGTAATTGATTTAGATTTATTTAAATTAACAAAATTTTTGCTTTCGTAGAACAGATACCTTACTGCTCACATTTTTGAAGAATAATAATGTCTCCCTTTAAAATTTTAATGAGTGTGTACAACTGTTACTGTTAATACTTGTTTGGTTAAATTGATTGAATTTGATTGATGAGTACTCTTTTTTATCGCAATTTTTTATTAATAAATTTTGTCATAGTAGAATTTTATTTAAACCAGCGGTCCTAAACTCACAGAAGAATTTAATACTAAGTAAATTTTAAATAATAGTTATAAAAAACTTAAGGTGACCTTTTATTTTGTAAGTAAGGTGGCGTTCTTAATTATACCATTGGACCGCTTTGCATAATCATAAACATTATAAATTAGGCAATACATATTCAAAATATATTATTAGTCGACAAGTTGAATGTTGTTTCGTGATTCACGTGAGAACCATTATTGGGGAGAAAAAGCGGTGGTTGGCTAAGCCTGTTCACCTGAACAAATAATGAGAAAAATCAAAATATGCTACAGAAAGTGAACTAAGAATTGGACAAATAATCCAGCGTCGCCCTTTTGTCTGGACATCAATCAATACCATAAATAAGGCCACGACAAAATAACAAAACGAGTTCATGATTTTAAAATCCTTTCTCCCCCTTCAAATGCTATCCTTACCATATTATAAAACCTATCACATTGACTATTATTTGCCAAACTCAGTCGGATTTTGTAATTATGATTTTGCCAAACATTTTTGGGTAAATGTTAAATTTTCATTATTTCCTTATATTTTATGAAAAGAATTAATGATCCAAAAATTTCACTTGCTATAAAATAACGTTCATAAAATAACTTTCCTTATGGATATCCTTCTCTCTAAAAAAGTTGAAGGGAGTGTGCCTGGCATGCGTTCGATCTCTCTCTCTCTCCGACCAAAAAAAAAAATCTCTCTCCAGAAAGCTGCTTTACGAAATTAAAAGTCCAAAAGGGTCTCGCTGTGATTCCACTTTTTTGGGGTATGCATATTTATGTGTCGTCTTCTTTAATAATTTTGATCTGGGTGCTTCTCCTTTTAATTTGAGATTTTTTTAATGTTTTCCTACAGTAGCCATGAAGTTGGATCCCGGGTTGGAATCAGAGAAACATGGCAAATACCATCCACTTGCACGGTCAGAATGTGACGAGGCAGAGCCCAAGCAAGAGAAGAAGAAGCATCCCATCAATAAGTATGTTCTTGCCGGCTCGGTGCTGGCATCCACCAATTCGATTCTCCTGGGATATGGTAAGTCCTGTTCGAGTTTCCATCCGTTAAGATTACCACATCGCTAGTTAGTTCGCAGACCCGTCACATAAACATAAATGTTGCAGATATTGGTGTAATGAGTGGAGCTGTGCTTTACATTAAGGACGACCTGAACATAACATCAACTCAGATGGAGATATTGGTAGGCTGTCTTAATCTGTGTTCCTTGTTCGGATCACTGACGGCCGGAAGAACGTCCGATTCGATAGGCCGCCGCTACACCATTGTCCTGGCTGCATCAACCTTCCTGATCGGAGCGATCCTGATGGGGTTTGCACCTTCTTTTATGTTCCTGATGGCCGGGAGGGTCGTGGCCGGAATCGGTGTTGGCTACTCCCTGATGATCGCTCCCGTCTACACTTCCGAGCTCTCCCCCGCGATGACCCGAGGCTTCCTCTCCTCGCTCCCCGAGGTCTTCATCAACGTCGGGATCCTGCTCGGATACATCTCCAACTATGCTCTGTCAAGCCTGCCCGAGACAATCAACTGGCGGCTGATGCTTGGACTAGCAGCATTCCCGGCTATAATCGTCGCGCTAGGCGTCTTGGTCATGCCCGAGTCCCCCCGCTGGCTCGTGATGAAAGGCCGGATCGCCGAAGCCAGGGAGGTCCTGATCAAGACCACAGACAGCGCAGAGGAAGCAGAGCTCAGACTAGCTGAAATGATAGAAGCCGCTTCGGGTTCAGGAAAATGGGGCGGCAAATCGTCCTGGACCGAGCTGCTCCTCCGCCCGTCTCGCCCGCTTCGTCGCATTCTAATCGCGGCCATCGGGATCAACTTCTTCATGCAGGCGTCAGGCAACGACGCTGTAGTCTACTACAGCCCCGAAGTGTTCAAGGACGCAGGTATAACAAGCAGGCAGCAACTCGTCGGAGTCACAATCATAATGGGCCTAGCCAAGGCATCATTCTCTCTAGTGTCAGCTCTGTTCCTGGACCACACCGGAAGGCGGCCACTACTGATGCTCGGCTCGTCGGGCATGGCCGTGTCGCTGGCCGCACTCGGCCTCGGCTCCAGCTACCTCCAGCATTCCTCCACCAAGCCCACCTGGGCCATCGCCTTGTGCATAGTCGCAGTTTGCGCAGACGTTTCCTTCTTCTCAATTGGGCTTGGGCCCATAACTTGGGTCTACTCATCGGAGATTTTTCCGATGAGATTTAGGGCCCAAGGTTCAAGCCTCGCAGTTTCTGTGAACCGGCTGGTGAGTGGAGTAGTGGCCATGACATTTCTAAGCATCTCCAAGCAGTTGACTTTTGGTGGCATGTTCTTTGCACTTGCCGGTGTAATGGCGGTTGCTACGGTCTTCTTCTACTTGTACTTGCCTGAAACTAAAGGCAAGACTCTGGAAGAGATCGGGTCCCTGTTTGAAGGCAAGGTCAACGACCATCAGAAGAATTTTGAACGTCTTCTTGGTCAGGATTCTAGTACAAGTAGTTCTTTTACATTGGTAGCGCCCTTGAGTAAGGACAATCATTGACTCCTGTAAAAAAAATTCCAACAAGATTCGATTTCTTTATTTTCATGTGGTGATTTCGAGGTATGGTTATTTTGGAGACTATATCGTATGAGAGATGAATCGAGTAATTGAGATTTGAGATCCCATCTCCATGTTCCACTTAGGGCGCTAAAAATTGATGTTGTTGGGCTGTTTATAAATGTTTTCCCAACAAGAATGTGTCCAGGCCCACGAGTGGGAATCTCTTTTTCAAGCCCACCACTTGAATCTCCGTTTTGGGCTTGTCATTTGTTTGTTCCAGACAAACCAGCCCAACTTCATTAGTGTCGAAAGTAAGCCCAACTCCTTTATTTTGTTGTGTTTAGGCAACTCTTCATTTAATGTCTTTTTTATAAGTACTCTTTTTTTAATTGTCTTTTTTTATAAGTACTCTTCATTAAGGCTGATTCTTGAAAATTTTAAATCTTAAAGTTTTTAGGTTCTGCATCCACATTTTGACAGTAATTTGAAGGAATAGTTTTCAGTATAATTCTACCATAGATTTTTTTTTTGTTCAGAAACAGTTGATTTTTAGACATTTAGTAAACTAAATTAATCCAAATTTGAAAACAACATGACTGATAAAATTCTTCTTATTGAATTTTAACACCAAATTTTCGAACTCGAGGTTAAGACTTAATTTAATTTTAAAAAAACTTGTCATTGGTGGTATGATAAGGATAAGCACAAGGAATTTTCACGCACATATGTGTATGATCATGGGATTCATCAATTATCATATATTCATTTGGATCAATTGATAAGAGAGTTGTTCTATTTTAACCAAGTCCCAGCTTCGATTTCTTGGGTACGCAACTGTGTTAAATATTTATTGGGAGAGCTTTGCCACCTTTCAAATGTGCTACTTGGTTCGAATTGAATTAGTCAGTCCAGTTGGCCGAATACCAATAATTAAAGCAAAAATATATGTGTATATATAGATTTACAGTATTATAGTACTCTATGTAGAAAACTGACAAAATCCTCTATACTTGACCGAATCGTAATCTATATCATAATCAATCGTGAGACCCACTACTCTTCACGTAAAATTCACCAAATTTTATACACCTGGGTATGAGAAAATTTTGTGATAGTTTTTTATAAATATGATTAGATATATTTAATGGTTAAGATTTAATAGTTATCAATTGATAATTTTATGCAGATCTTACACAATTCACTTTTTATCTACTACATACTCATTAAATAATTAATAGTTCAAATATTATCAACTTCAACTATTATCAAGAAATCATCCCGTGCGAGAACCATGAAGCTCTAGTCGAACTTCAACAAACTCTACCTTGACGAAGTACTGCCCCATGAAGAACTACGAGATCGTGCAAAATCAAACTGACTCTACCGACTCCACCTCGAACCGTAAATACACCGCCATCAATAAAATCATCTCCACTTTCTTACCACCTTTTTTGTTCAATCACTTAAAACCAGCCCCTAAGCTCGAGCTTCCAAGCTTGATTGGCCTATTTTCTCCAATCTCTATCGAACTCCAACTAGCAAGTGCACCTGCTGAAACAACCTTGCGAGTAATAGACACACCTTCTATTTTTCGGTCAGCCCCATGCTCTGCAACCTCAAACTGCTTCTCCGTTGGACCTTCTTGCCTCATACCAATGTTACGTGCCATAGCATACAAAGAGCAACCTTTTGTTCCACCAAGTAGAACCCTCAACATGCCACAAACTCTACTGTTCGGCCTTGAGTGGGATACCTGATTTGCCTGTGGTGCTACCAACGGCTTCGCATGCCTAATGTCAAACCTACCCAACACCTGTGACGTGTACGTCCTTTTAGACAACCATAGCGGGCCCAACTAACAATGCTTCTCCGAGACAATTACGGCTCTTTGCCAATCATACCTCTACGAAACAACCATAGCTTGCTATCCATGCCTTCGCAAATTCTAACTACACTCAAACCATCTATGTCAAGACTTTGCTCCCTCATACGAACCAACCTTATATGACCTGAGCTTTTTCTCTCTCCATCGGAACCCAATAATGTTCTACCTACAACAATGTCCCCACTAACCTGTAGGTATTCATTGCATCTCTTTCACCTTTCATCACCATCATAGTATCATCATCCACCTCAATTAGCCCGCCAACAATCTTATAGCCATACCCGCTACAATCCAAGGCTCCTAATGAGATCAAATTCCTCTCCAACTTCCGAACATGCCTAACCCACATAATTTTTTCTGAACACCATCCCACATCTTGATCCGGATATCACCTATGCCAATAATTTTACAAGTAGAACCATCACACATATTCACCATACCTGAATCAAAGAATTTGTAGGTGTCGAACTAACCCCTCTTGGACGTCATGTGGAAAGAACAGGCGTTATCCAAAATTCAAAAATCAGAAAGATTTGGACCTAATAAGACAGAAAGAACATCGCCATTCGACTCGTCTAAATATGAGACCATATTCACGGAACCCGATCCTTTTCTCTCGCAACCCTAGTTCTTCTCGGACAATCCTTCTTCACGTGCCCTTTTTCTCCGCACTCGAAGTAATTTCCTTTGAACTTCCTTGACCCCTACTTGGATCCCTTCCCATCTCTTTCTCCTCCTCGACCATGACTACCCCTCGCAACTAGCCCCACTACTTGATCATTGCCAGTTTTCCTCATTTGATGAAATCCTAGCAGAGCACTTGTGATATCTTTCAACACCAGAGACTCCTTTTCCCAAGTTATAGTTGTAACCAAATTTTCGTAGGAGCCCGGTAAGGAATTCAGGAGCAACAATGTCTTGTCTTCTTCCTCGAACTTCACATCAACCTTTTCTCAAGTCGCTCACAAGTTGACTTAAACCATTAATGTGTTGGCTTAAATCTGAGTCCTCCTTCATCTTGATCCCGTACAATCTTTGCTTAAGATAAAACTTGTTCGACAAAGACTTAGACATACACCTTGCCTCCGATTTCTTCCAAACCTCAGCTGGTGACTCCTCATCTATGACGTGATACATCACATCGTCCGCCAAGCACAAGCGAATCGTCGCCAGCGCATTGGCCCCCATCTCCTTCTACTCTTGCTCCTCCATCTTCTCAGACTTCTTCTCTGAGAGCGCGATGACCATCACTTGTTACACGAGGAGATTCTTGACACGCCTTTGCCATAACCCGAAATTCGATGAACCATCGAACTTCACAAGAGCAAAATTTGCACCGCCCGACATCATCTAACCTTAGCTCTGATACCACTTGTTAAGAATTCAACAACTTAGAGAATAAAATGTGCAAATAACACAGACGCAAGAGATTACGTGGTTTGACCTAATGCCTACATCCACAGGGAGAAAGGAGAATTTTTATTGATGGATCCGAGTCACAAAGCAATAACTAACCCTAGGATAACACATCCTTATATAATAGACGAACTCTTGAAGTACAAAAAACCTATTTAGGTCAAATTAAGAGTTTGAAACAAGAGTAAAAATTAAACTGAAAAAATCTGTCTCGCATCATTGGCGATCGCTAGTTTAATGGCGTCCGCCACTTGGCGATTTCTTCGCTACACTCAACAATATGGAGGAAGCAAGCCACTTAATTATGCATGCTGATTTAACTCACAAGTTCACGAGGTGACAATTCAGATTTTGAAAGGTGAAATTCGTATTTCGAAAGTGTCCACCGACCACCACTCCCTTGCATACATCTAAGGTAAGGTTGGTGGTGTTCAGCCATTTTCAACAAATTCATGTCTGCAATTGTTTCTTCACGAGACAATAGTAAATTTTATCCCTTAAAAAAAGACAATAGTAAATTGTCGTTTCACTTGTCCTCAAGCTATACATGTGCATAAAGCCTAATGCCGTGTAACGTTCCGGAATTTAAACCAATCTGCCTAATTTTTTTTACAAAAAAAAGTTTTATATGTGCTTGTTATATATATTCGAAGTTGTGGTATTTAAAGTCGATTACGGTCGAATTTTATTAATTAGTGGTTCTTCCAGTAATGAATTTTCTATTAATAGAATGCAAATAATTTAGAAAAAAGTACACATAAGTACCCTGTAGTTTCAGCGATTATCACTTGGGTACCCTGTGATTTCGGAACCGTAAAAAGGTCCAACTTATTTCAATGTTTAGCACGGACCGGTCCCGAGTTCCGGTCCAATTTTTTTTGGGAGAACAGCATCGTTTTATGGCTGACATGGACTACCACGTGGCTTATACTAGGATTACTCGATGCTCACGTGGCGGTGGATAAACATTGAAATAAATTGGACTTTTTTACGGTTCTGAAACCACAGGGTACCCAAGTGATAATCGCTGAAACTACAGGATACTTATGTGTACTTTTTCCAATAATTTATGATCTAGACGAACTCTAATCGATGTGTATTATATAACTTGTCAGCAGCGTAATTGAAAATGATTTTTTTTATTAAAATGGCTCTAAAATAGCTGAACACAATGGATCGAGATTGTCAAAGAAGTTAGATCAAATCGTAAACGAACTTAAAAGAAAAATTATTTCAAAATTTCGAGGGCTAATCAATCTCAAAGCTTTCTCTTATTCACCAAAACAACACGTATGTGTGAGCTGAGGAAACTGGAAAAATGTCAAAGCCACTCCTTTCCTCTTGTCGTCAAGCACTAGTTTGTACTCGGGAAAGCTGAACCCAACAGATCAAAACTGTCCGTTAGCTATTTGGATGTGAATTTGAAGTAAAAATAAGTCGAAAGGATGATACCTAGATAGTTGTATTTTATTTTCGTGGTTTATGATTAACGGTTAATTTTTTAGTCAATTATCGTTGGATCTTATAAAAATGATTCTCTTTTTCTATTCACGACTTTTTTCTTTAACACTCACTCAAGAGAATTCAAATCATTACAACATCAACTTTAACTAAATCTACTTATGTCTAGATAGCTGCATTCCCACTACATGTTTTGGTTCTTTTGGAAGCTTCTCACACCCTGAGATGCTCTTCGTACGCAACAAGAACGGCGAGAGACCATAGTGCCTTTATGTTGTGTCTTAACCCTGTGTTTAAAAAAATGATTATAGTGTTTTTCGGGAATTGATATTGGACAAAGGATTGAACTAATAAATAATAATGATCAATAAACTTCAACCTCTTGGTGCAGCCAATGTGCTCGGGTTTAGGGTTCACACGTCCTCGCTTGTCTTGTACACGTAGTACACGAACAAAGGAGACATAAGCGTAGTGACAAAATTTGAAATAGAATCTCAGTTGGGTAAGTGGATACAAAAGTTGGCAGCAAGAAACATGGAAACGTTGAAGCTGTTACCTGTGTCTTCCACTTCCTAAAAATATCGAATTTCAGACCCACTTGCTCTTCCTACCTTATTATCCGAGCTAGCCAACGTGTATATCTATTTGTATTTTTCACCACTAGTCAGAAAATTATTCGACTTTAAATATTAGAATTTATAATTTTTTTCTGCAATAGTAGTTGTTGTCCCCGTGAAAAAAGGGTGATTAGCTAATTTAGATACCACTAGAAAGGTCAACCAATGTAAATTTATTTTATTTTTTTTAGATATTTGTCGTTGATTTAAGTGATTATTGAAAGTACTATAATAAGTGGTATATTTATTTATTAAGTTAATTTAAGTGATTATTGGAAGTTACTAGTAATATAATATTAAATATATATATAATTAATGACGTAGCGACATGCATGATAATTCAAAAAATTTGGGTTAGTAAATATGACTTCGGTCAAATAAAATTTCTATAAGAGTCTCACAACGTAGATGTGTGAAAGCGCAAAACAATTCGATAATTATATGGTTCAATTTATTTTGAACCCTTCTATTATGCAAAAATCCCATAAAATACATTCGGTCAGGAAAATTATCAAAAAAACCCATGTTTTCATTTCATTTCTGTTAAGACACTTTGGTCGTACACCTCTAGGCTCTAACATTGGTAATTAGTAGGGATGGTAATGGGCAGGATTCGAGTAGGATTCATAGGACCCAGATTCTTATCTTCTTTTTGAATGGTGGACCCAGATTCTTATCTTTATCTTTTTTTTAAATAAGGATTCGAGCAGGATCTGGGTCCAAAAAAATCGGGCAGGATAAGGACGACCCGCGGGTCTGTATTTTTTAAATATTTAATTTAAAATAAAATAAAATTAGCATTTGATAGTTTTCAAATAGCAATGTGATATTTTCATTCATTAAATAAATCAATACAAAGAATCAAACAAGCAAATCTAAAAAAAATTGAAGTTGGGTAAGTTAAAATTGAGAATTGTGTATTGTGTTTATTAATTAATATACATGTATATTATTTTAATATTAATTTAAAAAATTCGGGCAGGATCCGATTGATCCATATCTATGCCCTTATCCTTTTAAAATATCAGGATCTGGGCAGGATCTTGATCTAGACCCGGTCAAAGTCAACGGATCTTGGACCCTTCGAATTTGGATCAGGGTAGACCCTCAGGATAAGAATCTAATTGCCATCCCTATTAATTAGTACGTTTAGCCACCGACTTAGCTGCCTATACACTATAGGGCAGTGGACATCCTGAAGAAAATAGGCTAGGCCTGAAGAAAAAAGCCCATCACAGGATAAAGCCCTTAATTGGTGTCCAAACTCTCTTCAAAAAGTATGTATTTAATCTCTATTTACAGTTTCTTATTTGGAAACAATGACAAGATTTGCTCACACCAACTGTCATTTGAATTTCAAATGCTTGGAAAGAGATAGGAATTGTACTCTGCTCGTATTTCTGTATGGTCCCCATGCTATAGCTACGTATATGTACAGATCTATATAATCTGAGTAATGGGTTGCTAATATTAATTCTATCTCCCGTGTGGAATTTATCTTTTTCATGGAGAGAGGCCAACCGGGTTGATGATCCCTTTTGAATTACAACTATCTTAGGACAACATGTTTTAATGTATAATTGGATGAGCCAAACAAAAAAATTTCCTAATTATATTCGCTCATCTTTGTTATTGAAAAATAACTAATGAATTAACGGTAAGACTTCAAGTAAAAATATTATATGCCACCAAAAGAGAAATAGAAGCAAACCCACAATAATCTATTGGCAAGAAGAATGTGGGAAAAGTATGTCATAATTAAATAATCATCAACTTAAAAAGAGTCATCCCCCTTTTGTTCCTTTATTCCCGCAGCCCAACCCAAGGACGACAAAAGATCTAGAATCATTACATCATTAAAAAGAAAATTTTAAGCAAATAAAAGAAAATACTCACTAAATTGCACTCGAAATAACATTTTTCCTTGGTTTCTCCTTTGTATTTATATTCCTTCTCCACGAAGGCGTCACCCTTATTATTTCGCTCTCCAAGAACAAAATCTCTCTCCCTTCTCCCTTCTCCCTCTCCAATGGAGAACAGAGTCAAGACGAGGCTCTCTCGTATCTTCCAAGGCTCGCTAAACCCCTGCAAGACCAAGAACTTGCTAGACGTGGTTGAGGATGCCGTTTTGATCCCTCAAACCCACCAAAACGACCAGCAACCTCCTCACTTTCCTAAGCCCTCTCCTCTCCCTTCCTTGTGTAAGCCAAGACATTACCGCCACGAAAAGACGGAACCCATTTACGATGTAACCAACTCCATCGTCCCGAGGAGGAAGCTCTACTCGTTCTTAGCCGAGGATGGGTTCAAGTGCCCTCCTGCTTCCCCCTTGGTCCATTTCCTAAACCCTTTCTACTCTTCTTTACCCAAAGAGGAACCGAGCTCGTACAAGAAGGTCAGCAAGAAGAAGAAGGAGAAGAAGAAGAAGAAAGCCGCGGAGAGGAAGAGATCGCAAGACGCCAGCCAGCTGTGTAGGTCTTATTCTCAGGACAGCGCTTATTACTACAACTGGTTTAGTAGCGAGGAGGAGGAGGAAGAAGACGAGGAGGAAGAAAACGACAGCGTGTTCTTCTCTTCGAGGAGTAACACAATCTCCTCGGATTCATCCGGTTTTAACATTGCAGCATCCAAACGACACCGTCCTAGGAAGGAGAGGAGAAGGAGGCGTCGGGCTTCTACTCCTACTTCCTCCTCGGGCTCTTCCTCTCGTTCTCATAATGTGATGCCGTTGATGGGTGATCCGGGGGACCGGTCGTCCGTTAAGGACAGCTTCCCCGTGGTGAAGAGCTCCAGTGACCCTCACAGCGATTTTAGGACTTCCATGGTGGAGATGATCATCGAGAAGCAGATATTCGGGGCGGAGGAGTTGGAGCATTTGCTGAGGTGTTTCTTGTCATTGAACTCGGACCACCACCATGGGATTATCTTCCAGGTCTTCGACGAGATTTGTGAGGCTTTGTTCTCTGGTTAACCAGCAATTTATTGGGTAGATTATATTAGTTAATTAGATGGTATTAATTTAGGTGGTAATGCTAATGAGGAGGAGAAGAAAGGAAAGGAATAGGATTTGTGAGAGTCAACTTTTGGGGATCTTTTCCTTTTCTTGTTTCTCCTTTTATTTTTGTAAGTTTTTGTTATGTGTGCGTTAATAATTAATGCATGTACTTTAATGTGCTTATTTTGTGTTACCAAATTAACTTTTTTTACACTGTTATTTTTTCTGGTTGTATCAATTAGATCTATGTTGGAACCGGTGTCACTTTCGAATAGTAGTAAATTTTAAAATCGTATGGGTAAAATTTTAATTGTTATACAACTAGTATACCGCTAAGAAAGCTTTTACCTATTAAAAATAGAGGATGGTATTTGACCCTTTTTATTAATGGGATAGAGAGGACGGAGGCCTTTATACATAGAGACAAAATTACCTGACAGATACTTTTCATTTTTGAAAAAGATACTTTATAGTTTATATCTATTGGAAAAGGGAATTCTGAAATCGGAGCTGGAGAGTGAAGACGGGAAAATTGGGAATCGTCCATAAAAAAAATAAATTATTGAGTGCAAAGTTGCTTCTAGGAAAATAACAGAGGGCATCCTTTCGAAAATGAAAAGAAAAAAAAAGGGAGTACAAAGTTTCTTCCTTTTTCTTCTCTCTTTATGAAAATTGACGAGTACTTTAGGACTTTTTGGCTTCCTAGAAAAGAGAGAGGGCTTGAAAAGATGGGATGGGAGGTCAGATTTCCAATTTTCTGTTTTCTGACTTGAAATGAAATGAAATAGAGATCACGGAAAAGCAGAAAGTTGTCGCAATTTCTTACCCGGGGAAGACTTACGGTGGTCAATATTATCTGAGACTTTTCACAAATCCAAACAATACCTTTCTTAAATAATGCACTTTAATATCTCGTTATTTCTTTTATTTCTCGTACAGTTAGAATCTTTTAAATAGATCCAATTTATCATATGGGTCGTGCACAATCTTTTCAACTATTCTAGTAAATCGATTCAATAGAGATTCTTTTGGCAATTCGAGATCAGGATATAGGTGGTGCAAGGCCTGAATGGTAACGTTGTGGCTAGTAGCTCTTGATGAAAAGAGCGAAAGGTTTTTGGAAACAAATTTGTGTGATGGCAGTTTTCCGTGGGAATCTTCGCATGTTCATTGAACCATTAACAAGCACAAAACCTTCCAATTATTATTCCAATTAATTCATCGCTCAATGGTCGCACACGATGTTGCAGAAAAGGTTTTTGGATCTTATCTCCCGGAGACAACACATTTATATTATTGCTTCACAACCGTAAATGCTCTTCTCCTGCCTATTAAGCAAGCCTAGTCTCCCACATTAAATTACATTCAATTTTATCAATATTTTGTCGCTGCCCTTGTTACATATATAATAATTAAATGAGTTTTGTTGATAGCTCGAGCATTGATTTGAGAACCGCCTTCTAAAACCCAGATCGAATTTTGTAATTGACTAATTTCTCCTTATATGAATAATGTTTATGTTTTCATTAATGTACTAGATAAGTTACTTGAAATATAACAGAATTTTCAATAGTAATTCGGAGAAACAAAGTGAATTTGCTTGCAGTCCAAGCCACTGTTGAAGATTCTTTTTTTTTTACTAGTATGGTTAATTTATTTATTTATATTAAAATATTTTTTTTGTCTAAACTTTTAGTGGGATGAATGGAATTTTTTGGGAGCATGAACGCAAACATTTACCTAATCATTGGAAAAAACTAATATTTTAAGGATAAATTTAAAAATAGCCAAATGGATTTTCCCCTAAATGTTTTTGGTCAAGACCAAAAAAAAATCGTTGAGAATGGTGGAGCCTGCATTACACAACTAGATACCTTGAATGACACTACACTTTGAACGTTTTAAATTAAATGGTTGTTCTTATCTTTATGCCGTGCACATTATATTCTATGCAATTTCCCTTCTTTTGTCTTCGGTTTTCATCTAACTTAATATATGATACATATTTTATATTCCGTCATAAGCTTAAATGTCAATAAAGAAGGGGATCATCCTCCTTAATTTACTCGAGAAACCTTCTCAATTTATTAGATGTCTTTTCATCTCTTTTCCGTTTAGTCAAACCCGCATTAGTTGTGTCCCACTCATTGGTTGAAAAATAGTGTGGTAACAATTTATTAAGAAACCATATCTAAAACGATATTATTATAGTCTGATGATGCTGTGGGACGAATATTTAGCATCATTGGGACATTTTATAAGTTAATCGAGTATTTATCGAAGAAAGATTTTGTCTTCAAACTTAAAAGAAATTAATTCTTCTTTGCAGAAATTATATCATCTTTTTTTAAATACCATCTTGTATTCGAATTTATTGGGTTGATTAATTCAGATTCGAGCCGATGATATCTTTTAAATGTGGCAAAATTCTACATGTATTTCTAAAGACTTGAAGTTAAAATCTGGTTAAAGTAGAACAATATTTTAATCTGTTAATTTAAGTATTTGTTGTGAAGTGTCATCATATATTTGGATAACTAAGTTGGCCATATCATTTATTCCTGTGACATGGGTTAGGCCTGTTAATTAATTACCCCGAGGCACTTGGAAAAAGGCCTGCTCAAACTGATATCCATCGTCTTTATTGCTTCCAATGAACATCAATACGTCCATTTCAAGCTAATGGCGTTGTCCTCTATAAATTGAGAGGACGAGAACTCGACGGAATAAGCAAAACATGGGCGATAACTGTTTTAGGGTTTACAGAAAGAATGTGAGCCTAAACCAAGCAACATTTTTGGGTTTCGTGTTATATATCTCCTACGTCTTTTTTGCTGCCACCATCTCAGCCAGAGCCTAGAAAGCAATGTTTCCCTGCAAGTTGGAAATTCTGAAAATTCTTTTATTTTTTCCAATATTTTTAATAACATTAATTATGATTTCATGCCCGTCCATGTTCAATTGCCACAAAAGCACTCCGGTACTTTTTTATAACAGTGGTATCGGGACATAAAAGTAAGTAATTAATTTAGCGTCTTAAATTTTCTCAACAAATATTTAACAATTTTGTATTCTTAATAATTCGAATTTGTTGTAATCGCAGGACTAGTAATTCAGATGGCGCGGGGTCTTGTAGAGCGGTACCAACATCAAGGCGGGTTCCTATGTTGTCGATGTGCTCTTTTCTTCCTGCGGGATTTCCCGCTGTATTTTACTGCAAGAGAGTTTTAGTGAGACCGACGACCGGAACTTCGAAAGAGCGGATTCTGCGTCTTATAGAAGTATTAGTAGCCATCACAATGATGAGCCAAAGAGATATTCAGTTAAGAGGCTAGGTTGTAGATATGCTATTTATTTAAGATATAATTATAATTTTATTTTTGTATATATATTGCGGGACTTGCCCCTTCATTAAAAAAAGTTAGTTAAACTAAAAAATTCGTGCATAAAGGTAGCGGCTCGATTCTACAAGTGCATTTTTGCTAGAATATAAATTAAAGCCGGGCTACAAAAGTGATAGGGTGAGGCTAAGAGAAACTAGCAAGTCGATAGTTATTCCATGAATTTACAGATTAATGAACATGGGATAATTAAATGCCAAGTTTCACCTATTGGACATACTTTACTCTTACCCGACATTGTTTTAAAATAGATTCGGGTAAGATATTTATTTGATAGTCAATGTTTACGTACATTTTAGAACTTCATAGTTTTTGGATTCCATACGATTTATTCAACATTTGTTGAAGAAAAAAGTATTCAACCTAATTTTACTTTCATGCAATCAGATTTTTCTAGGTTGCTTTCAACTGCACGCACAATCCTCTTCATATGAAATAAGATGTACAGCGATTTTTTTAATTTAATCTTATTCGATCACTAGAACGAGTTTATGTTAAACTGAGAAGGAAAAGGTACATGTTCCAATTTGGATAATTAAATTAACCATAAAAAAATTGGATAATTAGACCAAAAAGATGATAACACATGGTTTTGAAAAGGAAAAAAAAAGATTGATGTGCTTCAAGATTTTTTGCGATGTTACTACCTTTTCTAGAGTGGACGTCACAACATTTTAAAAATATGGAAATCCGAGCAAGAAGAGTAGTATTTTTTTGGGTGAAAATCTGATTTCATAGTCGAGTATCGTCGGACTCTATTTATAAATTTGATTTTACAATAATATCTTTTTGATGGGGCAAACACAGTAATAGTCCTATCGTCTGAACTCTGCACTTAACAGGGGTAAGCAATTGGCGCTATTTTTTGTGTGACAATCTAGGACGCTACTTTTGAATCTGTATTACATAGGCACTGCAGGGGGAGGAATTGACGAGGCAGAGCTGTCCTTGAAATGGAATGCCAATTAAAGTATTTCTGAATGTGGCAGTTGGGTTACAATTACAAGTTTTGCCCGTCTCTATTCTGTGGCCACTTCTCATTAATAATCGCATTTTTTGGGTTATTGAGCCTCCTCCTCCTCCATCTTTATCCAGTCACGAGCCTAACTAGGAACAAATTTTATTATGTTTTGTTTTTTGGTATAAATCTGTTTTGTTCTTACAGTTTGGTTCAGGATGGCCTTTGGAGAAAAAAAAATTAAAGTTGGTAATCGTTTAAAGGAAAAATAACAATAATTCGACCATGGATAACACGGGTGTGGTTAGAGGTTCTGCCCTTTTGGTGTGGGCTGTTAGATTTTTGTGGGGTTCCTCTACCCGGATGTAATTTTAATTGGTGGATAGAGTAATTTCCGTTTACTAGATTTCTTTAGGAACTTTGTAAATAACCTTTACCCCATTTTTACTACAATTTTACTTATAAGAAAAATAATAATTCGACCATTTGATTTTTTTGTTTGATACTATTAAAGTAATTCCAATCTCCATTTGGCTGAGAAATCTAAATTTAAATTAAGTAAATTTTTTGAAAGGTAATAAAATTCTCCCAATAATTATTTAACATTTACATATTTTTTAATAATACAAACTAAAAACTTATTGGTTAAACTATACTCGTCGGTAATTCGAAAATTCGGTTTGTTCTCCCAAAATCAGATGTATGGGCTACATTCCCAGGACCTACCTATGCGTTGAAAAAAAAGAAAAAGTATATTTTAGTATCCTATAGTTTGACGTATTCTGTATTTAGGCCGTATGGTTTAAAATTTTATTTTCAAGCCCTGTGATTTTTTTTGCTTAGACACGTCTCAGTCCCGGGCAGTTGCCTCACCATTTGGCTATCCAAGGGGGATCCACATCACCCACAACGACATTGTTTGGTGTCCTAAGTGGATGTTTCGCTGTGTAAGTTGTAGATGACATGGCATGTAAAAAATTACCAAATTAGTCCCAACTGGGTTAAACATCCATACCTTCCCAACCATACCTTCCTATTGGGTTAATTTTCTTTCCCTCTGTCGCTTTTTTTCACACCCAATTTTATTAGGTTAATTTCTTTTCCCTCTCTCACTCATTTTCACAACCAATTTATGAAAAATAATAATATAATTTGTTCAGCCAAATCGGAGACGAAAACCCCACATTGGCCTGCTCATACCTCACACCCCGCCATCTACCCAGAACCACCAAAGCTGACGCCATCCCCGACCACTCACAAGTCGACCCACCTCTAAGCAACATCAATCATCTTTAAGATCAAACACAAATCTCGAACTGCATTAACAAATTTTCAACTAAATCAAACCCAAACAAGATGGGTTCTCTAAGAGCGCAAGCAAACAATAAAGGCTCAAACTTTACCAGCGCTCAAGCAAAGTCAAACCCAATTCTCAGCAGTCTCCAGATGATGTGGTCAGGAATTCAAAATTGCACCAGATGATGTGGTCATAGAGTGTAACACCCCGTGATCTGACCAACTATCTCAACAAATCAACACAGGTCTTTTCTAGCGTATTTTATCCTCACTTGCATGTATCCCAGAAAACTTTCCAGGAGGTCATCCATCCTTATCCTACTCCCAGCCAAATGCATTTAACCTTGGAGTTCTCTCAGGATGTGTGCCGGAAGAGAAGGTGCACCTTGTTGATATGGATAATACCAATCAAATCACTTAAGGTATTTTAGACAGTACAAATCATTTACGGGGTATCACATTCATTCCTCCTTTAATACGCGATATTCTCTTCGCGCCAGACAGAATACAGAACAGTCACAGAAGCGTATTTGTTCTGATACCATATGTAACACCCCATGATTCGATCGACTATCTCCACAGACTAACACAGATCTTTTTCAGCGTATTTTATCCTCACTCGCACGCATCCTAAAAAACTTCCCAGGAGGTCACCCATCCTGATCCTACTCCCGCTCAAACGCATTTAACCTTAGAGTTCTCTTAGGATGTGTGCCGGAAAATAATGTGCACCTTGTTGATGTGGATAATACCAATCAAATCACTTAAAATATTTCAGACAGTACATATCATTTATGGAATATTACACGGGGGGTGTAGAGGCAGATGCGGTGGGCCACGTGGTCGACGACGTCGCTCACGAGGGGGTTAGTATTGACGAAGAGGAATCGGGGGTGGCAGTCGCGGGCGAGGTCTGCGATAAAGTCGATGGTGTGGCGGAGGCAGACGACGGTCCGATCCGAGTCGAGGAAGGCTGGACGTTAAAATCTGAATTTTCTCCTCGGCTATGAGTGAGCAAACGAGCAATAAACGAAGTTGAATCAATCAGCTCTTTCTCGGAGTTGATATCATGTTGAGCGAGCGAGCGAGTGGCCTGTGAAGGTATTAAAAGTGTGACCGGTGAGAAACCTCCCAATTTGGGATTAGGGTTCTTCCCCACTATTGGGGATTATCGGGGTACAAATTTAAATCATTTCGAATAAGTTATGATAAGGTAAACATGTGGAATTGTCCTGGTTGTAACACGGTTGTTCACGCATCAAGTGATTATCGGTTCTGGGTTTGTGTTTTTGGTGGAGGTGAGAGGAAGTTGGTGAAGGTGGGAGGAAGAAGGTATTTTAAAAAATAAATTTCGATCTTTGGGACCAATCTGGTAATTTGCCACACACCATGCCAGCTACGAGTTATACATCAGACTGTCCACGTAGGATGCCAAATGCTGTCATTTTTGGGACGTGGAGCCTACGTGGATTACTAAATAACCGGACAGCTACTCGAGCTGCCTGGGACTGAGACGTGTCCAGGAAAAAAAACCACAGGGTTTAAATTTGAAATTCAAACCACACCGCCCAAATGCAAAATTTGTCAAATTATAGGGTATTTAAATTTACTTTTGCCAAAAAGATAATACTGACGTTGTCATCGACAAGTTCATGCCAGTTAATACTTAATAGCTCAGTGACTCAGTGGTATAGTGAGACATTGTGAATATAACAAGTTTTGGATTTAACTCTTACAAAAATCATATAAGAACAAAAAATATGAATCACACTCTTTCGTTCAATTAGTTGAGCGAATAAATATGAAAAGGATATAAAATTTCCAAGCATCGTCGCATCCTAGCGATTTTTTAGGAGCATACTTAATTTTTTCAAATTTTATAAACTTTTACGTCTTGAAAATATTAATTGAGCCAACAACCATAGTATAGGTTAATTCGGGGGAAATTATTTATACTTTGGAGTCTCAAATGTAATTAAATTGTGGGCCTTGTTTGGACTTCAAACTTTGGAGTCACGGTGTAAGAATTTGGGCTAGAGGCCCAAAAGGCAAAAGGTTTGGACTGTTTATGTCAGTCAAGAGCCCACAAACACAAACTCATCAAATTCTTAACAAAAATCTGGTTCTGGTTGTGTTTCATTATTGGAGATTTAATTTTATGTTGTGATCGGGTAATCAACCTTTTCAAAAGTTAATTCTGATATCGATGTTATACACAATTACGGAAAGATAAAGGGTCATTATAACACATTTAGTAAAAAAAGGGTCATTATAACATTAATCAAGCTTATCCGCAGAAAAAAATTTACAATGATTTTTTCACTACATATCTAATAATTTTATTGAATGTTAATTTTATGGTGAACCTCATGTGATAAAAATTTTCTCTCTTAAATTTCATTGAAGAATCAAGATCACCATAAAATCAGGAAATACATATAATCATCGTAATCAAAGCGAAATGATTCTTCGTAGGACTTTACGGTTTTTTTTTGGGGGGTAAGTTGAAGTATTTTATTAGTATGTATAAAAAATGTACAACCCATTACGAGTGTATCTATAAAAAATACACACGGACTTACAAATCTCGCCTGGGTACCAAATCTCAACAACATAGAAGTACATGAATGCCAAGAAAGCTCCAGATTGACCTTTTTCGGTATACAACACTTCCCTATTTAAGATCCATGTGATTGCAGATAAAGCAGCAAGCTTTGTCCACCCAAAATCTGTGGCGATTTCGTCCACGCCAGTCATTCTCTAGCGTGCGAGAGAATGATTTGAGTAAGTAGCTTTTTGTCGCCCAATTTTTCTCGAAAGATGACTCATTCCTGTGAAGCCAGATGCCCCATAAAATCGCTCCAAAAAGAGTTAGCCAAACTTTTTCATCCATCCCAGATCTCGCAAGGCCTTTCCAGTTTGAGAGAGCCGAGCTTAAAGATCGACAAGAACACCAGCTAAATTCAAGCAGTCCTGCAAAGTAATTCCAGATAGACCATGAGAAAGGGCTATGAAGCAACAGATGGTCATTAGTCTCGTCTTCCCTCCAACACAGCAGGCATAATGAGTCCCAAGGAAGCAGAGAGCCTCTCCTGATCAGGGCATCACGTGTGGAAGTTTCTGTTGCACTGCAATCCAGTGAAAGCACTCAACTTTGAGTGGAGTGAGGCCAGCCCAAACTTTGCGAACCTCCAAGATGATTTTAGTGATGACAGGGACAAAAGAGCTGTATAACTTGCAGCAGATGGATTTGGTTGAGAAGTTGTCATCCGTTGACAGACTCCAACGTAGTTGATCTAACCTCATGCTTGACATCCTGAAGTCCATCAACCTGTTTTCCAGCATCATGACCTGTTCTTGCACCCATTGGAATAGTGTTCGAGTCCATATAAGGTTCTAATTCTACTCATTGTCTGACCAGTAACCACATTCTACCATGATAAAATATTTTTGCTTTGAGATACCAAAAAGCCAGGGGAAAAAGTGCCTTAGAGTTATTTCGTTCAGCCAGGGTTCAGTCCAGAAAAAGAAACGAGCTCTATTGCCCGCGTTGAACCGAATACCATCCCTGAACAAAGAATTCAGATCTGAATTAGCAGTCAAAGCATCACAAATAGCTAACCAATGACCCCCTTTCTTCCCCTGCAGCCTTGTCAATGTTGAAGTGTTCCTAAAATTATGAATCCCTGAGATAGTGCTTGCCCACAATGATTCAGAATCTGTCAAAAATTTCCATGCCGAGTTGATGAGTAAAGCTTGGTTATTGATACATAGCTTCTCAATTCCCAGACCTCCAAGCTCTTTTGGCGAAGTCACGATCTCCTAACTAACCATAGACTTTTTTGTTGGAATCTGTAGCACCGTTCCAAAGGAACCTGCGAAACAGCTTCTCAATTGAATTGACAACACTCACTGGCATGCGATACAAAGAGAGGTAATAGACATGCAAATAAGAAAGAATGGCTTTGATCAGAGTCAGTCTTCCTCCCATTGAAAGAAGACAACTGCGCCAGGAGGCAAGTCTATTTTCCACTGCTTGCACAATAGGCTTCCAAAACTTAACTCTTCGCATATCATAGCTCAGGGGAAGGCCCAAATATTTGATTGGCAAAGTTTCTTGCTTGCAATTCCACTCACCAATCAGGAGATTCAACCACTCTTGCATCACATTAATACACATCAAAGAGGTCTTTGAAGGATTAATGTTTAGACATGAAATAAGCCCGAAGATATGCAAATTCTCTTCATATTAAGAATACTTTTCTCGCAATCCATAGATAGTAACAAAGTATCATCAGCATATTGAACTATGTTAACTTGGATTTGGCCTCCCGGAATCCTAATTTTTTTGATAAGATTCAAGTCTTGTGCTCACTTAATAAGAGTTCTGAGCCCTTTCGCTGCGATTAGAAATAGAGAACAACCTTGTAGGAGAGCCATTGACTAAGACAGAGGTTCAGACATTTGAGAGATATGCTTTAATCCAACTACGCTAGTTCTCCCCAAATCCCATTTCAACCATTATTTCATCAAGATAAGACCAGCTAACACAATCAAACGCCCTAGAAAAGTCCAACTTCAAAAGGAGCTTTTCTTTTTTCACGTTGAAGATAGCCAATCACCTCATTAGCCAATATTGAGCATTCCGTAATCTGTCTTCCTTCGATAAAGGCAGATTATTCCAAGCCAATGACTTCATGAATCACCTTCTTCAATTTGAGGGCCAAGAGTTTGAAATGATCTCATAAACGTAACCAATTAAGCTAATAGGTTGCAAGTTGGACATAAGTTTTGAACCAGGAGACTTCGGAATGAGCGCAATAAAGGACGAGGAAGCCAGAGCATGAAGTCTCTTTCTTGCAAAGAAGTCCAAAACAAAAGAGAAGAAAGCATCCCTGATAATATCTAAAACACCTCGGATAAAGTTGAGATTAAAACCATCTGGCCCTGGAGCCTTGTCACCACCACAACTCTAAACTGCATTTACGATCTCTTCCCCGCTTGGGGCATAGTCAAGCAAAGATATTGAATCAGCACTCAACCTGCGAAAAAGATTTGGTGGCATTCTTGGTCTTGGAGGACGTTTATGAGTTGAAAGGGTGATAACGATTGATTAAGCTGGAAACGTTAAACAAGATTATATTGTGTACGATCCGATGGAAACATTCAACCAAACTTTGTCATGTGTTATATTTCAATATTAGATTACCAGGGTTGCGCGCTCCAACAATTAGTCATATAATTGAAATAAAAGGTCACGCATAAAAAATGGGAAAATGTGTAACATAAAATATTTGAAGTATTGAATAGAAAATAATAAAGAGACACATTATTTCCTTTTTGAACGGTCACGATTGAAGCAAGGGGGTGATTGGAGAGGATCCTAGGGCTAAGACGGTTCTAACAATCGTATTTCTTTCTTGCGAAAGGGACGAGTTCCAAACATATTGTACATGTGGGTAGCTGCCAATGGTGGAGCTTTCATTAAGTTGAAGCTAATCCTTTTCGGTTGTGATATGTCCGCTGGCTAGTCATCTTTCGCCCCATTTACTCTTCATCTAAGTGTTTTTTAATTATTAAATATTTAGAAATATCAAATTCGAGTTATAAGAATAAAATAATGTTAAAAATTATAAAAAAGTATATAATTATTTGAATACAGCCCGATTAGGATATATACTAGTTTGTCATCTAGTATCATAGAGATAATTTCTATAAAAATTAATTTAAAAAGGAGATTTACAACTCTTACAGAAGCAAAGCAAAATATGTGACAACTCATATTAAATCATTGAAAAATTCCACCATATATCGGGGTAGCAACAAATGAGAGTTCGAACGCCATTGGATTTACTTCAGAAAATATCTTGGAAATTTTATTTTATTCATAAAATTTAAATTTAAATACCGGGAAAAAATATTTCGAAAATGAATTGAAAATGGAAAAGTACAAAATGATAAGGATGAAGAAGAATTTTCTTATAAACAAAGCTTAACAATAACCGACAAGGATATTGCAAAGTGGATATTCATGCCTTGTGTCTCGCTGCAATATGTTAGTGGCATGAAACTTTAGTGTTAATTTATTCTCGGATGGTGTAATTGCAAGTTCAACATTTCCGTGATTTGCGGGACCGTATGAGATGTCCAAATTTAAGTCTGATATTTAAAAGGTGACAAATTTTTTTTAATAAGTATTTAATATCATAAATTTGAAATTTATTTAAGTTAGAATAACGTCATTACTCGTTAATCTATGTACTTGTTGATAACAACGAGTATTTTGATCTAAGTAGTGGCAATGCTATCCAAGTTTAACAAAAAGTCTAATTTCAAATCTTTGGATTGTAACAATAGTTGTTGATATAATTTTGCCAATTTTCAAAAATACTATCTCTCTCGAAATTTAAATTAGTGGTGTTGATGATATGTGGTATAAGATCAAAGAATTAAACATATCATTATTACATGACAGAGAATCACCGAGCCTTCCTATTTCCCAACAATTATTATTCTAAATTAAACGGATAATGAATTGAATTAGTTAGGAACACATGCATCAAAATTTAATAAAGATATTTTTTACTAGTAGCATTTGACTCAATAAATATTTAAATATCAAAGTAATTTCGATCAATAAACGGAGAACAAAAAATGGAAAGTTTGGTATTAGCTAACAATGTGTTCGAATAAATTTATAATGTGATGTATAGTTGCATAAAGTAAAGTAGATATGCTTTTATCATTATCAGGGGGACTAGTTCAAAAGTTGAGTAGGCCTTTTAAATAAAAAGTTTGAATATCCTGAATCTGCATTTTTATGCGCCAATCTCTTGTCACAATAGCCATATCTTTCACATTCCTTCTTACAAGAGAAGCATTAATTGGAAATGTATTTTACAATCTACAATCCGTTGTCAACTGCATCAGGTAAACGCCGGTTAATCATCAAACAATCTACAGGGTATACCAATAGGAAATTATAATACATGGCTGGATCCGTCACCACTATACTTTTGTATCTGTGAGTTTCACTATCAATCGTTCCTAACCCATTGCAGATTACAGATGAAGATTCTCATCACTTCATACTAATCAACATATTAAGACATATACATGTATACGTACGACTACGAGAGGGCAGATAGCCAATTTTTTTTAAAGGTAAATTTTTACATCGTTTCAACTCTGAACCTCCGTCAAATTATGTCACGCTTTGTGTCGTTGGGCTAAATATTTTTTGCGCAGATAGCCAATTATAACTTGGTATTTTAATAAAACCATTTACTTAAAAAAAAGCCAATTATAACTAAAACAAACCGTCATCAATGATTAAAGAGAAAAGTTCACTTTAGTACTCTGTGGTATCCTCGATTATCACTTGAGTATCATGTGATTCTCAAACCATCAAACCGGTCCATAATATTTTGGAAAAAGTACACATAAGTACTCTATAGTTTTATCGATTCTCACTTGGGTACCCTGTAGTTTTTGAACCGTAAAAAAGGTCCAACTTATTCGCGTATTTTGTCACGGACTGATCCCAAGCTCCGGTCCAATTTTTTTGCAGAACGGCATCATTTTCTGGTCGACGTGGACTGCCACGTGGCTTAAACTAGGATTACTCAATGATGACGCGGCGGTAGGTAAATTACCAAATTAGTACCAAATTTTAAAAAATCACGAGCCCAAATATCAAAATAAATTATGCTCTTAGAGGAACGGGTCTTCTGGTTCAAAGGCGGACATCATCACCAACTAGGCTATGCAACGTGTGGATTCGACGAAGCTTCAAAATTTATATATTAACTCATCTTCTCTCTCCTGGCTTCACCTTCTCCAACTCCATGAAACCACATCGAGAAGATCAAAGATTCCTTCCCAAATGCACCACAGTTAAGAAGATACAAAAATTGACATCATCCAAACACCAACAACAACATCGGAGGCGAAAGCAAAATCGGCAGCCGTCGCCGGGCTAAAAAAGGAAAGATGGGCATGGCGGTGGCGACGGAAGGAACCAGAGAGATCGAGATAGAGATCCCGTTGGGAGCGACGGCGGCGGAGGGCTTTCAGCTGGAGACGGCGGTGTGCAGCCACGGCCTGTTCATGATGGCCCCTAACCGATGGGACCCACTCTCCCAAACCTTCTCTCGTCCCTTCCGTCTCTTCTCTCCCAACCCCGAATTTGATTATGTTATCATTTTCGTATCTCAGCCCAGTGACGACCGACTCCGAAGGGTTTCGCTGGGTTGGAGGAGGGCCGAGATTGAGATTTTAAAACGACGTTGGGTTGCATCGGCCGAGCTTGAAGGGTTCATTTTGATTTTGATTTCTGGGTTGCATCGATCGAAGGATGAGTTTCTAGTTTCGTGAATATCCTGAGAAGATGAGTCAGGAGAAAGAAGGAAGCACGCCTTATAAGTTCATTATATAAATTTCAGTTGCGTTTGATCAATAACTCTGTTGTTGTAGCCTAGTTAATGATGATGTCGGGCTTCCAACCAGATGACCTGGTTCAATTCCTCCCAGCTACGAATTTTAATTTGATTTTTGGTATTTTTACAATTTTTTAAATTTGGTACTGATTTGTAATTTATCCATCGCCACGTCAGCATCAAACAATTCCATTCACTACCACGTGGCAGTCCACGTCAGCCATAAAACAATGTCGTTCCCCTAAAAAAAGTCAAACTGGAGCTCAGGACCAGTCCGTGACAAAATACGCGAATAAGTTGGACCTTTTTTACGGTTCAAAAACTACAGGGTACTGAAGTGATAATAGGTAAAACTACAGGGTACTTATATGTACTTTTTCCTAATATTTTTTGATGCCATGAATGAATGTCGTTGTTTGCAAATTGAATACAGTTATGTTAAAACGTGTGTACTTTTAGAATGAGTGCCCCTAATTTGTAAAGAATTACATCAAATTGCATTTAATTGTACCAATTTTTTTTCATAAGTAAATTATGTTTACCAAGGAAAAAAATATCTGCCAAAATAGCAAGTAACTAATACATCAAAATCTAATTAAATGTGGTATGACCGTTACTCTTTCGCCTAAGTCTCGAAATTATCCATGATCATTATCCTACGTCAATAGCGACTTACTTCTTTGATTCCTTTTAGAAATTTACGGACTTCTCCAGAGCATATTAAAAATAAATTTTCCAGTACTCTCTTAGGAGTGCTATGCAAACATTCAAACAGCTAAGCCAAACCTTCTAGTGCACTTATAAGCCGCTAAAAATGGACATATCAAAAGAAAGGTCCATTTGAACCACCATGCATAAACTTCACACCCGCTCCTTTCTCTCTCCTAAAAGAACATACCCACCAACTCCACATCCCCAAAAAAAAGTGAAACCACTCATAGCTACCATTACAATAATGAACAAACAGGCCCAACCTTGAATTAATTTTCACGTCTCCCGCAAGTACAATCTTCTTTATATATGTTAAAATAGGAAGAAAAAGAGATCGAAAGGAGGAGCGCATCAAGGACAAAAAACATAGAGGTGGAACCCAAGTAAAAAAGTCTAGCTAGTCATCAATTAAATGGCTCCTCCTCCTCCCTTAACAATTGTTTCTAGTATAAAATAATTTATGATCTTCACCTACAATTCCACCATCAACCATAAGAGTCCAAAGTACATAGGAAAAATAGCTATAAAAAACAACTATTTGTTTGCTTACCCAAACCCATATTCAACTTTTATCATCAATCAATAATATGTCACTAAGAAGCTCCATCTCCAATACCAAGAAGTTCTTCAAGAGAACCTTGAGCAACTTGAAAACCCTTTTCTCAGTTGACTCCTATGAGAAGCTTCCCAAATCAACTCCTTTCAAGAACGTGATCACCTCCCAGAACTCCGAAAACGTCAGCATCAACACCAAGGAATTCGACAAGTTCTACAACGACTTCACCGACCGGTGGGAAGCTGATCATGGAAACAAGCATTTGGTACCAAAGAAGCCAAAGAATAAGGCCCAAGAAGAAGCTGTTAATAGCCCTAAGAAGAAGCGACTCGAAGTCTGGAAGTTGAGGGAAGAGAGGAGGTGCATGGTGGCTCAGAAGCTGAAGGAGCTAGAGAAGATGAGTATAAGTGATATGGACCATGTGTTGGACGTAGAGGAAGTTCTCCATTATTATTCCCGCCTCACCTGTCCAGCTTACTTGGAGATTGTTGATAAGTTCTTCATGGATATTTACGGTGAGTTCTCTAATATTGGCCCACTACTTGGAGTTGGAGTTGGAATTGGAGTTGGAGTTTCTCCTCCAAGTGTTAATTCCAAGCCAATTAGGCTGATCCCTCCTGTGAGGTGATAAAAGATGTGATGTCTAGTTTTTTTTTTCTTTTTCAAAAGATAGAAGTTTTATTATGTATAAGTGAATAATGTTTGACGGAACCATATAAATGGGTTGGTTAGACATGTCCGCTCGAGTATTCATATAACCTAGAAGTGTTAAATTCCCTCAACGGGTGATGTCTAGCTGTTTCACCCTTTAAAAGCTTGTTCCCATCTTCTTCTAGCTAATTGGCGTTCGACTTGTATGGATTTATTTCTGTGTAATATTCTATTTTTGAACATTCTTACAGTGACTTGTATCCATTATTTCCTGATTCTTTTGATGGCCACTTGTTTGGGATCTGCTTGTAGAATATTAGAGGAATTTACTTCTCTAATTCCTTTTGTATATGGTCATTAATCCTTTTGATGTTCATTAACTGCGATAATGTACCAACCCGTCCAAGACTCCTCTGTTTCTCTTCTTCTACTGATTCTCCAACAACAGAATTTAGATTTCACGATTTTGCTCTTCCACTCTGCGAACTCGAATTTAAGTGGTAAAATTTTAACATCAGGAGTGGTGGTTATAATTAATGGATGATGAACAACAATTACTAGTAAGATAATTGTTCTAGTTTAACTAAGAAGTTTGAAGTTTGAGTTATTGAGAACACAACAATATCAAAATTGGAAAATTTTTGTCACTATTTAAAAATACGACATGACTCAAAATTAATTAGCTAATTTAACAAGTACCCTCATATCCGTATAAAAAAATTAATGGACGTTGAGCGATCGCTGTTTCTATTCTTTACTAATTTTGGAAAAAAGATACTTTATGGAGCCAGAGCGGGTTAGTTAATCATGATCAATAATTGTATTAATTCATTTTTTAATCGAATGGTATCCCAATTAAATTCTGCAGCAACTCTTTTAATACGTTGTGATTTCCAACTATTATCTAAATAATATTTTTGTAAAGTACAATTATATTTTGTTAGGGTTTGAACTTTGTATTTACGTCAAATCAAATTACGTTTTGTGCCGTTGGGCCAAACTCCAACAAATACTTAGATTAACAATAATACATACACTTATGAGTACAAATATTTTATAACTACCAACAATTACTTAGGTCAATTGGCGAGAGATTTTTTTTACCTTAGTTAAGAAGTTTCGAGTTGAAGTCTTTAAAATTGCAGCATGGAAAAGGTTTGCCACATTTTAAAGGTCATATCAAACTCGAACCTGGATTAAGCGGTCGAGTAGATGTTTCAAATATCAAGTGGTATCAATAAAAAATAAAATTATAACCAACAATTTATTTTCTAACAAATAAAAATTCAATTGCACTTTTCTGAAAAAAAAGAAATAGGGTCATTTGTGGTGTGGTTAATACTATTTTTTTTTGGAAAAAATGATTTTTTTCGTTGCATAAGAAAATATCTAAATATGACATTGACCATTAGTTAATATTATTTATATTTTTAGGTAAATTGCTTTATTAAAAAGAAACATAAGAAAATTACAACCAAAAGGATATCTACAATGATCTACGCAATCCTACATAAATCTAACCCACCCCTACCCGTGAAGCCCCGCACAAGGTTGTTAGGTTCTAGAGTTAACTCCTGGAATCTTAGGATTTTACGATTTACCATGGGCAAAACAAGTCAAAGCCTGTGTAAGATCTAGAGTCGAGCGGGATCTGTGGGATCTGAATGATAACTCCTAAGATCTTGAGATCTACGAGTTAACTCTTAAGATCCTGAGATCCGAGTTGGAGCGATAGATGTTTCTCAACGCTTCCAGGGGAGAGAGAAGGATAAGGGGTTATCCTTCATTTAGCATTTTAATAATATATGTTATTCAGATAACTATACTTCTTTTACTGTATAGCCCAAAACACAAAAATCTATTATACTTTGTTTAATATTTTTTAATAATATTTGTTATTCGGATAACTATTGATCGACTAAAATGCTTAAAATGACACGATTGTTGTTGAGCCCAGAAATTAATAATCAAATTTATATTAATTAATATCTCTGAGATTAATAGTTTTAGAGTTATTTAAATTTATATTTTCATCCTACCAATTTTTTGCCACTTATTTCTTTTACATTAATTTTGATATTTATTTTATTTATTGCTCGTCAATCACATTATGTAATCTATAGATACGTAGTGAATTACCATTAAAAATGTATTGAACTAAGATTTTTGTGTGTAAATTTAGGAAGAAAAACTGGTCATTAGTGAAAAGTTTATGAAAATATTATTAATCTTAGTTATTTCTATAATTTTGTCTATTTGGTAGATCTTACGATCCGTGTTACGATTTTACGATCTACGCTTTCTCTATGTCCGAACGATCTTTAGTGGAATTCCGATTTTGACAACGTTGCCCCCACCCATGATTCACATTTTCCTCCGAGAGATGACTCCCCTTCGTTCAATCGAACGAAGATTGCAGCCAAATATTTCACTAAAAATTCAAATACCGCAAAATTCAGTGGAAAAAAGGGTAAATGGGAAAAGAGCTGCCTTGTTTTCACTGTGATACATAACCAAACTCTCAAAATAAAACTGATAACGAATAGACTCGCTATTTACAATCATTCCTAACCTATCCCGATAAACCAAACCTTAATTACCTTACTCATAAGAAATTTCTAAACAAGTCGAGCTCTTGATTATCAATATTCTTAAAATTCCTAGACCAGAGGTTAATATTATTTTTATCGTCATGTCCTAGATTAAATCGTAATTATATGTGTCATGTATAACATTTTATGACTTAAATTATCGACTTTATACTTATAAAAAAACAATCGGCTTACTTTTTAAAACATGACACACTTTTTAGCTTTAAGTCTTTAACGAAAATTAAGACACTTTTTTACGGATACGAATGGGACCCACGAATCATCAAATTTAACCGTTGCAAAAGGTGCAGGAAGACAAATGGTCTGATTGGATTCACTTAATTTAGAAATCAAAATTTTCACCGAGTCTGAATAACAAAGATTAAAACAAATTGCAGAACGACGAGCTTGGGCCGCTGCAACAAAGAAAGAAGAACCCGTGTATTAGTGCTGGGCCACCAATAGCCTATTATGATTTGTATTGTTGGGCAATGGCCCACTGTCTTTCCCAACTACAATGGATCCTTTTTGGGCCGAGAACAACGTAGAAGATGGCGATCGGCCCATAATGATCATTGATCCATCTAAGGATACCTAACACAAAAACTTCCAATTGGAGTAACTTAATTGTATTTCATAAGTATGAGATAATTACGACGTCATTAATCCACTCCTCTAAAGGTTAAAACAAGACTTCCCGTCTTATAAGCTCATAGTTTTACGATTATGTATGTAAATAAATTAGCAAAAATTATTTTTAGCTTAACGATTCCTAAAAATACACATGCCATCAAGTAAGATTCGTTGGCAGAATTATTTAATGTTTTAACTTTTAAGGCGTACAAAGTGAAAAGGGACGAGTACAAAAAGGATGGAATCTTGAGCTCCCGCCACTAAACTGGTGGATCCCATCTCATCTTCTCAAGAACTCGAACAAAAAGGTACACTCTGGAAAGCTACACAACATGGAATCAAAAGGAGGCTTTTTTATTATTCCGAGCTTTGACCCGAGGCGTCCAGATAAGTTCACAGAGGTCTAAAGTTTATGATGAAGTTACCAGCCGCAGTTAACTTCGGTCAACTTTACAGCTCAAGTAGAAGCCCGGAAGAAGAAAAGTACAGGAAGGTTCTAGGTCCATCTTCCAGGCCCAATTTCGGATCTTAGACGGTCATGAGATTTGATCCTCCCACCTCATGTTTAAAGACTGACACCGTATCCATCAGACCATACATGAGTTGGTAGGCCCAAGTTAATTTAACAATAGCTTAGTATAAATAGCACTATTCTGTACATGTGAAACACTTTTCAACTCAATAATAAAAATTGAGATATTCCAGCTCATTAGTCTCTCTCTCTCTTTGTTCCTTTTCTGGCTTTTAGGAAAATAACCGCCTCCATTAAAAAGCTCCAAGCTTCCGCTGGTACTTTTGTCATGATATCAGAGTAAGTAAACTAGTTCCTGGCCTACGAGTGAAATCTTGAAGCTTCGGTCCTCAATGTCTGTTAATGGCAAACGCTGGGATAGTGACTTCTACCGCGATAGATGAATCATATTCTCTTTTTCTCGGTTCGAGTGAATCCCCTACAACAGTTCTTGTTACTCTCTTGCTTAATGGCACAAATTATCATTTGTGGAATTGTCCTATGCAAATTGCGCTTATTTCAAAGAATAAGCTTGGATTTATTGATGGATCTATCCCTGTGCTTCCTATTGGCCATGCAAAGTTTTGTAATTGGGATAGGTGCAATACTATGGTAATTAGTTAGATATCGTGCTCGGTTGAGTCTTCGATTGCGCAGAGTTTGCTTTGGTTTGATTCTGCTTATGGTGTTTGGAAGAATCTTAAAGAGCGTTTTGGTAGAGGAGAGTTCATGAGGATTGCTTCTCTTCAAGAGCAGATTGTCAACCTTAGGCAAGGGGCTTTGAGTGTGAATTATTACTATACTAGCTTCCAGATTTTGTGGGATCAGTTGATGCAGTTGCGTGTTATTCCTAGTTGCAAATGTACGAGTTCTGCAGATGGAGGTGTATGTGGAGATAATTGTGTAGTTGATGTTGCCATGAGAACTTATTTTGAAAGTGATCAGGTCATGCGCTTTCTTCGTGGATTGAATGACAGTTACAACAGTTTGAGGTCACAAATTCTGATGTTAGATTCCCTTCCAAGCATCAATCGTGTTCTGTCAATGGCGGGTGAGCATGAGATGTAATTGCTTCACCCTGTCATGGCTACAACAACACAACCTCCAACGCACTTTTCTATCATAGCTGTAAGTGGATTTCAGGGGGGCAAAAGAAACCTTGGAATAACTGGAACAATTTATCTGGATCCAAGCCGCCACAATGCACTTATTGTGAGGGAATTGGGCACGTTGTGGATAAATGCTTCAAGAAGCATGGTTATCCACCTGGCTATAAAGATGGTTATAGAGGAAGAGGTTATAACAATACTGGTTTTTTAGGATTTGGCAGCTCTTCCCCTGCTCGTCCAATTGGCGCATCTACTGTTTCATATGCTAATTCAATTCCTCCAGGATATTATAACACAGATACTTTTGTTCTTGGTAACTCCCCATCTATCTGTGCTACTCCTTATCCGAATTCTTTTACTGCATATAATCCTCTTGTGAATAAGATGGATGTCTCTGTTGAGTTATCCAAGCTCAACCTGAATCAAGAGCAGTACAACAATGTCATGGGCCTCTTCCAACAGACCTTTACAGCTTTTGGCTCTTCCATTCCTGCTATTGGTTGTTCTTCTTCTCCAATGGCATCTGCAGTGGTTTTTCCAGCTACTGCTCCTTCATTTAGCTTGTCTGGTAATGTCAATACTTCCTCTTCTGTTTCTTTTTTGTCATCGCATAGTTGGATTATTGATTATGGAGCCACTGATCATGTGGCTTACTCTTTAGATCATTTTGTAGTACTGTCTCCATTGTCTAATATTTTTGTTAGTCTTTCCAATGGTCTCCACACTTCTGTCACACATATAGGTGATGTTCAACTAGGTGCCCTACTTCTCCAGAGAGTCTTTTATGTCCCTGCCTTCCAATTCAACCTCATCTCTATCACCAAGCTACTTCACAATTCCTCTTATTCCATCTCATTCAATTTAATTGTCTGTATTATTCAGGACCTTGTCTCCAAGAGGGTGATTGGCTTGGCTAAAGAGCAAGCATGCCTTTATTTGCTGCATCATGATCGGAGAGCAGCAGCACAACATTTACCCTTTCTCATAGCCTTTACTTTTCAATCCAAACCTGTAGATCTTTGCCATTGTCACCTTAGACATGTACCCTTTTCCAAACTAGATTAGTTTAAGATCCTTGAACTTAGTGTAACTACTGAGATCACTACTCATTGTGAATCATGTAAGATGGCTAAACATACTAGGCAACCATTTCCTATCAATTTTTTTAAGAGCTGTTCAGTGTTTTGACATTGTCCATATGGATATTTGGGGCAAATATCGTGTTCCATCGCATGATGGTTATGAATACTTCTTGACAGTTATTGATGATCATTCCAGATCTTTGTGGATATATCTGCTTCATACCAAGAGCAAGGTTAGGACTTGTATTGAATACTTTTACAACTTAGTATTAACCCAATTTAGAGCCAAGATTAAGGTCCTTCGCACTGATGGAGGCAAGAAATTTCTCATGCCTAAGTTTTTCCATCGTCATGGGACTATACATGAAACCTCTTGTGTTTGTACACCCCAACAAAATGGAAGAGTTTAGAGAAAATACTAGCATATACTAAATATAGCTCGTACTCTTCTTTTTCACTCCCACTTGCCCCTAGTATTTTAGAGTGATGCCATCTTACATGCCACCTACTTAATCAATAGAACACCAACTCCTGTCCTCAAAAACCTACACCCTTTGAGATCCTATACCATAAACCACCAGTTCTGACTACCCTTCGAGTATTTGGTTGCTTATGTTATGCGTACAACTTCAACCCTCATAAGTCCAAGTTAGATCCTCGCACTAGACAATGCGTATTTCTGGGATTCCCTTTTGGAACAAAGGGTTACAAGCTGTATCACTTGGCTACTCATCAGGTTTTTGTGTCCCGTGATGTCACATTTTGTGAGAACATCTATCCATTTGATCAAGGGACTCTGTATCAGCCTCAAGATTTTCAAGCCTTAGACACTGTTTCTCCTTGCTTGCCAACACCATCTACCTTTGACATACTCCCTGACTATGATGATCCTCCTCTCATTGACCAACCTACATTCTTTTCCCATCCCACTTCTTTCAGACCTTCAGAAGTTGTACCACCTATTCTTTCACAAACTCCAGATATTGTTTTACCCCCCGCTGCTCCCTCTGATATTTCTGCTGCTCATACTGATTTAGTTCGTAGGTCTACTCGGGCAAAGAAGCCCCTGCTCATTTTCAACATTATATCTCTGCTTTGGTTCCCTCGTTGTCTCAGTTTTTGTCTTTCATAAAATGTAGTACTCCTTATCCTATTTCACATTTCATCTCTTTTGATCGTCTTAGTCCAGTTCATATAGCCTTTGGCATTTTCCTTGCTTCCACCATAGAGCCAACTAGGTATTAGGATGCTGTTAATGAGGAATCTTGGAGGCAGGCTATGCAGTTGGAGTTGGCTGCCCTTGCAGACAATAATACTTGGACCTTGGTTTCTCTTCCTCCTGGGTAAAGTTCTAATTGGCTGCAAATGGGTTTATAAAGTCAAACATAAATCTGATGGTATAATTGACCGATACAAGGCTCGCTTGGTAGCCAAGGGTTATACCCAAGCATTTGATGTTGATTTTTTTGATACATTTTCTCCAGTAGAAAAGTTAACTACAGTCAGATTGTTGTTGGCTATTGCTGTCTCTCAGGGATGGTTTTTACATTAATTAGATGTGAATAATATATTTTTAAATGGTGATCTTGACAAGGAGGTTTATATGGAGGTTCCTCCTGGTTTAAACACTGCTGCAATTGCCGAGGGGAAAGTATGTCTTCTTCAGAAATCACTATATGGACTCAAACAATCTAGTAGGCAATGGTTTGCCAAACTAACTTCTATTCTCTTGGCTATGGGATTCACTCAATCATGGAATGATTATTCACTATTCATTATGACTGATCAAACTGGTTGTTTCTTGGCTCTTCTTATCTATGTGGATGATATTGTGATTACTAGTGCATCTGAAATGGCAATTGCAGATGTTAAGAAATGTCTTAGTGAGCATCTCAAGTTAAAGGACCTTGGTGTGCTTAAATACTTCTTAGGATTGGAAGTAGCAAGGCATGAATCTGGTTTACACTTGTGTCAAAGGAAGTATACCCTTGAATTATTGCAGGAGACTAGTTTTCTGGGTTGCCGGCCTGTACTTACACCAGCAAAACCATCTCTTTGACTTACTGCAGATGATAGTCCAATTAAACTCCAAGCCTACACACAATCATATGCGAGCTACTCACAGGGTATTGAAATATCTAAAATGCAATCCAGGTGTTGGTCTCTTCTTCTCTAGCAGGTCTGATTTTTAACTCAAGAGTTATTGCGATAGCGATTGGGCAACTTGCAATGAATCCAGACATTCGGTTATTGGATTTGCAGTGTACTTGGGCAATTCACTTGTTTCTTGGAAGCCAAAGAAACAAAATAATGTCTCATGTTCATCCTTGGAGGCTGAATATCGCGCCATGGTTTCTTTAGCGCATGAGCTGCAATGGTTGCATTATTTGTTGCAGGACTTTCAGCTTCCTCCGCGTGGTCCATCCCTGGTATATTGTGATAGTCAATCTGCAATTTATATTACCGAGAATCCGGTATTTCATGAGCGCACGATACATATCAAGTTAGATTGTCATTACACTCGGGAGAAAGTACAACATGGGTTGATTAAGTTATTGCATGTCCTACAGAATTTCAAGTTGCGGACATCTTTCCCAAGGGACTTGCAGGGCAGCGGCACTACTATCTCATCTCCAAGTTAGGCATGGAAGATATTCATGCTCCAATTTGTGGGAGGGTGATAAAGTCACCAGCTGCAGTTGACTTCGGTCAACCTTACAGCTCAAGTAGAAATCCGGAAGAAAAAAAGTAAAGGAAGGTTCTAGGCCCATCTTCGAGGCCCAAGTTAACTTAACAATAGCTTAGTATAAATAGCCATTTTCTGTACATGTGAAACACTTTTCAACTCAATAATAAAAATTGAGATATTCCAGCTCATTAGTCTCTCTCTTTGTTCTTTTTCCGGCTCTTAGGAAAATAACTACCTCCATTAATAAGCTCCAAGCTTTTGCTGGTACTTTCGTCAGTTTAATCTCAGGCAAAGTGTAACTTGATGTAAAATTTTACTTAAAAATAATTGTTGCGAGTCTGTTTCGTTGGCCTGCTTAATAGGCATAAAAGAGAAGATTCTTCCGAGTACTAATTGAGTTCCAATCCAGGAGGAGCAAGGACGGTTTCAACTGGAAAGGTGACCGACCCATTAGGGTTAATAATCCTCCCTTTCAGCAAACATATTTCTACGACACGTGTTCTGTTGGATGTTGGAGAGGAAAAGAGAAATGTAGGTCAGCCATATATTCACTCTCTTGTCCCTCTCAGTGCTCTTGAAAAGGAGAGACGAGATGGGGAAAAAAGGTACGTAGCAGCTTCGAACTTTTCTACAGTGTCGATTCTCAATTAATTTCTAGTTAGATATAAATTTTTTAACAAAAGAACGATAAAAACGATCTCGTGAGAGATCCTGAACATTTTCTGCCCGTTGATATGTCTTCCCGTACGTGACAATATACGAAATCTTGTCCTTTATCCTATTAGAACAAGAAATTATATTGGAGCAACTTGAGATGCAAAATATCTCTTCATGTGTTAGCTGCATGTAATTTTTAAGAGTCCGTATTTGAGGAACAAAGTAATCAGCACCTATTTGTGTCTCTACTTCCCGCAATAAAGCGTCTGAAGTATATTAGTTTTGATTAAATTGCGATCACGTGACTAAGACTTTAAAAAAATTAATTGAAGAATGATCACGAAAATATATAATCAAATTGCCTCGCAAAACATAAATAAAGTATAATTAAAAAGAGGAGTCGAGTATCTAAATCAAGAAGTGGAGTCAGGATCCCAGGGCTAATGATTGAGGGAATCCAGATATCCAAAATTTGGTGGTCCCTTAAATTGCCATATATACCATGTTGGACTAAGAAAAACGTACCGTATCCATCTACAAATTCCCTTCCTCTAATGACTTGTCATCACTTTCTTAATACTCTTCACATTCTCGCGCCTGCTTGTCTTGCCCTTTTCATCCGATGTTCAGACACTGCCAACTAATCTAAACTCGAGTCACGTCAAACCACAAAAAAGGAGAAATACTTGCTTACTTGAATATTAAGTTTGGAATAGACTAGGGCAATGCTTGGTCATTTAATAACGTCAACATCTGAGGCATGCTCCTCCCATACGGTTAACCCCGAACTTCCTCTGCTGTACTACACGTTTAGTACCAAATAATAATGGGAAAATGGTCCAGGGAAGAAGAAAATAGAGG
The DNA here is from genome assembly GCA_963995505.1 of Hypericum androsaemum. Classification (NCBI taxonomy): domain Eukaryota; kingdom Viridiplantae; phylum Streptophyta; class Magnoliopsida; order Malpighiales; family Hypericaceae; genus Hypericum; species Hypericum androsaemum. The sequence continues at coordinate 2,041,446 of OZ023182.1, forward strand.
GATCAGAGACAGTTGTTACTACCATAAATCAAAAAAATGGACCACAATTAATTAATAAAAAGAAGTAAACCCATGGTTGGGAAACGAAATTATAACATTGGTGCGTATAATATATGGTCCAATGTAACCATGAATGCACATGTGCGGGCGTGTGTACCGTCGCCGGGGAAGGCTGCGATCTCATTCTGCCTCTGTCATGACGTATCCCTCGCATGGCTATCACGTGCTTCTCTGGACCATCTTTATTTTTTTTATAACAACGTATATCGTACATTCGCTTAATTAATAAATTCAATTTTTAGTTGGATATGATCTTTGAAATGTGGCAAAATTTTTAACAAGTATTTAACACTAACAATCTAATTATTATTTACTTAACTAATATTCAATCCGATTATTATTTCTTGGGCGACTTAATGATCAACGAAGATTCAAAGAGCAGCTAAGCGTCGGCAGTGCATTAGAAGAAAATGTTTTAAGTTCAATTTTTTTTCGAAACTACTTAGAATATGATTGATGCAGATGACACCATACCAATTTGTACCGATATTTTATTTCTTAATGTTGCACCGATTTATTAGTTAAAACCCCATTCTCTTTTCATTGTAAAAAATGTGGGAAGCCGGACTGGGGCTAGACCGACATGGCCGCGCATACGCGGTTTAACATATGGTTGATTAATTTTCTTTGGACAAATTATTCTTAAGTTCATGATCTTTGGTCACCCTCCCTCTAGGATCTCTGATTTTTGGAAAATGATTATTCCATCCCTAATTTTTGATGATAATAGACTCTCGGGTCCCTGGCTTATATTATCGGCTCTTTATTTCATTTTTGGTCATGAAAATGACCAAAATACTCTTAACCTTTGACCAAGAACACCAACCACCAAAAATCAACCTAAAAATAAGATTAAACTAACTAAAATCAAGAACACAACAAGAACATCAAGAACAACAACAAAAAACACTAGAAACCCAGAAATCCGATGACGAGGAGACGAGCTAGGAAGATGAGGCACTTGACGACGCCGCCTCAATCAAGCAAATCGAGGCCCAAGGACGCCGCCTTGCTCTCCTCCTCCGCCCTCCCTTCCAATCTCTGCCAAACCCTAGCCCGACTCATCTTCTATGGAAGCTCAGCCACCGCCTCTGGAACTCCTGCGTTGACATTGCCAACGCCACCTCCCTCATTTCCACTTCCTCATTCGATGCTGCGTCCCTCCAAGTCTGCCTCCGCCACTCCGCCGCTGACATGCTTGCACTCGTCATGGACATCTCCGGCATCCCTCACCATTACCAAGGCCGCCTTGTTCTACTTAAAGACCGGATGTACCAAATTTGGTCAATAACGACCCGAGCATTATCGATAGCAAAAACCCAAATAGAAAAGAAGGGAAACGAGATGCGGGGTCGAGAAAAGCGGCGAGGCGTTGTCGTGGCGAGAGCAGAAAGGGGATTTCTAGGATTTTAACGAAACTCAAAAAGGGGATTTCTGGGTTCTTAATTAGTCGGGGCGACGGCGAGGCTTATCTTCTTATTTATTTTATTGGGTGTTCTTAATTTTTAATTGGGATGTTATTGATTGAGATATTAATTGGATATTTTTTTGTTGTTGTTCTTGTTGTTCTTGGTTGTGTTCTTAATTTTAATTAGTTTTATCTTATTTTTAGGTTGGTTTTTAGTTGTTGGTGTTCTTGGTCAAATGTTGAAGAAGGTAATTTTTTTTATTTTTTAAGGGTATTTTGGTCATTTCTATAACAAAAAATAAATAAAAGAGCCGATAACGTCAGCCAGAGACCCGGGAGTCTATTATCATCAAAACTTAGGGATGGGACAATCATTTTCTAAAAGTCAGGGACCCCAGGGGAAGGTGACCAAAGGTCAGGGACTTGAGAGTAATTTGTCCATTTTCTTTTGATAAGTGAATGTAATTTTATTAAAATATTTACACTTTACATACGTAATAGTGTAGAATTTCCTTGTACAAGTATGAATTTTCAGTCAAAGACTTTACTAAAAATTAAGCATGAACTTATCCATATGGTTGACTAATCAAGCATGAACTTATCCATATGAATTGGTTTCAAAAAAAAACTTATCCATATGAACCCAATTCCCATTTTTTCCCGTCCGTCGTCCAAAATTAATGGATCAAGAAATATGGGCACGAGAAACAAGTTAGTCAGCATGTGTAATTAAAAATTAATGGACTTGAGGAGCCTTGATAAAGTTTCCTGGCATCTCATGAGTTGCCAGGGAATTATTACTCGTACTTCCCTTCTGCTGGCCCTAAATATATCCCATTTGACAAAGTTGAAGCTCTCTGATGTGGATAGTCCATCTCTCTCTCACCAACACGTAGAATTTATCAATCGTACTATTTATAACTTACTACCAAAAAAGAGGGTGGGGATTTGACTTGAGCAAGGTTCAAACTTTAATTGTGATTGCGAGGTTAAGATTGTTTGTCTCGTTAAAATACCACCACGATAAAATTTAGTGAAAAAATTATAGTAAGGAAAGAGTACATCGATAGAGAAAGACTCAAATTACATAATCACTAACACCTATTTTATTTCGATATCACATTTTATCCAAATATTCATAAAATTGACTAAGTCAAATTTAGAATGAACAAATTTTTTATAATGACGAAGTTTTTCTAACAAAATTTAACGCAGTCTCGATGCATCTTCTTGAAGTAAAACAACCGCGGCTAGTTGGCTAGTTGATATGATAGTCAACACACGGGTTGTGCAAGTGTTTCACGTCAATCCACTCGTCTCAAGCCAAATATTCGATTTGTATGTTTTCGTCAATCGTCAAAATGTCCATTCGGTCGGAAAAGAACCCACCGACGACACATTTAATCTATAACTAGCATCCACGTTGTCGTAACCCAAGTGTCACCATCCACATTTGTGCGATATCTAAGCCCCCACTTCCCTCTTTCTGAAGGAAACTATATGGATTAGCTTGTGTTTTTCGCGAATTGCTTAGCGGTATACCGACTGTTAGACCTGTCATGAAGCTGAATAGATCTTTCTTATTTGCAAGGTGTAACTTATACCAAGGAACAACAAAATTTCAATAACTTATACCTAGAATCCTAAATGTGAAATGAACAATTCGGGTAGTTACCTCCCTAATGAAACTAGCACCTTAGATGATGTACGTATGATATAGATTGTGTAATTTTTTTAGTAGTTTTAGGAGAGCTAATATAACTTTGCTTATAAAAATAGTTACGTGCCTAATGTAAATTGGCCATCCTTGGCGCGTTTCTAGCCTCAATGGCGATATGTAATTAACTCGTAATGCAATCTATTTACTTATTCAAAAACAACACGCTGCACAGTAATAATTATACAATGGAGGATTATGGCTATAATTAAGAAAACAATACGTTATTTCGGAGTAGTAACTAATAAATTCACTTATCGTTTCATGTTAATAAAGTTTTTTTACCTACAAAAAAAAAGCTCAATTTGTCCCCAAAATAATTACAAAGGCAAAGCTCGGTAGATACTCGAGGAATCTGAGGGCCACTTTCCTCTACCTTAGGGGATGTTTAAACATTAACGAGAAATCTCGAGTTCGAACACTCGAGAACGCACCGATATTAAATACATGTTACAAGAATTTTGTCACTTTCAAAAATTATATCTAGTTCGAGGTTGTATTAGTCGGCCATTAAGTTCCAGATGCAAGGTGATATATAAAAGGGAAATCTTTAAACGAACTCTCAGATTTTTCTTCCATCCTCTTTTTCTTTTTCTTTAATTGACCTTTTCTTTTATGAATTTGGTCCCGGCATGATGATAGGGTGACGATGAACACTTCTCTGTGGTACCCAAAATATAGGAATTGGTAGTTGTATTTTACTTTTAGCTGTACCGGCACAATCCATTGAAGATTCTCACTTGAGAGGTTATATTGTTGTATAGGATCATAAATTTAATTTTCTTTTTTATTTGTAAGATCATACCAGTACAACCAGGTGGGCCTAATAAGATCGGATGCCATTCACAATTTGAATAAATGGAAGAGAAATTAAACGTCGTAGAGGAATTAACCATATTTTCTCCAATTATGATATTTTTAATATACACAGGACCAAAAAATGCAAGTACATAGTTGATAATATTTTTTTCTCTTTATATTAAGGAAACTTGAATAGAAAACTACTAGCAACAGTTATTTAATAGCTGGACCAAAAATGATACCACCCAAATTCTATAAGCCTAGAAAAAAGGGTTCATTTACAAATTGACCATGCGGGTTTTTTTGGGGGTAAACATATACACTTGTGATGGGAGGCAAGATCACAACAATCAAACTAGCTGGCCAAGATAAGTAAATCAATTAATTAATTAGCCAATAAATCAATGTAATTAATTTTTTTTGCTTTCTTGTTTAATTTGAGGTTGGCGATTAGGATCTTCAAGAATTAGTCTTCATGGTTAAAGGACTGATGTCTTGGACGAGGATTGAAGGCCGTGAAGGTGGTGGCCTCGGCTTTCCACCGGAGCCCAATGTCCTGTGCGACCCTCCTCGCATCAATCGATGCGCCAAGCAGGCCACGCCTCGCGAACCCTACCGCGTACAACCCATTCTCCCCTTTCCACCCTTCCGGGAATGCCTTCTGTGGGAACCCATCTTTCTCCGAGAACATGTTGCTTTCCTGCAACGTCAATTTAGTCGACTCGATTTATATTCAAACGCGTAGAACAGTTTCAAAAAATTTTAGAGTCAAACATTGACGTTACGTTTTGTCTGATGGTCCTATATTAATTGGAAAATGGTCACGGAGAAAAGGGACGTGTTTTTTGTGTATTAATAATATAGGGAGCGTCGGTTACCTTGAGCCAAGAGGGGACGTTGCTTCTGTAACCTGTGGCCAGGACGATCGCGTCGTAATTTTCAAAGCTCCCATCCACAAACTCCACGCCATCGTTTGTTATTCTCTTTATTCCCTTACGAACCTACATGAACCAAAGACAAGGCGTCCGTCGGTCGTTGCATTATTAGTACATGAAATTCATCATCAAAAATTATGTTTTCCGAAGAGTGATTTGATATTCAGTTTTAATATAAATTAGTAGATTGTTTTTTTTAATGTATTTTTGCAGTCATTAACATGCATGCAACTTCGAATCAGTATCATGTCACCATAAGAAGTCATGTCAGTCACGCCATTTTTATAAGTAAAATTTATTAATAGTAATAATAATATCTACATGTTACATTTAAAAGAAGTGTAGAATTTTTTCATACTAAATACGAAGTTATAGTCTCAGACCTCATTAAAATTCTATCAAGATAAAACTCAATGAAATAAATCGCAGCAGTAAAAAATAGTATTCCAGCGTTATCGATTCTATACTCCATATTCACTTAAGAATCTCCTATTTTATATAAAACAATACTGAAACAGAGCAAGCACAACTTTTAAATTTAGTCGAATAAGATATTAGTGAATATTTGCTCAAAGGACACAAAGAATATATTTTAGACTAGAATGAACAGATGCAAAATTTAGACAAACTAATATCTCCTTTTAACATAAATCTGTTTTTATTTGCACAAAATTTGAATTCGAATGTTTGGTACATTACATTGGAGTAAAAAAATTCAGGAATTGAAAGAAAGATTGGGACAAACCTTAATATCGCCATTCTTTATTTTGTCGAGAGTCCCAACATCGAGCACAGGTGTCTTGCCGGTAAGTTTCTTGTACTCAAAAGGACCAATCCTAGGACGAGTTAGACCCAAATCAGCCGTATTACCAAATACCAAGTACGAAAACACTAATATGATCAGATCCACCAGGCGGATCGGCAGCCATTTGAGGAGACACATTGATAATTCGAAAGTCGATCTCCCCAGCATCTCTCGAGGCAAGACGTGCACCTACAATGTTCGAAGGAAAATAAATTAGTTAACTCAATAAATGTTTGATAGTTTAGGGAAAAAAAAAGTGCCCACAGGGCTTACTAGCTTTAAGAGAGGGTGTAAGAGTTTCTGAATTGCTGGCTCTACAGTTACGCGTGCATACAAATTCCTATAAAGGGCGAGATAAATAAAGTAATTTTTTTTAATAAGTAAATAAAGTAAATATTCTTTTCTGTAACTTGAATAATCATTACTCTTTTGCATAATTCGTACGGAAAATGGTTGAAACTTGGAAGGAGACTTCCTGCTGGGTTTGCATGACTATTTAAAAATTAGCTGAAAACAAAGCTTTCCGTAATAAAGAAAATGACAGAAATAGTTGTAAACTTATACACGTTAGAAACTAATTAATTATTAATTTATATGAATTGACGGAAGTCGTGATTCAATTAACGACGGTTATAATAATTGGCTGTAAAAGTTTAATTGGTAGAAAGACTAATTTACAAAGTGATTGAACTGTGAAACAATAAAGATCATGTAGTGGCCTACTAAACAGGCTTTACAACTACAATTATAGTTTTAAAAAAGGACGAATTGAGTAATCAACAAGCTCTCCGAAGTATACCTTTTTAGTGGAGGCCAAAATATTATAATAATTCAGGTTTGCCTTATTGTAGGAGACATATTCCAGCCAAATCATTTCGCTTATTCTAAATACCCACTGCTAGCTAATATAAAATTCAAACTTCAAAAAAATCTTATATTTTTTCTATGTGCTATTTTAGCATCTATTTGAAATAAAGATAACACACACTAGTCCATCGGTGCAACATGTAAAGTATGACAAAAAAAGCTCTCATATTTTTCCCGCATCTTTCAAATAACAAGCAAATTTTAATTTGATTAAAATTTAAATTAGTCAATTTAGTGTGATTTACTCACCGATTCGCGAACCACAAGAGATGGACGAGCGCCAGAGTTTGCAAGGTCCAAGCCAATCTCCATACCGGAATTCCCACATCCAACCACCAAGACACTCTTTCCACGGTACGCCCCTCCATTCTTGTACAAACTCGAATGCAAGACAGTGCCATTGAAGTCCTCCATTCCCTCGATCAAGGGCACAACCTCCTCAGCATTCTCCCCGGAGGCAACCACCAGCCACCGGCACATGTAGTGGATCTCCTCCCGCTTCGGCCCCTTGGTCATCACCCTCCAGAACCCGCTCTGGTTGTCGAACTCCGCCTGGACCACCGCGCAGTTGAAGACGGGATCTAACCCGAACGTGGCGGTGTAGGACTCTAAGTAGGACACGAACTGCTGCCTTGTTGGGTAGGTAGGGTAGGAAGAGGGGAATGGCAAGTTGGGGAGCTCGCAGAATTGCTTGGGGAGGTGGAGGTGGAGCCGGTCGTAGCTCTTTAGCTGCCACAAGGAGGCTATACAGGATTCTCTCTCGAGGATCAAGCTAGGGACTCCGTTCTCCTTGAGGAGAGCCGCCGTGGCTAGCCCCGACGGCCCCGCCCCGACGACGACCGCTCCGGGGACGCATATGCACCTGCTTTGTGAGGATTCCATCTTGTTGATGAATTGGTCGTGAACCCTTTTGCATGCTGCTTCTTGCAAGTAGTCCATGGGCGTTACCCACTTTGATCCTTAATATTTCTTGGCCTTCAATAATCTGAGTTTGAGGATGGAGATGGAATGAGAGGGGAGAGGAATGATGTGGGTCAATTTGGAATTTGATCATTTGGGCTTTGGGAGTTGATGGTTATATATATGGACCTGTCAGTGGTAAAGTTGTAATTTGAATGACTTCTGATTAAGTAATTATATGACAACGAACATTAACTAACAACAACCGCTGACTTCCAATAAGAAGAAAACAATTAACATCGACTATTGATTCTGTAAGAATCGAGAAACTAAAGTGATAACTTTCTAAAGTTTAAAGGAGTAATTGGCCTGACTTAATAAGTTTAGGGGGCAAAGGGTATTTTTTCACAAACCCTGGCCGTTTTAGGGTAACTTGGGACGGATTAGAATTTTTAGACTTGAAAGCCATGTTAAATAGACCCGTATGGCCACCCTTTCTGTCACCAAAATAAAACCCACGAATTTCCTTTCACTGTGAAGGTGAGGAGCAAAATCTGACTCGGGAGGAGGTGCCAGGTGAGGACGAGACCATCCGGGAATCACTGTGCGAGGAGAGCAAGTTATTAACACTATGCCCTTCGTAAAAATTCTAGTGATTTTTGTCATAAGTCATGAATGTTGTCTCTCAAAAAGGTGGAGAGGACGAATCTGTGAGGGAGACCCATCAGATCGAGGATTTAGGCTCGCAAAGGTTTGAGGAGTTAGGGACAATGTCAGGTAAGTGAAATTCGCAGTTACCTCGTAGATCGAGGATTTTAGGCTTCCTAAGACTAATCACATTAGGTCTGAAACACGTATGACTTTAGTTTGAATTCTGAATTGAATTGAATTTTATATTATTTCTCATCCGCGTTGTGTTCTAATTTCTGAAATTTTCTGATTTGATATTGTTATGGATCTGTATTACTTATGTCCGAATTCTGAGTATGATAAGTATTCTGATTATGATAAGCTCGATGTGCATATGTGTTATGTTTTGTTTTTGAGTGGCGGAATTATTTTCACTCCTTTCTGGGCCCTATAGTTCGTACGCATCATTACAAAGGGGCTACCGGATAATTCTAGGTGCATGTGATCAAATGGATAGGGAGTGTGAAAATTATCTGGGATCGTGGGGATACCCTTCTGTCTTTTGGGCCCACAACGTGGGAACGGCAGGGTACTTTCTGGGCTCCACAAGAATCCCGTCACGGATATGTTAGGCTCCGGAGTCTTTGTGTGATAGTTGGTTAAGTAGTCGGTTAGGGAATCTTTTCTGCTTTGCAAAGTTATTCAGTGTACTTATGTTCGTGTATTTAATCTCGTTGTAAAATTTGCTTGTTTTGTTCTACTTACTGAGTTAATCAACTCACATTAGTCGTATGTATTTCAGATAGTTTAGCTGAGGTTTGGGATCGGGAGTAGAGGGTTCAGTTTGCCCTGCATCATCACTGTTTTCTTTACGCTAATAAAGGCAGTTGATTTACCGACTGCGAGTATTTGAATTTAATGATAATTATTTATTTTCTAATTAATGAGTACTCTGGATGTTGAATTTTAATTTATAATAAAGTCTGATATTTTGTGGGGTATTTCAAACCTCAGACATTGTTACATCTATTTTCTGGTCGTGATAGATTCACCACAGTCCGAGGGAGGGCGAATTTGAAACTAGTTTATTACTGTTACGTACGAAGATAAAAATTGGTTTTCAGACTAGTTTTGTTACTTGCTTTATACAAAACAAGAAAATAAATCATTTAGTGAAAAAAAGTTTAAAATAGGTACAGGTTTTTATTTACTTGTTACATGTGATCCATATCCAGTGTGGATTACTTGTATAAGATCGCAGTTACATGTTTCGATAAAATCTGTTGCGGTAAAATTTAAGAGAAAAATGTTGCATGAAAAAACAGTATCCTAGTGTTAACGCTGCTAAGCACAAATCATTCCTCCTCCTCGTTGTAGTTAGTTGTGTTTGATTTGTAAATATAGGAAAACATCCATAACATACTTTATCATTAAACACCTGGGCATTTGCAACGTCTCTGTTTCCTGAAATTCCAAGGGATTGGATCTAACCACGCTTAGGACCTTGACCCTATTCTATTTTCCAACTTCATAACAATATACGCATCTTTACTTCTAAAACAGAAAAGAAAAGTTGGCCATACTCATAACTCACGAACCAATAAACATCCAATCGATCCCCAATGATCTGGAGAGAAAAATATATAGCTATTGGTAGTGGAATCGAAAATAAGAATCAGAGATGCACCATTAATGGAGGGCAGAGATCCCTCTCTCTATTTCCCTCCAAAACTGGCATTGGTCACCAATATCTTTCTTGTCCCACTTGCGTTTTAAGTTGGCTATTGTCCTTTGAGTGGAAAAATAACCGGCCAAAACGTCCCCACGATGTTGGAGAATCTACTGTCCTAAGATCCCATTCACTCTTTTATGCTCTTGTTGCAGAAAAAATCAACGACCCAAAACTAACGGTATCTTTGTTCTCTGCCTCAATATCCTTTCCCCTCCCCTTTAAATTAGAAGGATCATTTTCCTTCTTTTAACATTGGGTTGGATCCAGCGCTTAGAGTCCTTTTAATCTCCCCGAGATTGATCTTTCCTTTTATTTTGTGTTAAAATTTTTGCATGTAACACAAAACCTTAAGGATGTTGATTGGGTATGAAAATTTTAACATATTATTATAGTGAGTTGCTCTTGTGCCCATTATTATTTTCACACGATCCTGTTTCATCGCACATTGGCAAATTCAAAGTTTGTAAAAATTTTGATTCAATACGCTTCGTTTGAGAAGGCATGTCAAGATTAACACATCGATAGTTGCAATAGTGGTAGAATTATTTATAAGTGTCAAAATCATCCGCACATTATCTTAGGTTTTTGGTTGGATATCATAATTCTATCATGGTATGAAAGCGGGTCGATCTTATGTTCATTGTTGTCTTCACACGACTCTCATTTTATCACACTTTGGTGAAGCCAAATTTCCTGTAAATTTGAGCCCGATAAAAAGCGATGTATAGTAGCAAAATGATGCGTTTGTCCTTTTGAAAATAACTACTAGATATTCCCTTCGGAAAGGTAACTATTACATATTGGTTGTTTTTTTTGTCGGTAAACTTTCTTATATATATATAAATAAGGTAATATTTACAACCTCAGGCCACCAAACCCCTCCCTTGAAGAGGAGAAGAAGATGCCCAGAAGCCCATAAGAAAGAACAAACCAAAGCAGTACCGGACACTGGTAACAGCTACCAAAAACCAGGTTCCCCCAACCCTTTACAAGTCAGAAACTGAATCCAAAAAAAGGAAGAGATCCCGATACCCAATATCCCTGATAGTTTTCACCCACCAGATCCATTCGTTGACATGGAAGCTTATAGAATGCTTGATAAATTTACTGTTACAATTAGCATAGTAAAAAATTGCCCGGTTGTGTTTGTGCACGTGTCCGAGTTCTATGGGATACTAAGATTGGCGACCTTGTCCTTGACACCCAGCGATATAAACTAGATCGACCAGGCACATCAAGTGACAAATAGCTATCAAGGAAGTTGTACCAAAGTTCATGATGCATCAGTAATTTCTGATTGGATAGTTTCATAAAGAGGTTATATGTTAAGCGGTCAACTTTTAAAAAAATTGCAACGTGGCCCATGCTGGTTTTGTGGCAGAGGCAGAAAGATTTTAGTCCGTCGCTTGTGATCCCAACGCAACGGTACTCTTCAGTTCAAAGATTGTTATGATCAGGAGGTGTCAATTTCAATCACAGAGAGAATCTTAAAATGTTTGATCATGTCAGAGCGAGAGAGAGAGAGAGAGAACCAACATGAAAAATGCTTTCGTACAAGAGACCTCGTTACAACTTACAAATGGTTGGCTCTATAAGTTCCTTGTATGGAGAGAAGGTGTAATAGCATCGGGGATCAAAATATTTTGTTGTTTACCCTTCGAATAAAGAAGATATTTTCTCCACCAAAAAAAAAAGATATTTTGATGTTTACGTAGAATCTAGAGTGTGGGGCGTAGCTTTATTGGTTTTTTTCATACCACCTCGGATCAACTTTCAATTTATCGCTATCGACACTAATCTAAATTTGAGACGTATAAAAATTTTGATAAATTACATCTGAAAATCTGATATTTATCCTCTAGTTTGGTTTTATACAAAATGATATTTGTACTCTTGAAAAAATTTAAAATCGATTAATTTTCACTCTCCTCCCTCTCTCCCTCCATCGACACCACCACCAGCAAATCCATCTCTAACCCCGACCCTTCATCACCGTCGTCCAAGAACGACTTCCTCCTTCCTTCTTCAGGCGGCGCAGGTGCTGGGCCCCGACGAGATGGTGGTGACATCCCAGCAGCCAACGAAGATCCGGTGGCAGAGCTCAAGGAGAGCGACGACAGCGACTTCCTCCTTCTGCCGGTGCAGGTGTTGGGCCACTGACGAGAACGGGATCAAGAGCGCCGCTCGCCGATGACCTTGAGGAGAGCACTGCTCGCCGACACCCGTCTCAGCAAGAGCGTCATCGAGCGCCGCTCACGGCCCAAGTCCCTCCCGACTCTGACTACTCTCCTCCTCCTCCTCCTCCTCCGTCGGCGGCTCCTCCAATCCAATCCTCGTGTGAGTACTCACACTTCCCCGTCTTGATGCTTGGTGCGGCAAATTGAACGTTGACTGTGGTTGGCTTTGAACGTTGACCGTGTCTCTTGGACAGTTGGACTTGATGCTTGGTGCGGCAAATTTCAGATCTCACAGAGAAAGGATAGCACCTTAACTTGTTCTCCTGTTCTCATCTGTTTAGAGTTGTTGGTTTTTGGCCGATGGTTGAGAGAATTAAGATTTTGTGGGTTGATTTTGGTGGTCGGCAGAAAAATGATCGGAAGTTGGTCGGAGAAGATGGCAGAATCAGTGTTCGCCAAAAAAAATATCGGAGAAGATGACCACAGGTTTTGGTTGACCGGAACAAGGTTATAACAATCTTGTCAAATATAAAATAAGAAAAAATTAATTAATAACGTCAGCGAGTGACCCGATAGTATAATAAAACTAAACTAGAAGGACAACAAAATCAGAAAGTAAACTGCAGGATGGTATCATCTATTTTAACAAATATCAAGAGGTCGAATATAATTTATCCTAAGAAATTTATCCGCTTAATCGAGTAATTCAATTCGAGTCGAATACAACTTTTGAATAGTGACAAATTTTTTTAAAGATAAATTTAATTTTGATATGTTTTTAAATAATCAAATTCAAAACTTTTTCGTTTATCTAGAATAATTCTCTTTTTTTTTGGAAAACCAATTCTCTTTTCTGGTTTGTGCTCTTGGCCCAACTGTTTCTGATCTAATTCGGGTCGTAAGTAACCTTGTATATGGAGAATCTCGAAAAAGAGAAATAAGTTCATGTATAAATATAGAAGCACCCTTTCGAGAAGACGCGACATATGAGCATATTCTTTCCCAAGGTCCTAAATAGAAATATTGTTTTTTATGCTTAACCAAATTTGGGATATATATTTGGGATTATATATTGAGGGTGTACACCTATAATTTATATTTTAGAATCTAGGGGCAAATGCCCTCTAACCTTTATTTATCAGTCAAGAGGTAATAGACGGATACAACGAGGCAAACAAACTTCCTTCAATGACACAAGCGAGGAATCGAACACGACACACAAAATTAATAGAGGATGCTTAGATAACGAATCAGTCACATGGTTGTCCTCTCTCCAATTATGTTGTATCTGCACCTCCCAATCACATGCTAGAAGCTCTTTCACCTGGTGTATGAGGTTGGTAAATGGATTGCGACGAGCAACCTCTCGACAACACATAGGTAATCAGAGATGAGTCTACCTCAAAAAGTATGTGCTGAAAAGAACGCTCCCAAACCAACCCCAGCCCCAGGGCCCAAATTTCAGCCATAATCAAAGTGCATATACCAAGTCCCTTTGCAAAGTCACAAATCCAAAACTCTGTAGAGTCTCGAATAGCCCCACTCGCGGTACTGGGGTACACCTACAACCGGAGCCGAACATAGTGGCACGCGAGAAGGAAAGAAATTCATTTAAAGTATTAACAAAATAAGAAGATAATCCACAGCTTAATATTGAGTAATTAAGGTTCGAATAGATACGAAAAGGTAAACTCTTGCTACTAAATTTAAAAAAAATTTTAGGGGAAATTTTAATAATTATATCTCCAAGTTTCAAATAAAAATGTTTAGGGTAAGTTAAAAAAATCAGTTAATCTATACACTTGGTCCCCACTAGAAACTAAGCTACAAGCTCTCTTAATGGCCATCAACTAATCCAGGGAAACTTCTACAATGTTGTAACCTAAATTCAATCGGATAGCAAAGCTATAGTTAGGGGTGAGAATAGGTCGGTGTCACGGGCTTTTCCCTTTTTTGGGCTCGACACCGACCAAAATTTTTTTTTCCAAAAAGTGAAACCGATGGTGGGCTAGTGAATTGCAACACCGACGGTGTTGCGGTGCATCGGTGATGTGCAATTCTTACCAACACCGGCAGTGTGACGGGTTGAATTTCTAGCCCTTTTTTCTAGGCCCATTTGTCAAATCCCATCAATCCATTAAAAATTAGCAAATTAACCACAAGAAATGGTACAAATTCGAAGTGGACACCCCAATTGAAGGAGAAAGGGAGAGACAATTACAGCTTGAGGGCTTTGAGAAACTTGTCATGCTCAGGATCCGTCCAGCTCTCCCTCGACTTGGTGATGGTGTACGGCTTCAGGATCTTCTTTGACAAGTTCTCAACGGACGACGACGTCGGAGTAGCGGTGATGGTGTACGACGTCAGACGACGAGAGAAAGGTGGAGGAGTAGCTGTGGAGGAGCACCGGTGGCCGCTTGGCCGGTGGGAGAAGGGAGACGAAGGACGACGGGGATTCGGAGAAGAGGAGACAAATGTCAACTCACGACACTGTTTTGACATTCGGGTTTTTTTTTTGTGCGTCGGTGTGGTCGAGTTATCAGGTTTTGTCGGTTATCCGAACGAGCTACTTTTTTTATTTCTCATAATGTTTTGAGCTCGACACATAGGTCTCAATAAATTAAGCAAAATAAAATCAAAATGTAACTCATTCGGATAATCTAATACTGACTTATAACACTTACAAAATCAAAAAAAATTAACTCATTCCCCTCCCCTTTTATTACAAAATTTTAAAGTACATGCCACTGACAACAGGTGAGTCGACCCACTCTTGGGTCGACTCTACTATTTTTAAAAATTTTTAATTAAATTTTTGTCTATTTGAGAAATATATTAAGTTTTTGCCTATTTAGAGAATATATCTATATTTTTTTTACCTATTTTGAAAAAAATCCCAAAAAATAGAGAGAGAACAAGTTGATTAATATCGTACAAGAAAGCAATTCGCTTAGTAGATGATCCGGTGCCCTATTTCCGACAGCAGCATTAATTAGACATGAAAATAATTTGTACTCGGAAATTCAATTAACGTAAGACATAAAGGAATTACGGTGTAGAACTACATTCACTGATATAAACGTGAAAGTAGGGTTCTATCTTACCGATGTATTTTTTTTTATCGTAATTTTTTTTAACATAATTTTGCCACCCTAAGATTTTGCTGATGTCGACAGTGACAATTTCGCAAAAAAAAATCTACCCTATTTAGGATGTAATTATTACGAATTTTTTTATAAGTAATTATTACGGTTAATAAAACTTACTTATCCAAAAAAGACAAAGGAATTCCAAGCATGGAACAACAAAAAGTATGAAGCAATAAAGTGGGAAATAAGGAAGGCATAACACACTTTTTAACTTTTTGTAGCCTTTCCCGTTATGCGAAAATGATTGATTTGATAGTATAACTTCTTGTAGGTTGATGCTACCTATGAATTATAAATAATATTGCTTGTACTTCTTATACGATTATGATTATTGGTTATTGAGGCATAAGCTCTGGAAAAAAAAATGGAAAAGGACAGATGATTATATAATATTGCTTGTCATTCTTATGCAACAATAAATATAAATAATAGTTTTTCAAAATTGTACAGAATTTAAATTTTTAGAAATATTTTATATTCAAATTTCACGAATGAAAATAAATTATTGCAAAAGTCACACCTCACATAAGGTAAGAAATCTAGTATAACATAGAATAGAGAAAAAAAAATCAAATGCTACAATTGGAATATCTTTTGTGTTGGTGCAATCATTTAGTACACGCTCTTTTTGGGCCTGATTTAAGTAAATTCGTCAATTACACCAAAAGCATTCGCAACTGAAGGTATATGGAATTAGGAATATGGTGGGTAAACCATGTTTCGGCCGTGAATTATTTCTTAGTGGATAACCTTTATTTATTTTAAAAGAATAGTTGACAAACCTGTTCAATTGTGGTAAAGATTCTTACACTTTTCATTAGGTTGTTAATAACAAAAAATGCTTATGATTCTTAATAGTCGAGAGATTAATAACCCCTTCATTTGACTTTTTTATAAGTAACCCATTTAACTTAGTCTCCTTTTCGTGTTACTTGTAATAAGGAAAAACCACAAATAAGGAAGCGTATCTATTCGAGAATGACAGGTTTTTCCTATAACTAATATGACAGGTCTAAAATTACTTTATAAGCTGATACTTTATACGGATTCAAGAAATATTATTTGGACACTTAGAACAACTGAAAATGAGCTATTCTAGCTTAAAATCAATATATGTTTAATTTTTTTGGTAAGTAAAATTTTATTAATTACTGGAAAATTCTCGCGTTATCAATATGTGTCAAGTTTGAGTGTTTGTGAATGCTGTAATGTTATATATTTTTCGAGAAAAATTTACCAACATTTAAAAGTGCTATCCGTCTTAAATATCTTAGTAGATATTGAGATATAAGGTGATTTGAACCAAAAAATTATACGGATTCAAAGTATAATTAAAGGGCATAACACCCACTACAACATGAAGCTAAGTGCTACATAGTCTCTTTTTCATTAATAAACAAACTTTTTTAAGGCATAAGGGATCACTATTTCACTTTTTATTTCATTTTAAATTGGTCCGTACCTAGGGTTCTTTATTCTCCTGTTTTAAATCAGAGACTTCGTGAGTGTTTTTTTTTATAGGTAAAATTTTATTGCTCCAATAAGCAATAAAGCATCTCCTATATTGGTGAGGGTACTTAAATAACTAACTTCATGTATTGGGAATTAATTCACTAAACTTGTACTGTTCTTAAATAATGCAATCCGATACGAGGTCGATTATATTGTTGAAAAAAACGAGGACAATGAAATAGTTAGTTCCACCAGTGATGTTAAAGGCGATCCTAAGGAAATTAGATCTAACTATGATTTTGAGTTTCATATTTTACAATGAAATAAAAAAATTATTAAGGAATTATTTGGTGCCTCTGACTTTTGTAAATTACACTTTTTTGTAAAGGTAAACTTTTTAGTCCATAATTAGTAATTACACATGTCATGACTGAACCATGAACTTCTGTCATCATACAAATACACTTTAACTAGTAAATTACACTTCCGAGATTTATAAAGAATCAAATCATGTTAGAATCTCCATATCCAACCCAAAACCTTAAGGTAATAGGTTGGTGGATTTTTCACACTTATAAAGTTGCCCTCCACTCGTGTTTTAACCGATATGGGATTTTCAACACGCCACCTCAAACGAGACCCCACCTCAGGTCAAATATTGCACTGGCTTTGACTTCACCAAAGTGCGGCACGGGCTTTGACTTCACCAACATGCGAGAAATGGGGATCGTGCGAGTTCAACAATGGGCACGGAATCAACCTGCTCTGATACCATGTTAGAATTTACATATCCAACCCAAAATCTTAAGGCAATGGGTTGGTGAATTTTTCACACTTATAAAGTTGCCCCCACTCGTGTGTTAACCGATATGAGATTCTCAACAAATCAATTGTAAAAATAATTATTGCTAACTTAATGATAAATATAAAAAAGACAACCATCTTTTTTTGTTTAGACCACCTGGTATGTAGATAATACTACGCCGACTAATCTTTGTTCGAACTAGGTGAAACCTTTGAAATGTGGTAAAGCTCTCCAAATAAATATTTAACACTGCTGTATTCGTAAGAATTCAGATTCGATATCTCTTGATTAATATAGAATAACGTGATGAGTGTTTGTTAGTTCCCTCTTTCTATTTGTATAAAGTAGTGGCTCGCCTTACTGGTGAGGCGTTGATGGGCCGGAAAATATTGAACTTGGACAGCAGTTAAAATTATGCATGCGGAACTTTGTCGAGATGAGGCAAATAGAACAATGGGTTTTATGATCTATTGAGAATGTGAGCTGAGTTGCCAAGTTAATTTAAGTGGGCCACCTGCCATGGAATCGGCCCATTAACCAATCTATTTTTCCGAAAATGTGTTCAAAATCTCACACTTTAAGAAGGTGAGAAATTTTATTGAAAGGTTAAAACAATATAAAGAGATAAAATTCATATTTTTGTTAAGTAAATCTGATCATATCAGCCATAGCAAGGAAATGGCATGGCGATGATAAAATTGATCAAGATTTATCATCAAATTCACTCTTCTAACCTTTTTAAAGACTCTGTTTATCATTAATCTCCGATCAATCATTGTTTTGTCGGAATACGACATAAATCTCACACCGCATACACAATTTTCTTTTCCCGGATGATATGGTTACCTTCGAGGATATTGGTGTCACAAGTTCAGCTAGTAGTAATTATTAGAGTTAAATATATTTGACAAACCTAAAAATAAGAGTTGTACATATTTTACTTTTCGCAATATTCACTTTAAATTCTTATTTAAAAGTGGTTATCAATAAGAGTTGATCCAAATAAGAGATTGAATTTAATGAAAATAAATTTCGGTTCAGTCTTTGCAGATATAGAATAAAGTGTTGGGAGAATCGCTCTCAAAAAATAAGTATAAGTAGGGTTCAACGTCGCTTAATTCTAAATACGAGAAAAATATATATTTAAAAACCGTTTTGTTAATCATATTTCGCAAGGCACTTGTGATTAATGCCCATACATAAAGAGGAACCAGCCAACCTCAAGTTGCCACGAGACGGGCACGTGAAGGAAAAAAAATAAAACAAAAGAAAAGAAAGTGAGAACTGAGAGGGAGATAAATACTAAATAGGCCCACCAAATTGGTATGCTGGGTGGGCTAATTCCTTTTATTGTCCCGTGGTATGTCCCTATGAGCCCCCAAAAGGCAACACCACAGTGATGGCCTACCTGGCCTTTTTTTAATATCAAAACTCTTTATTTATAAATGAGTATGTCAATAAAATTTTAACATTCGTAAAATTTAAGTACAAATTTTTTTTAACTAAATCCAAATCAATTTCTCTCGCCTCTTTACGCCAGCGCATGAGTTTTATTACGACTGTTATGTGAACAGCAAATATTCACGGACAAACTTATTTCTTTTAGGATATCTACGAATCCGCTGGTTTTTTCAAGTTGTCAACTCAGCATATTGACCTGATCACAGGTTCAACAACATTGTTACGGTTAAAACCATTGGATAGGGTTCAATAAAATATCAGTCACTGTTAAATTACCGGTTCAACAATCGATTAAAACTGTATTTTATTTGGGACTGGATTTGGTCATGAATGGCCCATTTCAGGATGAGCCTCAAACACAAATGGACCGGTGGCAAAATGGTAATATATTCGAAAAACAAGGAAAAAACCGACCAAGGAAAAAAGAGATGGCGCGCGCGTCACAAAATGGTATGCCGAGTAATGATAAAATGGTATGCCGCATCATGACAAAATGGTATGTCGTGTTATGACAAAATGATATGCAATAGACAACTATAACCGACCAAATGGCATGCATCATAAAATGGTATGTCCAGTAATGAGAAAATGTTATGTCGTGTCATGAAAAAATGGTATGTCATGTCATGACAAAATGGTATGCCATGTATAGCTTGTGTACTGTATCATTTAATTAATTAATCATTTTTTATTATAAGTGTTTTTACATAACCGACCAAATCATTTCAACATATCGGGTTTTACCATTTGAAAAAACCGGATATACCATTTAATATAATTGAGCATACCATTTGACATAACTCGACATACAATTCGATATAATTGGGCATACCATTTGACATAACCGGACGTACCATTCCATATAATTGGGCAGATCATTTGACATAACCAGACATACCATTTGATATAATTGAAAATACTATTTGACATAATTAAACATATCATTTGATATAATAGAAAATACAATTTTACATAACTAGACATACCATTCGATATAAAAGAAAAAAATCAAAAAAAGTTACAATTGAATTTTTTTTTTCAAACGACTCTCCTATAATTATGTGAGTCACTACTACCATCAAGATGATGTTCAATCATCGTAATCAACATCTATTTCTAAAATTCCATTCGTCTTTATGAAGAGAGGTCGACAAAATCCCAAACTCCTTTGCCTCTTCCCCTGAAAACCCACGACTAGCAGTCGCCGACGACGAGGTCCACCAGCGATGATGAGCAGTCACCAGCGACGAGGATGATGCCGTCGTCGAAGAGGAAGATGCGGACGAGATAACAATTTCCTGGATCTTAGGTTTAAGGAGAGAGAGTGAGGGGAAGAAAAGAGGGAGGAAGGGAAGAGATTTAATAAAATGACCAAAACACCCTGAGTGAATCTTGATCATCAGATCTTGCGCATGATTTAAAAATTTGATTCAATGGCTCTCCTTTCATCCAGATTGTTCATCAATCACTTTTCAAATCAAGACTCGATCCCCTTCCATTTTATTCACAACATTATTTTTTTTAGAATGGTGGCGCGAAGCATAACATTAAGGTACCGAGTTACAAAACATAGATAGGAAATATATAGACAAATTGTTGGGCTAAGGTCTGTGAAAGAAGGTTGACCACCAACAAATTATTAGAGTGGTTATGGTGCACTAAGTCAAACTTCCAATTTTTGAATTAGTGTAGTGGTTAAGCATGAACGAGGATGAATATAAATTCTTAATAAGTCTACTTGGTTACATGTGTCTCACAGAAGCACCTTAAGAGACTTACCTATAAGAGTATGAAAATCAGATCGTTTCTTAAGAGAGTAAGACCGCTCTCTAAAGAAGACTAATGGATTCAGGATATAAGCACATGGCCATTAACGTGCGAGTTACAGAACACACTAACCTCTGAAATCAGTATGTGTGGAGATTTCAATTTTATCGCAAGGGGTACTTGGTTCAAGATTCGTTCACCATAGAACCTCGATAAGACTTTGAGTTTCTCACACTAAGTAAAGGTTCAAATCCAAAAGATACTTATCATTTATGTATTGGCTTCTACGATGATGCTCATTCCTATCCTAGCTTGAACTACGTTGGCTTGATCTCTCGCGGGTACGTAGGTAGTCACTTAAGTGATGCAGTCATTCCATTTTACAAAAAAATTATGTTAAAATTTTCAATATTTACTATTTTAAAACTTTTAAAAATAGGGGGAGAATGTTGAATATTTTCAAACCGCCACGATAGGGAGTAAATGAGATCGACTAGCGTTATTTGAATTAGGAAGAGCTAGCGATTGATAGTTCATTGACGCCCGCCAGAAATTAATTTCCGAGAGCGTTATTCCATGAACTTGCGGCCGCAAGTTCATTGGCGCCTGCCAGAAATTAATTTTCGAAGCTGTTTTCTTGCAACTTGCGGCTGCCAGTTAATTGGCGACCACAAGTCTACCTGGACAGATTCAAACTTCGTACCTTTTGAGTTTAAATTCAAGTGAAGTGATCTAAACCCATAAGCCACCATTCATGAACGTTCCGAAAATATTTATGGATGATGAAGAGGCTTTAATAATGAATCCCAACCACTATAAATAGCAATTAACATGTTCTCGTATTCTAACGAGCTTCCTACACCTACTACAAGCATATCAGAATCCAAATAGCGTGTTCTTGATCAAGTCAAGGTCGTACAAACCTTGGACTCGATTACAGTGTTAAGAGTGTGATTGCATCCTGACGGCAAGTGTTCACAGATCTGTTGTACTCGCGAATTTATTCTGAGGGTTAAACTTTGTCTGAAAAAATCTCCACAAGATCCTTCATGTTCGTGCTATACTAAAATTCATCCTCCTATCTGAAATTTCTTAACAACACAAATAACACCAAATAGACAACAAAAATCAATCTGAGGTTCGAGGAGTGGCACGGGTGGAAGCGATTGGAAAAAAAGTTCCACCCGATCAGGGAAAATTTTTTTTGGATTTTTTAATTTTTTTTTCTAGTATCTTTCTCCCATGGCCATTCCAGAGAGGAATGGAGAAGAGTAGGGGTGAGCACGAAACTACAAAATATCGCTAAACTGCAATACCGTAATATCGCAAACCACAAAATACCGCTAAACTTCAATACCGCAATATTGCAGTACGGTTTCATACAGAACTGCTCTTAACGGTACGGTTGCGGTTTGGGTTTTATACCGAACAGCGATACCGCGATACTGCGATACCAAGAGTATATAAAACGACGTCTTTTTATACCCAGGTTAATTAAACCCAAAATGACGTCGTCCGGGATTGCTAAGGTAAGCCACATTCCACCGCACGGCGCCCTCCTCTCTGCTTGCCTCCGATTGGTTTAGGGTTTATGATTCCTTTGGTGATTTTGGTTCGGGATGATTTGGGTTGGAAATGGAATTGAAAATAGAAATGGCCTTGGTGCGGTACCGTACCGCCAAACCGTCATACCGTACCGATACTGCCATACCGCGAATCTTAGGTTTCGAGTTCAACCGCGACACCGACAGTTGCAAAAAGGTTGATACCGTCAAAATCGGTTCGTTATTAAATTTTGGTAAAATACCGCGATACCGAACCGTACTCATCCCTAGAGAAGAGAGAGAAGATATTTTCTTTTGGTCGATCTTCACAACGTTGTGGCGAAAAGATGTGTGTACTTTCTGCTGTTTCCTTACCTAAAATGCTTTTGCCTTTCCTGTTTAGATTCTTGACGACTACGAGAAGGGTATATAGTGTGATGTAATTTCGCAGGGTAAATGTCATTCCTTTTCCGGAAATAATAAATTTCCGGGGAAATTTGGCCCACCGAAGAAAGTTGTTGTATTGAACGGCATGCACCGCAGGTACCAAGCCCATCCTTTTTTCCGGGTAAAAAAACAATCGACCATACTTGTGTTATTAACTTATTATGACCAGGACAATATGACAAACACTAAAGAAAGAGCAATCCATACGTTTTCTTTCTATTTCGGGATATCAAAAAGTCAGAACTTAAATTAATTCATCTAGTCGTCAGTTTGAACCTGCATATATTTATTCACCAAATGAAAAAGAGATATAGTCTTATATTAGTATCTCAACACTCTACTCGATCGAAGGAGACATCGTTCGAAATTTACAAAAATTTTGATTTCATTCGTATTATGGACGTGCGAATAATAATAATTCACAGATTAATATGTTCTAAGCGATGTCAGTAAAATAAATAGAACGATAAAACAAGGGGTAATTTTTTTGGAATACAAACATGTAACTGTGCGAATCTTACCCGTTTTAACATAGTCCATGATAATTGACTGTTCACCTACTACGTTGAACCTCAACTATTTACATACCCAAAAATTGTCAATTAATTAGATAAGTAATATAATTCACCTCCCCCAAGTAGAGAAAGGAGCACAAAAAAATAGATGGAGTAAACAAAAAAAGGAAATTT
Source organism: Hypericum androsaemum (assembly GCA_963995505.1). NCBI lineage: Eukaryota > Viridiplantae > Streptophyta > Magnoliopsida > Malpighiales > Hypericaceae > Hypericum > Hypericum androsaemum. The sequence goes on from OZ023182.1 coordinate 2,064,792, forward strand.
TTTTTGATGATAGACTAATGTAAAAATTAAAATTAATAGGAGATAGTACTAGATAGATAATTCACCATAAAGACTAATAATAACTAAACCCACTACCCAACAGCGAAAACGGATAAGGCGGTAGCGGCGACCCTCCCTCTACTCCGGCCACCATTTCTCCCCGGTAACCAGGTGGCACCGCCGTCACCGTCACGATATTACCGTTACTGCTCCCAGCACCGCCGCCACTACCGACAAAGTACTGATCACAAATCTGCTGCTGATGTTGCTGTAGCCCTACCCAACTGGCCGTCTCCATATCTAACCCAAAATTTTGTACATGGTAAGAAACAGCTCCGCCAATCCCATCTTCCTCCTCGTCGGACTTGACGGAGCCAGAAGAGTTCCCGAATCCGGATGAGGAGGAATTGGAGGCGTCTGCCGCGGAGGTGTTGGAAACTAACGAAACCCTCCTCTTCTTGTCTCCCCCGGGGACCAGCCTTTTCGCCCTGTCCTTCTCGAGCACCATACGATGTAATAGGTCGGGGTCCTCGACGACCTTGCAGAGGAAAGCCATCATCTGGTGGGGCCGCCTCTCGGTGGCCTCTAGGCGCTTGCTCATCCCTTGGAGCTCCTTCTCCATCGCCACCTGCTCCTGCCTGAGCTTCGCGATCTCCATCGCAATCTCCTCCTCGTCCATCTCCTCCATCTTCCCGACCATCCCGTTGCTCGACGCCGTCTGCTGCCTTGCGTGCTTCCTCCTCGTTATGTTCCGGAGAAGCTGCTTCTGCCCTCTCAGGAACCACTCGCTCGCGAACTCCCATCTGTCCGGATCGACCTTCTTGAAACCCTACAGACCATTAAGACGAACGGTCAAAAATCTTAAGGCAATGGGTTTGCAAACCTCAACGAGGAAACCAAATTAGAACTAGACTTACATAGGTATTCAATTGGCGGACGAAGCTGGAGAAGTTGTTGTGCTTGAAGTAGATGGGCAAAATCCGGTGGGAGAAGTCGAGGGGGTCGACGACGATGAAGCTGTTGTCGGCCTTACCCCAAGAGATGAGCCTGTCGGTTGCGGGGTCGTTGACCATCTGGTAGGTTTTCATAACGAACGGGGCTACACTATTATTACTAATATGAACATTATTCATATTATTATTATTGGTACCACCACCAACAATAATATTGTTGTTGTTGAAGTTGTAATAATTAATGGAAGAGTTTATAAGACCTTCCATCCCATAAAAACTGCTTTGTCCGAAAGAAGGGGAGATGGAAGGCGTTTGGCGGATGAGGAATCGTTGGGGGATGTGGTTGGGGGAGATGGGATGGGGTCGTGGAATTTTTCAATTTCGTAGCCTATTATTTGTTTCACGAGGGTGTGTTTTTTTCAACACCGTGTGGGGATATAAATGGAGGAAATGTGTGTTTTTTTATTTATTTTTTTTTGGTAAGTAATTATTTTATTTATTTATTTACGCACGAAAGTTAAAAATTACAAGCATCTGATTATAAGAAGTCCAAATGTCAAAACCAAGAATTGTACTCAAAAGATAAAATTACAAGTACCCAACTTTTTTTTTTGAAAAGTAAAATTTTATTACTCTCCAAAAAACTTCATAGATAGTTACACCAAGATACTTACATCACACATGAAGCACATAAATACATATCTAAATAGCCAATTTGATATATACAATCTAACTTCATCAGCCAAAACATGAATCAGCCATATAAATATCCTCCATGAAATCTACAAGACCCGCCAAAATGAGAAATCCACTCCAGCATGTCAAAAGCCAATTAGTAGCCTGTAATTTCTACTTCTTCAAATTTAGGGGTAGAATATGAATATCTACTCAAAAAGAACACAATGGGCTAGCTCGAATATAAATCGTACGAGTCTTTGTTTAGATCTATTTGTTTGAAAGATATTCAGATTTGTTGGATCTTAGATTTTAGGATCCATATTTATACAAATTTGATGGGTCCGTATATACACAAATATAAAAATATATATTTTTTATACTATTGTACATCCATCATTAAGTATATTTTGAGGGTACATATATACACAAATATATAATTATATACGATAACATAATATGGATCTGGATCCGAAATTGTATTCGAATCTGATTCATGATCCAAATTTGAATTCTAAATATCTTGATATATATTCATTGAAAATTTTGTTTCGAGATCCATATCAAGATTCGAATGCCGTTACTAAAATAAAATATGTAAATTTATTGGATCTAGATGTGACTATATCTATAAATTTGATTTTTTTTAATTATACTACTAAATTGACTAGTATAATTTGTAATTTAAATAGGATAAATTTATGAATAATGTTTTTTTAAAAAATAAATTTTATACCTATAATAATGCCAGAATTTAAACACTAGATCTCCTGGATATTTATAACGATGAATAATATATATCGGTAACAAATTTAAATATTGGTGCGTGACGCGAATATGAGAATAGTATAACTGGATTATGTAATTTGCTTGGTGCGGGTATTTTTGGTCCCAGATGCGACAAACAGTAGAAGGAGCGGTGTCGTGGCAGGAGTTGGGATGGTAATGTGATATTTGGTTCGGAGTGGGGACTCATTGTGGTGGGCCCCCACCGACCCTCGCTGTTATCATCCTTTTGCTCTCCAACGTCATTGGCCACCCCCCCCCGATTTCTCCTTGGACCTTAGATATTTTCAAGCGGCAGGAGCGTGTCTCGCAAGCGCGGTGTCTCGAGTGTGGGTAATCGTATCCATCTCCAAATTCAAATCCGATGATTATTAGTTTAATTTGGTGTGGAATACGCGCTGCATTGCGCAATTTACTAATTATAGATAGAGGAGAATTTGATATTAAAAAAATAAGTTTTTGAAATCTTTCAAAATAAATTGATATTTTATAACTCGTAAATTTATAGTAAGTAAGAGAATATATCAATTAGATCCTGTTGGACCTTAGACCTATCAGGCAATTACTATTGTGTCTGATTGAGCCCAGGCCCATAAGTTGGGTTGGATAGGTCGGTCAACCCGTGTTGACCGGCCCGAAGCCACGCAAGCACCACGTAAGCGTGACGTGGCGCTGACATCATAATTGGCGTCAACGTGGCAAAGCTGGGGGTAGCCTTGACACGTGGCGGACATGCAGTCCGAAGTGCCATGTGGCACGCCAAGTGGCAGACATGCGGTCCGAAGTGCCACGTGGCGGACATGCGACCGAGTAGCGCCACGTGTCGCCACGTGGCGTGCCACGTGACGCATTCTGGTGTGTCAGATTTTTCTATAAAAGGGGAAATCCGGCTGGACCAATTTGTAAGTTTGTCCACAACCACTCAATAAGAAAGGAAAAATTCTGGATTAGTTCCTGAATTTTGATCAGATTTTTTATAGAGGAAATCTCGTGAAAATCAATTACGAATCCGTTAAAAAGTGATAGTAATTCGACTAGCACGAAGACATTGTGGACCCAAACCTGTGGACCTCTTGCTTCAACAAGTAAGTGATTTATTATTAACAAATTAATTTATTAATTATTCGACTTTAACACGTAATTAATCATTAATTACGTGTTGAAACCTTCAATTGGTATCAGAGCATGGTTGAAACCATATTTTGATGATGATATGATGCTTTAATTCAAATAATTATGCGATTTTTGGATTAAAAATTGTATTAATTATGATTTTATTAAAAATCATAATCTGTTGGACATTAATATAATTAATTTAGAACCAGCGGGACTAAATTAAATTTTGAGTAACCGCGCGGGCAAATTCGCGCACGCGCAAAACTTTGAGGTACCAATCAGAAATTTGACTGCTTACGTGGCACCTACGTGTCATGGACTTCAGTGCAATTTTCAAAAAATATGGGGATTAATAGAAATTTGCCCAAAAATCCCCAAATCAACAGAACACTAATCGGGCGATTTGGGGGCATTTTTCTCCAAATCGAATTCTGTCGATTTCGTCGGAAATTCGACGATTTCGACACCGTAGATCGACGATAGTCGATTCTCCGGTTTCCCCTCGACGTTCCGATACCACGTTTGTGGATCGACATCACCGGAATCGCGAGATTGAAGCCGACGACGGCGGAGAGGCGTGGAACGGAGAAGACGACTGCGACGGAGAACGGCTGCACGACAGCCCGCGACGCTGATACGGACGTGCTCGCGACACCACGGCGAGTCGATTGCGATCGGTCTCGGCTGTTGGTTCGCCGCGGTTGCGCGGCAGTCGTGGGTGGAGAATCGGGCGCCTTCGGCGTCGCGCGGGAGAAGAGAGAGAAAGTGGAACAGGAAAATATGCGAGGGGCAAAACCATAGTTTCACAATTTTTCCCAAAAATATTTATACCCGGGTTAAGAAAATCGAAAAACCGGACGGATTGGTCTGGTTTCTTGGTTCGACCTAACCCGTTTTACGGTCAAAAATTTGACTTAAATTATTGGGTTTTCCTCTTTTAATTGGATAAAATCAGTTTTTATTCAATTAAAATCTAATAAATTGATAAAAATTTTGAAAAATTTTTGTTAATTAGGTTTATTAAAATTATAACATTATTTTAATAAACTTAAAAAGAAAATATTTTAGAATGAGTTCCGAGATATGTTAAATTTAACTAAAATCACATGAATTGGTCCATAGTATGATCATCAAAAGATTGAAAAATGAGTTTTTCAATCCTATTTTGGGAGAATATGAGAATTAACTCGAAATTGAATTGCAATTGTTGCAAGATTTGATGGCTACTGGAGAAAGGTATCTGAACTTCTGTGCAACGGAACTTCGACAAAAGGTTCTGAAGCACTGTTTACCGCTGCGTGTGCCTAAGGATGGCATGTATGTTATCGTTGAGCACATCGAGGCTGTTCACCGGGAGATGCAAGACTTCATCTGGGCCGGAGGGTATGATCGTGGAGAGGACTGGCCCTCCATGTTTCGAGACCTCCTGGTCACGCTGAAAATCCAAGAAGATATGTGTGTCTTCTCGGAGCCCAAGATCAATACCCATAGAGATGCCCTCTATGGTCTGATCCATTATCTCGAGGAGAGGGATCTTCTCAGAGAAATGATACCTTCTCCCATTTTGGAGCTGCGAAGCAGTTTGATTTTGAACCGCTACCTTGCTAAGGAATATCATTACAATTTTCCTCCGCTCCTGATCATCTGGATTATGGAATCGATCCCGGTTCTGGCGGTGAACTTGGAATCCTTCGCCGGATCGTCCTCGCACCCAGTCCCGACAGGATCGTCCTCGGACCCGGATCCAGATATGTATCTAGATTCTCCTACCAGATCGCCTGGACATCCGATCCTCGTGTGATTACATGTTATATGTAATTGTCCCCATATACATATGTTATTTTTTGGGGACTTTTGTACGATAGGTTGAGACCTTGTCTGAGTTTTTTGTGCATGTGCGAGCAAACTCAGAATGTACAAATGCATGTATCAAACATGTAATTAAATAAAAATGTTTGTTTAATTGCTTCCACTTGAGTTTACTATCGATGAACTTTAAACGGTTCAAGTTTAAGATGAATACTTGAATGGTGAGGGGAAGCATGCCCGCGACCCACTTTGATTTTGAGATTAATTAAGGACTTTATATCGTTAAAAGTTATGAGTGATTAGTAAATTGAATCATATTGCCAAATCAAATTCTAATATATTCTCATATTAAAAAAATTCCTATAGAGATGTCAGTTGCTTCTAGATCCATCATAGCTGACCTAAACCGTGAGTTAAAACTCAACGGTGAAAACTATGAGAATTGGAGCATGAAAATCCAATATGTGCTTGAGGAACAAGAGGTTCTGAAGCACATACATGTGATAATGGATGAGCCTGAAGAAGGCACAACTGCTCAACATAAGCGAGACAAAGAAGCTTATGTTATTTGGAAGAGAAAGAACACTACTGCTCGATTGATTGATGATGTCACCCGATAATTTCACGTGTATGACAATGCGAAGGAGTTATGGGATGCTCTCAAACAAAAATTCGGAAAGCTTTCAGTGTCAAAGCTGCGTGCTTTGACCATAAGGTTTAACACCTTTAAAAAGCGTCTGGAGGTTCCTATGAGGAAACACTTGAGAGTGATGTCCAATATGATCAGTGAACTAGCAGAGGCCGGTCACATACTTAGCAACGAGCAGCAGATTCAAGCTATCATCCGTTCTCTACCACCAAGTTGGGAACAGATGAAGATGAATCTTACCCATTCTGACCATTTGGTAACATTTGATGATGTTGCCAGACACCTTGAGCTGGAGGAGGATCGCCTCCTAGCTATGAAATCCCACCCTAAAGCCCATTCGATTTGTTCGACTGGGAGTGGTGGAAAAAAAAAAGAAATGTAAATGGAAGGGTAAGTGTAAACAAACTCCAAAGGCTGAAAACCATAGAACCAAGTTGGATGGCTCCAAGGCTAAAAAGAACAAGCGGTTTAACATTTCAAAAGCGAAATATTTTAATTGTCAACAGAAGGGACATTTTGCAAAAGATTGCAAGATGCCCAAGCAGGTACATCTAAACTCAAGTGTGAGTAAGTTGTATGTATCCTCTTGTACCCTTCTAACTGAGTCACATTCTATGTGGGTGATTGATTCAGGAGCGACAGACCATATAGCTAGAGACCGTTGTTCGTTCGTTGAATACAGGCGGTTGCCAGCTAGAGAAAAAATTATTTTTGTTGGTAACAACTCGTGCGTGGATGTGAAAGGCCTGGGCACTTGTAGATTACACCTTCGTGGTGGTCGTGCCCTTCTTTTACATGACGTGTTGTTTGCTCCAGACATTCGAAGGAACCTGATCTCAGTTTCGACCTTAATGTCTTTAGGTTTTTGATTGTCGTTTGAGGACGACACCGTTAGATTATTTTTGGATGATATATATTTTGGCCTTGGATATATATCGGAAGGTTTTTTTATTCTGGATATCAATCCTTGTGAAAGCTTTTCCTTAGTCACTAGTTCAAACTCATCAAAGGATGATATTAAACTATGGCATTCTAGACTAGGCCACATCGGTCAGGATCGTTTAAACCATCTAGTTAAGGCATGACTGCTGGGAAATGTAGAGAAATCTATATTACCTAGATGCGTATTCTGTCTAGAAGGAAAAAGCACTAGAAAACCTTTCGGTACTGGGACTAGAGCTAAATTTCCACTACAATTAGTCCATTCTGACATATGTGGTCCATTGAACGTGAGGGCAAGACATGGAGCAAATTACTTCATCATCTTTATTGACGACTATACTAGATATGGTCTGATATACCTGATTTCTCACAAGTCTGAAGCCTTAAACTGCTTTATGACATACATGCATTTTGTTGAGAATCAGAAAGACAGAAAGATAAGGGCCTTACGAACTGATCGTGATCATGAATATCTGTCTGATGAGTTCAAAGCTCTATGCATTAAAAAAGGGATTGAACATCAGTTGTCCATTCCCTATACACCCCAGCAAAACGGGGTTACTGAAAGAAGAAATAGAACTCTTTTTGACATGGTTAGATCGATGATGGCAGAGGCAAATTTGCCTATATCATTCTATGGAGATGCGATCCTAACTGTCGCATATATTCTAAACCGTGTTCCCTCTGAGTCTGTTACAGCCACTCCTTACGAAATGTGGACAGATCGGAAGCCTGATTTATCCTATTTTAAGCCATGGGGGTGTGCGTCATATGTCTTTTCTACCTCAAGTACTTTCGGTAAACTAGGACCGAGAGGTAGAAAAAGTATCTTTATAAGATACCCAGAGGTATCTAAAGGGTACGTGTTCGTGAGTGAACTGGATAATGGACATGTAACAGAATTTGAATCACGCGATGTCACATTTTTGAAAAATAAATTTCTAAAGTTGGAAAAGGTTAGTGATGACCTTACCCTTTATGAGGCAAATGAACCAGAGTCATCTGGATCACTTCTTCCGAGTGGGAGAATTGAGGAGAAAGATAGAGATTTTCCAACTCAAAATGATCCGGAAGGTCGTGATCTGAGTCCTAAAAGGGAGGTAATTCCTTATTCCAGTGGGAGTACAGTATTTCTACCCAGTGGGAGTGCGATTCCTGGATATGATAAATATATGAGAGATGTTTATCAAAATCGGGAATACCGTAGGTCTAGCAGAACTAGCATACCACGCCGATGATTTGACATCGAAGGCGAGGCTAATGCATTCTTGGTATCACTAAAGAAATTTGGTGGTCCAAGTGAAAGTCTTCTGGCTATCCTGCAGGATGAAGATGAACCAAAGAATGTATCTGGAGTTTTGTCATCTCCAAAACGAAATGAATGGATGAATGCAATAGAAGAAGAAATATCTTCTATGATCAAAAACTAGGTTTGGGATCTGGTTGACCTACCTAAAGGGCGTAGGGCAATTGAGAATAAGTAGATTCTCAAAATTAAGCGAAATACAGATGGCAGTATCGAAAGATACAAAGCACGTTTGGTTGCCCAAGGGTTTAAACAACATGCTGGGATAGACTACGAGGAGAGTTTTGTACCTGTTGTTAGATTTACATTAATTAGGGTCATTTTAGCTATGGTTGCTAACATGAATCTAGAATTACATCAAATGGATGTAAAGACTGTTTTTCTCCATGAAGAATTGGATGAAGAAATCTACATGATTCAGCCTGAGGGCTACATTCAAAAAAGGCTGCGAACACAAAGTTTGCAAATTGAATAGATCAATTTATGGCCTTAAGCAGTCGTCTAGACAGTGGTATATTCGCTTTCATAATACGATCATGCAGCATGATTTTATAATGATAGACGAAAATCACTGCGTGTATGTTAAGCGATCAGGAAAGAAGTTTGTTATCATCACTTTGTATGTTGATGACATACTTTTAGCTGGAAATGACAAGGGATTTCTTGTCGAAATCAAAGATTGGTTATCTTCCAACTTTGAAATGAAAGACATGGGTGAAGCGAATTACATACTCGGAGTTAAGATTTCGAGAAATCATTCGAAAAGAATAGTATCTCTTTCACAAGAGACATATATTCGTAAAGTAGTAGAACGTTTCAATTGTGATCACAGTAACCCAAAGTATGTCCCATTAGTTAAAGGTCATAATTTGGGTAAGGACATGTGCCCAAAAATAGCTAAACAACGTGGGGATATGGAGAAGATTCCTTATGCCAATGCAGTTGGATGCCTGATGTACGCAATGTTGTGTACTAGACCTGATATTTGCTATGCTGTTGGGATAACAAGCAGATATCAGTCTGATCCAGGCAGTGCTCACTAGAAGGCTGTCAAAGGAATTTTAAAATATTTGAACACTACTGCAGAATACTCCTTGTGCTATCAAGGCCGTGACCTAATATTGAGTGGCTATACTGATGATGATTGGGGGGGGGGGGGGGGGGCGATGTGGATAAGAAAAAATCTACATCTGAATTCATTTTCTTGTTGAACGGGGGTGCTATCTCATGGAGTAGTAAGAAGCAAACATGTGTATCCCTGTCAATAATGGAAGCAGAATATGTAGCTTCAGCTCATGCTACACAAGAAGCGGTATAGTTGAAGAGATTCTTAAGCCATCTCTCCCTGATCAACTTGACGGAGCCCGTGAGTCTATTCTGTTACAACCAGGCAGCTATAGCATATGCTAAGGATCCTAGATTCCATAGCAGGGCTAAGCATATAGATATTAAATTTTACTTTGTTAGAAATTTAATAAAATATAAAGAACTGTGTATGAAATATATATCTACACGAGATATGGCCGCAGATCCAATGACTAAAGCATTATCTCGAGAAGTATTCGAGAGACATGTTAAGTCACTGAGTTTATGACGGTTTCATTTGTAATCCAATTAGTTGGAATAAAGGAGTTTTGTTTGGCAATATGAGTTATTTATGAAATATGTCAGACAGAGAAGTAGCCCACTCACACGGGTGTTTACCTCAGTGGGAGTCAAGAAGATGATTCCTAGATGAGATGAGGTAGTTATTGGACATACATAAGTGCATGTCCTATGACAAAATGCCGTCTTGCTCAAGAGCAAGTTTCCTTATGGGATGCAGGAATAAGTTGATGCATTTGGATTTTCTACAATCCATATGATAAGATATAAGTAGAACTTATCATACTGTTTGTCCTATTAGCCTAGAGTTAAGCTAAGGCTGATACTTTAGTATGGTGTTAAATAACATGTGCTCTTTTAAAAAGGAAAATATACCATAACACGTGATCAGTATCATGTGTGCTACTCGACCACTGGATGGGATGAAAATGTTGAGTGATTTCACAATCCCTGGTGTGAGACCAATTTTTGAGAACTGTGATTTCCAAAATCTATCCTTAAGATCCTAAACGTATTCTGGAAGTATGATCCAGTGCTGCTAGTTTGGAAAGTTCATGAAAAGGTTATGGCATAGCGATTCGACCTGGCAGGGCTGACCAGAAAAGTAGGTTGTATCATTATGAAAAGAATATAGTTAAGAGAGAAGGAACTATGTTCATCACATTCTGAGTTTCATGGTCAGGTGCACCAATTGTATTGAAAAGTACAATAGTGAACCCGAATATAATTGTTTGAAATCACTAATGTGAACAATGGAATGTGACATGAGTCCTGGGGTAATAGCATACATTATACTAGAAGGTTGTCGAGATGCTACTATTCAAGTAGCTTGAGTGTCCGTGCTCTTGAATTTGGCTTAATATACTCGAGTGTGCTGGTCGCACGAAATTCTTTAAAGAAATCTGATAACTGTTGATCAAGGTCAATAATAATTGAGTGGGAGATGTTGGACATTGGGCCCATCAGGCAATTATTATTGTGCCTGATTGGGCCCAGGCCCATCAGGCCCATAAGTTGGGTTGGATGGGCCGGTCAACCCGTGTTGACCGGCCCGAAGCTACTCAAGCACCACGTCAACGTGACGTGGCGATGATGTCATAATTGGCGTCCACGTGGCAAAGCTAGGGGTAGCCTTGCCACGTGGTGGACATGTAGTCCGAAGTGCCACGTGGCATGCTTCATGGCGGACACGCGGTCCGAAGTGCCACGTGGCGGACATGCGGCCGAGAGCGCCACGTGTCGCCATGTGGCGTGCCACGTGTTTGTAAGTTTGCCCACAACCACTCAATAAGAAAGAAAAAATTCTGGATTAGTTCCTGAATTTTGATCAGATTTTCTATAGAGAAAATCTCGTGAAAATCAATTACTAATCTGTTAAAACGTGATCGTAATTCGACTAGCACGAAGACATTGTGGACCCGAACCTGTGGACCTCTTGTTTCAACAAGTAAGTGATTTATTATTAACGAATTAGTTTATTAATTATTCGGCTTTAATACGTAATTACTCGTTAATTACGCGTTGAAACCTTCATATCCAAAAACATCGTGTCGAGGCCTTGTGCCACTTGCACTCAAGGGGCGTGGAAAAATAGAAAGAGCTGAAAGATACAAGTGCGGTGAATAAAAAAATCGGACATCCAAATAATTAATAAGAAGATTATTAATTATTCGCTAATAGGATCCAGACGTTAAAAAAGGAGAGGGGGCCAAACAGTGGCCTAGATTCGGTTGCTAAGAATCTGATTTGGTCTGTGCTTTACATTAGGGCCAAGGCTTAACTCGTGCGTTGGCGCATAAAGACAGGCCCAATAAGTGTCCACCTCCCAGTGGTCCACCTCACACTGGGTACCTTTTTATAATCCAACTTTCCTCTTTCAAATGGTGTTAGGGACCTGGGGAGCAAAATTTTACACTTTCGCAATCTTCTGCCTGTCAGCTGCCCATTGGCTAGAATATTTAATCCATTCCCATTCCTCAATTTATTAATTTCTTTACGCTTTTCAAATTTCTTCCCAAATTTTTTAGTGGATATCCTTTTATTTTTCTAATGCCATGGCCACCACATAGTTAGAGTACAATTATAGCAGTTTTAAGTTCACTTTAGGTATGACAATGATTGGTCTGATCCGCAACTCTTGACGTCGTCCGCTAGAAATAGCAACCATGCCATATATTCAATACTCATGTATTTTGGTGTTGGGCTAACAATAATAGATACGAGATTAATTCGAGAATGATCAATTAAAATTTTTATATTTATAAACAAGTAGACTATATTTGTAATTAGTATGGTGATAATTTTAATAGTAATTTATTGTGGTAAAAATTTGGTAGAATGTCAAAACGAATTTGAGACCAGATCCAAAATGATCGTCCCAAGAGTGTGGTTCAAACAAAAAGGAAGGGGAAAAAATATGTGGGAATGGGAGATAACATATAGATTGGAATTGGTAGGAGAAAAAAGAATTGGAGGGGGAGAAGTTTATTGAGAGTATAAGGGGAGGGGAAAACAAGAGCTTATGTTTGATACATGGTGTTCCTCTTATACTCAAACTCTCCTCATATAGAAAAATCTATCCTAGCCCCGGCCTAATATAGAAAAATATTCAATATAAGAAAACCTATGTCGTGTTCAATATAGAAAAATCTAAACTGACCTCGACCTAATATAGGAAAACCTAAACTGCCGAGACTTATAACCTAATTTTGACCCTTCTGCCGATTTTAGACATGACACATAAATACATAATTGCGGATCTTCGTCTTATATATATGTAACTTTTGGAATCTTGGCAATCTGATATTTGAGCAAAAAATTATGATCGTTTTACCGAGACAAAGTAGGCACGAAACTACGAATTAATTTTCTGCTCCAACATAATCTCAGGTTAAACAAGAATTCTTTGTTCTAATTGGTTCCCGGATATCTAGTGATTTTCCGAAGAGAAAATTATGCATTGATCCCCAGATCTAATGCTTTGTCGATCACTCATTCGCTAGAATTGTATAGATTAAACCAGGCTAATTTCCTATTAGAGTTTGTCCTTTATTTCTCTTTTCTCTATAAACCTACTTTATTTTGTTTGATTTACACGGCTCTGAGCACGGCACCGTAGTATTAAAATCTTTTAGTAAAGGGACGTACTCTTTGGATATGTTAAATTTGTGTAATTCATAATGACTAGGCAAGTTTATACACGTGAGGTGGGCATCTAGCATATAGCATTTTAACAATATAAAAAAATAAACAATTCAACAATACTAGCCATACGACATGAATTTACAATAACTGATCTAAAAACGAATATGAAATAGACCATGGATTTTTTTTCAAGAAATTAAAGTAGATCTCCTTGCTAATTATGGTAAAGATAATTGGTGACCAGGATCTGACCCAAGATTGGTATTTTTGAATTTTTTATGTTATAATTGATGTAATTGTTTGGCAATCTCAATATAGGGGACCAGCCCCTCCACTTTGAAAAAAAAAACCCAATTAAAATTAAGCAATTATTTTGGCCGTATTCTTGAATACGCGATACTCATTTGGCAGTTTCCGCAATAGGAGCTTGCCTAAAGTCTACCAATCAAAAGCTCCCATTATTTTCCTGCAAACGTGATTTAAAACATATTAAATCATGTCCAACTTTTCCTCCCATTCTCAAAAAACCTTCTAAGATCCCTTCTCAGTTGCCCAATTTTTTATCTACTTTATTTTAGAATAGTTTTTCAATAATAGTTTAACAACCAGAAAAACATGAAATCAAAATCTCATTAAAAACTTCAAATTTTCATTACTGGACTCAACACTCATTCAGTTGTTACCTTGTTAGTAGGTCACAACTGCGTCATCAAATGTTTGTGCGCTTAACTCTCCAACTGCCCGTTTTAGGATTGGTCGAGCGGGGTTTTAAGTTCTGGTCAATGGGTAATTTTGTCATTTTTACCAGCTGTTTTCATCAGCATTGCGTCCTAGATGATGAAAATATCATGTCATATTATGCAACTTATCAATTAAAGATGATTGGGATCCATTGGTGTAGAGGGAATTCAATTAAAGATGTTCTGGAGCTCTAGTCCGGATTGGTTCGGGGTAGAATATTTCAGAAGGTCTGGTTTTTTTTTGTTCGTGGCAATCGTTTGGGGTCTCTAGTTATGTCGGAATCGTATTGTTTTTCAAGGCGAACATTTTAGTCATGAGCCTTTTTTGCATTCCATCACTTTCCATGTTAGAGAATAAATTTTGTGAGCGAATTCGACTAAGATTTTTTGTTCTACCTAGATTCATTAGGTGGAGATTAGCTTGGTTACATACCTTGTGTAATTAGGTTATTTTGTATAGTTGGGGCTTCTTATTTGTAAGGAGTGCCTAGATTGTAATTACCAAGTTCAAGGAGGAATGAAATTTATCTATTTATCAAAAAAAATTATCAATTTACTATATTCACATTACGATCAGAGATTTGAACTTCTCTCTCGTTAATTTTTTGAAAAATAAATTTTTATAACAAAAATACTCACTGTCAATTAAAATTTGGACCTCCGTCAAATCTTTCTCTCTAGTGAGTTGAAATCGTACATCAAGAAACCTTTTTCGTGAGACGACAAGTAATTTATTAAGGTTTAAGATCGGTTAACAACTCCGACGACCCTAGAAAAGGATCCTTGTTGAAAAAAATGGGTGCAACCTCCGATATCAGGCATTGTCCACCAATGGCCTTAATTTCGTATCAATAATTTGGTGGTAGGTAATTAATACATACGCACATGAATTAGAATGATCAAGAAAATGGCAACCAGCTTAAGTAATGACATATTGTAAATACTAAAATATATTTGACGGCTAGCCGACTTTGAAATGTTACGTGCTGGCTGTGGCAACCTTATGCGACATTTGAGTGAAAGCTCGTCCAATTATATTGAATTGTGGGGCCATGTTGGTGGATATGTGTGATCTTAAGTAGAAATTTTCAAATGGTTTATAGTTTAACGATGCAAGGATCTTTGTGAGGTCTTTTTTTCGATAAGTAGAAATTTTATTAATAAATAACAATCTTTGTGAGGCCATGTTGGTGGATATGTGTGATATTAAGTAGAATTTGTCGAATGATTTATAGTTTAACGATGCAAGATATTAATAAATTAAAGAAGTTCAGAATTTAAATTTTGATAAAATAGAATCTACGATGGTCTTATATATTAAGTGATAATATTTTAGTCATTCATTTTTCAATAAAATTTAAGATTTGGCGGAGTAATATACATCGATCTACTTATAAATTTATAAAAAAGTAAAAATTGATCCGATGAATATACGTGGCGGTGGCATGGTGGGTTTATTGAGACATAAAGAGACGGATCATAGCCATGGCTTCTTAGGGGATATTGCACGTTTTCATGTTATTGGCGCTCCCTCGTACTGTTGGTAAGGAGAGATCAGTTAGAATCTTATATTTCAAAACTCGTTCAGCACCTTTTACATTCACGAGTGAATAATTAATCCCTTCCGGTTAATAGAGACACATTATTTATATAATGGCACTTATGTCATCATATTTAAGTCATACAAACTCGAATCAACTATGTATTAAATATGATTCAATTTGTCAATATGATTACGTCTAAAGGTCTATCAATTTCCCTTGCTTTTGTAATTCCCTTATGGCACCAACCATCTATCTCGCATCCGCCAGGTCCAACGTGATCTCGCATGCGTCAGGTGACTTGGCACGTGTCGGGTTCGCGCCAGGTAATTGTTAGAAGATTTTTATTAATTAATCGTAAGGTAATCCTTTTGTATATAAGCGATGTTTATAAGATTGGTTATAATCATATTTTTGCTTAGGCAAAATGTGCTCATGAGCACTATATGTTGTAATAAATAGTAAATTGAATTACTTACCATTTATGACATTTATTTTTTAATAAATAAAAAAATTGTTCAAAAAGAGAAAACTAAATTTTATTAAGTTTTTGAAAAATATATGTTTAATATTTTAAATATACAGACATAGATAATATGCTTAAAAAGTTAAATTATTGGATATGAAACATTGAGCACTAATTAATTTTTCTCTATAAGTATAAGTTTATATTAAATATTTATTCGTTTGATGCCGTAGGACGTGCGTATGGAATATTGAGCACTAATCAATTCATGTGATCAAGGAAGAGCACTTTACCTTCTCAAAAAAAAAAAAGAGGAGCACTTTCTGATCTGAAATACATGCGTATAAAAATGGTAGGACGTGCAAAGTAAATATTGCGACAGAAAAAAAAAACTTTGAAAGGAATATTCCGTTTGCGGGGCCCATCATCGAAACAGACCAAAAAGAGCCAGCGCCCGTAAATGGACACAACATATAAGCACTTTAACAGCTCAACCTGTAGACAGCTTACAACTGTCCGATTCTCATTTGTTCAGCGACCCACGTGGCAATCCAGATAAGACAGGCAAACCCGGACAGCTGCTCAGGACTGGGACATGAAAATTTTAAACTATTTGAACCTATTTGATGCATTTTAAATTATATTATTTAAACACGAAAATTACGATACCACATAATATAAAAGTGCACTTTTCCCTAACTTCAATTTAAAGGAGATCTAATCTTTAAGATATTTCCTATATTTGTCATATTCCAACTCAGTGTTTACTGTTTTTTTTCTCGAATCAATATTACTCGAAAAAAATTGATCGTTTATCTACTAAAGTTATTTGAGTTTCTATTTAAGAATAAAAAATAATAATTTAAAAGCAAACTTGTCTTCTAACCGTTGTTAGCTGACGCATATTAGTACACAAAGAAAAACCAAGAACATGGATTTATTGCTAATTCAGTGTGTGTGTGTGTGCGCAATATTATCAGGTGTTTCAAAAGCTTTACACCCAGAAATAAAGGAGCTTTAAAACCTAATTTCTTTAGCACGGTTGGTCTCTGTCCTTGGACTTGGTAGTTGGCTCATGGCTGGGGTCCAAAGTAGCTTTTAGGACATTTAGCTTTGTTCTTGATGGAGATTTTTGGCTTCTCGTAGTCCATGCAAATGTCGCTTGTGACTCCATTCCCCAACCACATTTTTCAACTTCTAATGAACTTGTGGTTTAGACTTCGCAAATATGTGTTGGCCGAACGAGAAAATTTGTAATCTGAGCCATGTCATGTATCACTATTTTTAAGAACCAATTATATTAAAACACAGTGCTCATTCAAACGCCTCTGAAACAGAGCCCAATGGGTTTGCAGTTGTAGAATAGGAGAGCTGAATATTTATATCTGATTTTTGGTCTCATATTCCCAAGAAAGAAATAGGAGAACTACGGGGATAGTAAATGGGCCGAAAAGGGGAAATGAACCAGGTCCAAAGTTTAGCCAGCCCCTCCGTCTCACTAGTTATCTTCATATTCCCTAATCCCTATTACCTTCTCCTCCTTTCCTTTCTTCATCCTACTAAAGGAAATATTAGGATACCCCTTTAGTAAGCCTCTGCCCATCTTGCGTCGGGTCTATTTTTTTGGAAAAAATTCATAGGTCCAGTTCCTGAGTTTTTAATTATTAAACTGATCGGTTCCTCTTTTCATTTTTTTCAGGGCAAATTGCACTCAACCTATGATTTGTTTAAATCATTGTTTTAGTCCCTCTTGTTTTGAAACAAAAAATTTGGCCTCCCTAGTTTGCTTTTATTGAACTCTAAAGCTCCTGCCGTCGGAATCGTGAAAATTTTCAACGAGGGTACCTGAAATGACCAAATTGCCCATCAATAAAGAAAAAAAATTACCACCTTCAACCTCCATAACTTAAAGAACACCAAATTATACAATAAAAATCAAACTAATTACTCAAAAAAAAGCAGGCGGTAATGTTTAAAGAATAGTAGAACGTAACAAAAAATACAAGCAACCCAAGAACGAATTGCGCAAAAAAAAAAAAGGTTCATAATCAAAAAAAAATCTCAAATCATGGTTACCCTCTTCTTCGGAGGAACGTTGAGGATGGAAAATCTCTTCCACCTCCACTAAGAAGGAACGTTCAAGGTGAGAATCTCTTCCACCTCCACCAAGAAAGTGACGTGGCCGAGAACCAACTAACCCAACTCAACCAAAAAGGGCGGTCATTTTGGGAACTGTTGGACCTTGGGCCCAATAGGCAATTATTATTATGCCTAATTGGGCCCGGGCCCATTAGGCCCAAAAAGTTGGGTTGGATGGGCCGGTCAACCCGCGTTGACCGGCCCAAGCTATGCAAGCGCCACGTCAGCGTGACGTGGCGCTGACGTCACATGTGACAGCCCACGTGGCGCACCCACATGGCGCCACGTGGCAAAGCTAGACGTAGCCTTGCCACGTGGTGGACATGTGGACCAACGTGCCACGTGGCGAAGCTATTGGGTAGCTTTGCCACGTGGCGTGCCACGTGGTGGGCATGTGGCCTATGGCATGCCACGTGGCGACACGTGGCGTGCCACGTGGTGCGTTTTGGCTGTCCGGATTTCCCTATAAAAGGGGAAATCCGGCTGGACCAATTGGTAACTTTTCCCACAACTTCTCACTCAGAAAGGAAAATTCCGGATCAGTTCCTGAATTTTGATCAGATTTTCGATTAAAGGAAATCTCGTGAAAATCGATTACGGATCCGTTCGAACGTGATCGTAATTCGACCAGCACGAAGAAATCGTGGACCCGAGCCTGTGGACCTCTTACTTCAACAAGTAAGTGATTTATTATTAACGAATTAGTTTGTTAATTCAACGGGTTTAACACGTAATTACTCGTTAATTACGTGTCAAAACCGTCAATTGGTATCAGAGCCATGGTTGAACCATGTTTTGATGATAATATGATTTTTTAATTCAAGTAATTATGTGATTTATTGAGTTAAAAATCATATTAATCGTGATTTTATGAAAAAACATAATCTGTTAGACTTTAATGTAATTAATTTGGAACCAGCTGGACTAAATTAAATTTTGCCTAACCACGCGGGCAAATTCGCGCACGCGCGAAACCTTAAGGTACCAATCTGAAATTTTGACCGCTTACGTGGCACCTGCGTGTCATGGACCGAGGTCCAATTTTCGGAAGACTTGGGGATTAATTGGAAATTTTCCCAAAAATCCCCAAATCGAAATCAACCCTAATCGGGCGATTTGGGCGTTTTCGCCCAAAAACGAAATCCGTCGATTTCGTCGGAAATCCGACGATTTCGACGCCGGAGATCGACGATAGTCGATTCTCCGGCTTCTTCCCGACGTCCCGATACCACGTTTGTGGATCGGCGTCGCCGGAATCGCGAGATCGAGGACGACGACGGCGGAGAGGCGCCGAACGGAGAAGAGCTTCGTGGCGGAGAACGGCTGGACGACGACCCGCGCGGCCGCTACGGCCGTGATCATGAGGTCGAGACGCGTCGATTGCGAGCGGTCTCGGGCGCTGGTTCGTCGCCGTTCAGCGGCGGTCGTAGGAGGGAGACGCGGCGGCGATTTCACCTTCGGGGTCGGGGAGAGAGAAAATTCGAGGGGAAAATATGTGAGGGGCAAAATCGTAATTTCACGATTTTTCCCGAAAATATTTATACCCGGGTCAAGAAAATTAAAAAACCGGACGGATTGACCTGGTTTCTTGGTTCGACCCGATTTACGGTCAATTTTGACTTAAGTCAAAATTGGACCTATAAATTGGTTTTTTCTCTTTTAATTGGATAAAATCAGTTTTTATTCAATTAAAATCCAATAAATTGATAAAAATTTTGAGAAATTTTTGTCAATTAGGTTTATTAAAATTATATTTTAATAAACTTAAAAAGAAAATATTTTGGAACGAGTTCCGAGATATGTGAAAGTTAAACTAAAATCACATAAATTGATCCATAGAATGTTCATCAAAGATTGGAAAATGAGTTTTTCAATCTTATTTTGGGAAAATATGAGTATTAACCCGAAATTGAATTGCAATTGTTGCAAGATTTGATGGCTACTGGAGACAGGTATCTGAACTTCTGTGCAACAGAACTTCGACAGAAGATTCTGAAGCGCCGTTTACCGCTGCGTGTGCCCAAGAATGACATGTATGTCATTGTTGAGCACATTGAGGCTGTTCACCGGGAGATGCAAGAGTGCATCTGGGCCGGAGGTTACGATCATGGAGAGGACTGGCCCTCTATGTTTCGAGACCTCCTGGTCACGATGAAAATTCGAGAAGATATGAGTGTCTTCTCGGCACCCGAGTTTAATACCCATGGCAGTATCGAAAGATACAAAGCGCGTTTGGTTGCCCAAGGATTTAAACAACAGGCTCGGATAGACTATGAGGAGACTTTTGCACCTGTTGTTAGATTTACGTCAATTAGGGTCATTTTAGCTATGGTTGCTAACATGAATCTAGAATTACATCAAATGGATGTAAAGACTGCTTTTCTCCACGGAGAATTGGATGAAGAAATCTATATGATTCAGCCTGAGGGCTACATTCAAAAAGGCTGCGAACACAAAGTTTGCAAATTGAATAGATCAATTTATGGCATTAAGCAGTCATCTAGACAGTGGTATATTCGCTTTCATAATACGATCATGCAGCATGATTTTATTATGATAGACGAAGATCACTGTGTGTATGTTAAGCGATCAGGAAAGAATTTTGTTATCATCACCTTGTATGTTGATGACATACTTTTAGCTGGAAATGACATGGGATTTCTTGTCGAAATCAAAGATTGGTTATCTTCCAACTTTGAAATGAAAGACATGGGTGAAGCAGATTACATACTCGGAGTTAAGATTTCGAGGAATCGTTCGAAAAGAATAATGTCTCTTTCACAAGAGACATATATTCGCAAAGTAGTAGAACGTTTCAATTGTGATCACAGTAACCCAAAGTATGTCCCATTGGTTAAAGGTCATAATTTGTGTAAGGACATGTGCCCAAAAACAACTAAACAACGTAGGGACATGGAGAAGATTCCTTATGCCAATGCAGTTGGATGCCTGATGTACGCAATGTTGTGTACTAGACCTGACATTTGCTATGCTGTTGGGATAGCAAGCAGATATCAGTCTGATCCAGGCAGTGCTCACTGGAAGGCTGTCAAAGGGATTTTGAAATATTTGAATACTACTGCAGAATACTCCTTATGCTATCAAGGCCGTGACCTGATAATGAGTGGCTATACTGATGCTGATTGGGGAGGTGATGTGGATAAGAAAAAGTCTACATCTGGATTTGTTTTCTTGTTGAACGGGGGTGCTGTCTCATGGAGCAGTAAGAAGCAAACATGTGTATCCCTGTCAACAATGGAAGCAGAATATGTAGCTTCAGCTCATGCTGCACAAGAAGCGGTATGGTTGAAGAGATTCTTAAGCCATCTCTCCCTGATCAACTCGACGGAGCCAGTGAGTTTATTCTGCGACAACCAGTCAGCTATAGCATATGCTAAGGATCCTAGATTCCATAGCAGGGCTAAGCATATAGATATTAAATTTCACTTTGTGAGAAATTTAATAAAATATAAAGAACTGTGTATGAAACACATATCTACACGAGATATGGCCGCAGATCCAATGACTAAAGCATTACCTCGAGAAGTGTTCGAGAAACATGTTAAGTCACTGGGTTTACGACGGTTTCATTTGTAATCCAATTAGTTGGAATAAAGGAATTTTTAATTTGTCAATATGAGTTAAATGTGAAACATGTCGGACAGAGAAGTAGCCCTCTCACACGGGTGTTTACCTCAGTGGGAGTCAAGAAGTTGATTCCTAGATGAGATGAGGCAGTTATCTGACATTCATGAGTGCATGTCCTATGGCGGAATGCCGTCTTGCTTAAGAGCAAGTTTCCTTATGGGATGCAGGAATAAGTTGCTGCATTTGGATTTTCTACAATCCATATGATAAGATATAAGTGGAACTTATCATACTGTCTGTCCTATTAGCCTAGAGTTAAGCTAAGGCTGATACTCTAGTATGGTGTTAAATGACATGTGTTCCTTGAAAAAGGAAAGTACACCGTAACACATGATCAGTATCATATGTGCTACTCGACCACTGGATGGGATGAAAATGTTGAGTGATTTCACAATCCCTGGTGTGAGACCAATTTTCGAGAATTGTGATTCCCGAAACCTACCCTTAAGATCCTAAACGTATTCTGGAAGTATGATCCAGTGCTGCTAGCTTGGAAAGTTCATGAAAAGGTTATGGCATAGCGATTCGACCTGGCAGGGCTGACCAGAAAAGCAGGCTGTATCATTATGAAAGGAATATAGTTAAGGGAGAAGGAACTCTGTTCATCACACGTGGCGGGCATGTGGCCTATGGCATGCCACGTGGCGACACGTGGCGTGCCACGTGGTGCGTTTTGGCTGTCCGGATTTCCCTATAAAAGGGGAAATCCGGCTGGACCAATTGGTAACTTTTCCCACAACTTCTCACTCAGAAAGGAAAATTCCGGATCAGTTCCAGAATTTTGATCAGATTTTTGATTAAAGGAAATCTCGTGAAAATCGATTACGGATCCGTTCGAACGTGATCGTAATTCGACCAGCACGAAGAAATCGTGGACCCGAGCCTGTGGACCTCTTACTTCAACAAGTAAGTGATTTATTATTAACGAATTAGTTTGTTAATTCAACGGATTTAACACGTAATTACTCGTTAATTACGTGTCAAAACCGTCAGGAACAACGTTGGGATCTACGCTCGACGACCGTAGCTCGCCCCTCGCCGGCCTTAGCTCGCCCCGGATCTACGCTCGCTGAACGTATCGCCCTGCAGCAAGCCACAGTCCTCCACTCGTCGGCCCCAACAGAAGGCAGCCGCTCTGTTCCTCGTCAAGCTCAACCGTCGTGTCTGCTGGGGAGGGAAGAGTGCCATCGTCGTCGTGTCTGCTCGAGCACAACTTTCGTCGAGCCACCGCCCACTCCTCCCTCACCCTCTGAACTTTTTTGGTTTTATGCAATTTTTTAATTTCTGGAGTTGTTTTGTTTTTGATTAATTTGTTCATTTTTTGTTGTTTAATTTCCATCTTTAGCGTTCCTCCTAGGAAGAGGGCGCGACCATGATTTGGGAATTTTTTGATTTTTGAACTTTTTTTTTAGTAATTAGTTTGATTTTGTTGTTTTTTTGAATGATTTTTTGTTGTTTAATTTGATGTTTTTGGTGTTTTTGAAATTCTAGAGGTTGAAGATGGTGATTTTATTGTCTGAAGGGCAATTTGGTCATTTCAAGTGCTCCTCGTCGAAAAAATTTCACGATTACGACGCATGGAATTTAGAACTCAATAAAAGCAAACTAGGGGGCCAAATTTTTGGTTTCAAAACAAGAGGGATTAAAATATTTATTTAAACAAACTCCAGTGACCTTAGAACTCAAACAAAGGGCCAAATTTGCCCTTATTTTTATTAGAATACCACAAATGCCATTCTCTTCAATCTAAAACTACTATTTTCCTATTTTCTGTAAACGACCAAGTAATTTTTTTGTCAAATACGGTAAATAATCTACCTACTACCCACTAGTTTCCTTCTTTCATCAATTGAATACTTTGGTGTCCTCAAGTCTTCGTTGGTGAAGTGGGTTATGTGACGAAACCAAAGGAATTTGGTCGTTTCACCATGCCATCATGCGGTCTATGGATTGGTCTTCATTTTCTATTTGATTTTTTTATTAATTTGTTGTCTAGCCAGATGATGGTGCACTTGATTAGGATCTAAGTCGAGGCAAGAGTTTGACTCTTTCTCTGTAAGATTAGATTATCCCGTATTCAGTGCTTACGGACTATGGCAATCGTTCCCAAGATACAACGACTTCGCATTTCAAGATCGTAGCACAACAACTCTCGAAGCCTCAGCAAACTTTGGATACTCAGAACTTTTCTGAGAGAGAGAGAAGAGACTATTGCTAATGAATGCTTATGCAATGAGTTTTTGGTGTGTTTTGCAAATGAGGAGGAGAGGCATATCTATAGGCTGCGGATGGGATGGAGGCAGGCACTTCCGAGGAGACGTGTCCTTTCGGCTAGTAGGTAGGCTGTGTCCTTCAGGCACTTTTTCGGCCAGCCAGAGACACTCCTTCCCATACCAGATTTGGCCAGGCCTACTCGTGATCCTTCGGTGCTCGTAGGCACCCCTTCGGCAGGCGGCAAGCAGCACGCTCGTGTCCCTTCGACAGCATGTAGCTCTCCAAAATTGGGCAAAATTTAGGGCTCCTCCAGCTCCTCGCGACGATGCACACGTGCGAAGTGCCAAGTGCGCCTCAAAGTGCCCATTGCGACCTGCGTCCAATGCGCCATACGCACATGCACGTACACGTGTGCGTGCTCAGATGATGCTACGCACCATCCTCGTAGCATATCTGAGTTGCCTTTCCAGGTGGTCAACTTAGTTCCTAGCTAACAAGGAGCATCTCCTTATATACTTGGAAAACTTTGTTGCATTTTCCGATGTGGTAATGCTCTTTCCCATTCCCACCTTGGGCCTCCCACCTTGGGCCTTTGCATTGAATTTTTCATTCATTCCAACAATCCTCCACATGAATGATGATTAATGCATGCTGACACTTTTAAAAAAAAGTTCCGACGAGTTATCATTGCATCGAGATAGGTAGCTTACGACTTTAAACCTTCTCTAGTAAGATGTTATCAGATTTACTTGCTGCTCAGTGAACACGATGTCTTGAACTGGTCAGCTTTTGATGTAAACCAAGACAATAACATTTACACAATGATATCTCTAATATCCTTGGTTCTCACATTGTGTCTGTTTCGGCTATGGACCTTATCTTGGATTCATAAGTGTTTGTTCCATTTGAAGTGGCCTCACTTCACACTTATATAGGTGATCTCCTATCAAGAGTATCCTGCCATACTCTACCTTTATCTGGTATAGAAATTATTAAAAGTGTAGACGCTTAACCTAACCACACCTCTGTAGTTTCGTACTTGGGCAACTTCTGAGAATGGGATAGGTTCCAAGTAATCATCTTAATCATCTATAACTTAGTTGTCTCATTGAATCAAGTTTGTGGGATCTCCACTCATCATGGTTGAGTTACCGCTATGAACATTTTTAATGTGTGGATTTTAACCCCATTCTCCTTATTGCATTATACATTTGATCTCTGTTGATGTCTTTCGTCAAAGGATCAGCTATGTTGTCCTTGGACTTCACATAATTAATGGTAATTATACCACCAAAGATCAATTGTCTAACGGTGTTATGCCTCCTACAGATGTGTCGAGACTTACCATTGTACATAGTACTTTGTGCTCTCCTGATTGCTGACATGCTATCACAATGTACCAATACATGAGGTACAGGCTTGTTCTAACAAGGAATATCCTCTAGGAAGTTTCTAAGCCATTCAGCTTCTTTCCCAGCTTTATCTAGTACTATAAACTCTGACTCCATGGTAGATCAAACTATGCACGTTTATTTGAAGGATTTCCAAGACATAGCTCCTCCACCTATGGTGAACACGTAACTACTAGTGGATTTGAAGTCTTTGGTGTCCGATATCTAATTTGCATCACTGTATCCTTCCAATATAGCTGAATATCTAGTATAAAGTATGTCACGGTTCAAAGTATATTTTAGATATTTTAGAACCCTTTTCAGAGCTAGCCAGTGATCCGTTCCTAGATTACTTGTGAATCTACTAAGCTTGCTAACTGAATATGCAATATCAGGGTATGTACAATTTGTCAAGTACATCAGGCTCCCAATGATCCTTGCATATTTTAGTTGAGATACTGGGTCCCCTCTATTTTTAGCTAAGTGTAGACTCAAGTCTACCGGAGTCTTAGCTGGAGGTTTGTCAAATGCTTCGAATTTCTTGAGTACGTTTTCAACATAGTGAGATTGTGACAAGACAATTCCTTCAGTCGTCCTAGAGATTTTGATCCCTAGTATGACATCAGCTAGACCCATATCTTTCATGTCAAAGTTGTTCTTTAACATGTTCTTAGTTTTTACGATAAGATCATTTCTGCTTTCCATGATTAGCATGTCGTCTACATACAGACATACAATCACGTAAGCATCAGATGTGCCTTTAATATATACACATTTATCACACTCATTGATCTTAAATCTATTTGACATCATTATTCTGTCAAATTTTTCATGGCATTATTTCGGCGCATGTTTCAGCCCGTACAATTACTTGACCAAATTGTATACTTTATGCTCTTGTTCGGGGGCAACAAACCCTTTCAATTGTTCCATATATATCTTCTCTTCCAGTTCTCCATTTAGGAAAGTTATTTTTACATCCATCTGATGTATCTCAAGGTTATAGAGTGTTGAAACGGCTATGAGTACTCTAATAGATGTGATTCTTGTGACCGACGAATACGTGTCAAAGTAATCATATCATTCCTTCTGTTTGAATCCTTTAGCTACCAACCGAGCTTTATACTTATCAATTGATCCATCAGCTTTGTACTTCCTTTTGAGGATCTACTTGCAACCTAAAGGTTTGCAATCTGGTGGAAGATCTATGATTTCTCATGTGTGGTTTTGCATGATAGACTCTATCTCACTGTTGATAGCTTCTTTCTAGAGAGAAGCATCTGGACTAGACAATGCCTCTTGGATTGTCCTAGGTTCATTTTCTAACATGTATGTTAAGAAATCTGGACCAAACGACTTGGCTACCTTGGTCCTCTTACCACGTCTAAGTTCCTAAGCATCTTGATCAGAACCATGTACAGCCTCATAAGTCATCTTATTATAACTTACTTTTTTCTTTCCTTTATTAGGAAAAATATTCTCAAAAAATATCGCATTCCTTGATTCCATGACCATTCTCTCGTTAATTTCAGGGTTTTCAGACTTGTGCACTAGAAATCGGTATGCGCTACAGTTGTAGGCATATCCGATAAAGATGCAGTCAACGATCTTGGTCCTATTCTCACCCTTTTAGGCGGAGGTATTTCTATCTTAGCTAGGCACCCCCTGACTTTAAGGTAACCGTAGGAAGGCTTTCTCCCTTTCTATAGTTCATATAAGGTTTTGTCCCTTTTCTTATGTGATAATTTATTTAGAATATGGTTAGCTGAGAGCATAGCTTTCCCCCACATATTCTGGGGTAAGCCCGAGCTAATCAACATAGTATTCATCATCTCCTTGAGAGTTATATTCTTACGTTCATCTACGTCATTTGATTGAGGTGAGTATGGTGCAGTTGTCTGATGAATAATGCCATTTTATTGGTAGAATTTCTCAAACGGAGCTACATATTCTCTCCCTCTATCACTTCGAATCATTTTGATTTTACTGCTAAGTTAATTTTCAACCTCATTCTTATAACTCTTAAAGGCTTCGAAGACTTCGTCCTTTCCTTTGAAGAGATATACATAGCAGTATCTTGTGCAATCATTGATAAATATGATAAAATATTTTTTTTCGCCTCTAGTTTGTACGTATTTCATATCGCAGACGACTGTATGAATTAACTCTAAAATTGTTGTACTTCTTTCCACTGAACGAAAAGGTGCTTTGACTATTTTTGTCTCAACACATACTTCGCATTTATGGTTTGGGTTAAACTCCAGTTTAGGCAATAAATTTAAACTTATCAACTTTCTTAGTGAGCTTAAATTTACGAGTCCTAATCTATTATGCCATAAGTGAGAATACTCAGCCAAGTAACACGAACTAACAACTTTATTATGGCCTTCAAAGGCACGTTGTACAGTTATTACATTCAGCTTGAAGAGTCCCCTATCTAGGTAATCTTTTCCTACAAATGTATCAGCTTTGGTCATTACAAATTTATCAGCCTCAAAAACTAGCTTCAGTCTAGCTTTGCTTAACATGGAGCCAGATACTAAATTCTTGCGAATGTCTGGGACATGCAGCACATCTTTGAGGGTCAGCTTTTTGCCCGAGGTCAGCTTCACGACCACCTTTCCTAATCTGACTACTTTGGAAGTTGTGGAGTTATCCATAAATAGCTTCCGTCCGGTGATCGAGATATAGGTCGAGAATATCTTCTTGTCTGAGCGGATATGGCGGGTTGTCCCTATGTCGACGAACCACTCTCTTGGGTTATCCACCAAATTGGCTTCAAACACCACGACGGATAGATGTAACTCAGACAAGTCCTCAGCAAGATTAGTCTTCTCACGATTGTCCTTCTTTGGTAGACGATAATCATTTGCCATGAGACTGGACTTGTCGCAGTTGAAGCTGTTGCCCTTGATCTTCTTGGCCTTTTTCTGCTTTGGCTCTTGCTTCTGCAGCTTCTTTCTCTTCTTGCCAGTGCCTCCTTCAGCGAGGTTTATCGTGGCTTTAGAGTTGGTCTTGTTGTTCTTGACTTTAGATTTTCGGTTGTCTTCCTTAATCCTTAGTCTCACAATCAAGTCTTCAAGGCCCATATTCTTTCTTTTATGCTTGAGGTAATTCTTGAAATTATTCCACAGGGGTGGTAACTTTTTGGTATGAATCTCATGCAAAATCAGTTGCAACTCTTGCATGACCTTTTTGGAGTCTACCATCTTGAAGTCGAGGAACCTTCCGATGATAAATTTCTTCAACCTGGCATCCTCTATTTTGTACTTCTTCTCCAGAGAATTCCATAATTCTTTTGCAGTCGTGGTTACCGCATAGACATTGTAGAGGGTGTCTTCTAACCCATTCAGGATGTAGTTACGACATAAGAAGTCGCTATGGTGCCATGCATCCAGGGCATTGATCTTCTGTTGATCAGACTCATTTTTTGCCTGCTTCAGAGCCTCTTCCTTCAAGAATCGG
The DNA here is from genome assembly GCA_963995505.1 of Hypericum androsaemum. NCBI lineage: Eukaryota > Viridiplantae > Streptophyta > Magnoliopsida > Malpighiales > Hypericaceae > Hypericum > Hypericum androsaemum. The sequence continues at coordinate 2,093,381 of OZ023182.1, forward strand.
ACCAGGTTGAGCGTTGTCAGGTAGAATAATATTTTTTATTGCCACATCTTAAACTCGGTGCCATTGAACTTTGCCGACCTTTTGGCGTGGACAGTTCCTGGGACAGTTGGTACTGGTGCCTGAGCAGAGCTTGATGATGACATCTTCAAGAATACAAAATCTCGTCTTACGATTGTTGTCTAGCCGGATGATGGTGTAATTGATTAGGATCTAAGTCGAGGCAAGAGTTTGACTCTTTCTCCGTAAGATGAGATTGTCTCATATTCAGTGCTTACGGACTATGGCAATCATCTCCAAGATACAACGACTTCGCACTTCAATATCATAGCACAACGACTCTCGAAGCATCGGCGAACCTTTGGATACTCTAAACTTTTCTGAGAGAGAGAGAGAGAAGAGACTATTGCTAATGAATGCTTATGCAATGAATTTTTGATGTGTTTTGCAAATGAGGGGGCGAGGCATATTTATAGGCTGCAGATGGGATGGAGGCAGGCACTTCCGAGGAGACGCGTCCTTTCGGCCAGTAGGCAGGCTGTGTCCTTTAGGCACCTTTTCGGCTAGCCAGAGACACCCTTTCGGTGCTCGTAGGCACCTCTTCGGCAGGCAGCAGGCAGCACACTCGTGTCCCTTCGGCAGCTTGTAGCTCTCCAGAATCGGGCAAAACTTTAAGGCTCCTCCAATGCGCCATGCGCACACGCACGTGCTCGTCACCATCCTCGTAGCATGTCCGAGTTGACTTTCCAGGTGGTCAACTTAATTTTTAGCTAACAAGGAACATCTCCTTAAATACTTGAAAAACTTTGTTGCATTTTCTGATGTGGTAATGCCCTTTCCCATTCCTATTTTGGGCCTCCCACCTTGGGCCTTCCACCTTGGACTTTTGTATTGAATTTTTTATTCAATTCCAAATATTTTCTAATTCTGTTCTGTAACCCAGTTCCTTAATATTAAGTTTCGCGCCAGCCTTCTAAAAAAAAATTTGGTGGCTGTGGTATCGAAAGCCTCTATATCAAAAATTGGGCGCTATTGCTGAAATGGCTTTAGCGGTTTTTGACTTTATATGGGCTACTACTGTAGCTAACATTCATGATTTTCACAATTCTGGAGTTTTTTCTTTTCCGAAGGCTATTTGGAGGGGTGGTCCCTGGATTGACATCTGCGATATTGCTCAAGATGGTTTCATTATCTTGAAGTCTTTCTTCAGCGGGCTTAAGCTGATTTTGGGTGATGGTGCCAAGACGTATTTCTGGTCGGACCCGTGGTTGGTCTAGCTAGGGGTGTTTTCTTGAGAAGGTCTGGTTTGTCATCTATCGAGCGGTGACGTGGGACACTTAAGATTCTTCCAAATAAAGTTATCTTTGATACTGCCTCTTGTGATTATAATTCCCTTCTTCACTCCATCCTTTTTCACGCTCAAAAGTTACTTGTGTGGGAAACCTCCATCGGGAGATTCATGGCCAAGATATTTTATTGTTCCTGGAATCGGTTACGGCAGATTAAGGTGTTTAATGGCTTTTTGATATACTTGGGCGTAATTTTTAAAGGAGTTAATGTAATATTTAACTTTCCAAAAATGGAATATTTTTCTGGGACCTTGAAATGGCAAAAAATACCATATAATATTTAGGGATAAATATATTTTAGTACTATGTGTTATGTGAAATAAATACATTGTACTATGTATTATAGAAATATCCATTTTAGTGATCCGTATTATGTGAAATGGATATTTAGTACCCTTTTCTCATATGACCTTTGACTTTCGCTAACGTGACAATGATAACATGGCTTTAACTTGCTGACGTGGCACAAATATATGATGTATAAAGTAATATTAATAAAAATAACAAAGATACCCTCATTCTAGAATTTTTTTTTAAATTGTAATGTTAAATACAAATTACTAAATTAATCTCAAAACTTAAAATATATATTTTAAAGAAGAATGTCGAATTTCTGGACTTAGCTCACAAGTGCTTTTTTGGACTCAAATCGCGCTCCACTCCTTCCTAACAAAGAAACATTTCTTTGTCCCCCATTGACAGGATAAATATTTCACATATCATCTATTTGTGCCAGGCTAGCAAGTCAAAGTCATGTGATCATTGTCACGTCAGCGAAAGTCAAAGTTCATATGAGAAGAGTGTCTCTATCGCCATGTGTTCCTGGAGTCCGAGAATGGTTGCTTTTGTACAATTCGGTGAGGGACTTGGGAAATCAGGAATAATTTTGATCCTGGAATGGTTTCAAATGTTTGGTTGCCGCAAATCCGCTGGATACTAGTTTTATAGAGCTGCCATTAGGCCATTGAGAAGTTCCTAGTGAATAAGCTTTTGCTTGCTTGCTCGCTCGCTCTTTGCTGAGGTCTCCTGTCCTTGCAATATTTTCAACCTGGAGAAATCTGTGACCAGTGTTGTTTCCTTCCTCCACGGTTCCTGTCTGCTAGTGGCTTTCTAGCTATGGATTTCGGTTGTAAAGATTTGTGTTTCGATGTGGCTGCTGCAATATCCGATCGTAGGGTGCAGCCATGTTGTTGACTCTTATGATTATGAAATCCTGCAATTTATACTTGCAAGCGCTGTCATTAATGATAATTGATTTACTCCAAATGTTGCTGTTATTCATGGTGTTGACTGACATTGTGTTTGGACAGCCAAAAGCTCTGCGCAGACCTAGTCCCAAAGAAGAAGAAATAGAAGAGCGAGCTAAGAATCAACCAGAGAATCGTGCTCATAAATAGACTTGCTTTGAGTTCCTGGACGTTCACATGCTTGTAACTGCTAGGTAGCTTTGGCAATTTACTGATGAAACGAACCGGATGACATGTAACATCCATCGAGGTAGAGTGGTCTTTGTTCGTTTAATAAATAAATAGTAAATTACATTTTGATTTTTTTTAGGCTTTTGGTTTATTTTTTAATCTCCTGGGTTGAATTTTTTTTTTTTTTTTTTTAGGCTTTTGGTTTATTTTTTAATCTTCTGGATTGAAATTTTTTTGTCTTGGACTTGGGTGGTTGCATAAACGGATACGTCATGAGCACCATACGTCCGCTATAGCTTGCAGCGGTAGTAGAAGGCCCATCAGATTTATGCCCTGCCTCTTGTTTTTCAGGTAAGGATTGTGATCGATAGGGTAAGAGTAAATTATAGGTAGAACCACATTCATACTTTAGTTTAAAAAGTTAGATCCATACATTGCTCTGAACTCTCATATTTCATTACTAGACCCATACCCTTATCTTCAGAACTGCAAGATCTATAGGGTCTGTACTGTCTGATGTAAGATATTTTTTATAATTTTTAAACATAAAATTTTAATTATATATATATATATATAATTAAAATAGATCTTTATCAATATATGAAAATTAACAATGAAATATCTAGTACATCTATAAAGAAAACTAGAACTATATGTAACTCGAATTTGAGAATCAATATCATGAAATATATTCTATAATATTTGAGAACTCTATTATAATTTATAATAAAAAATAAAGATAAATGGACAACTAGAGTCTAATCATTATCTAGTTAGGGTAGGATCCAAAGTATGGTAAAAGGGTAAAATAGTAAAGATAAGGTAGCAATTTATAGAATTCATACCCTACCCTAGATCTCACCTCTAAAAGTGGGTCCATGCGCATACCCTACACTAAGAGATAAAGGTAGGATCCAACCCTCAGAATATAGATATTTTTGCCGTCCTATTTTCAGGTCAAGCCTTTTTCTACCGAACCCAATTTCCCTTGAAAGGCAAAGAAAAAATAATGAAAACGGTGAAAGATGCCAATTTGAAATATTTTTGTCATTTGAGAGTTAGAGTGGTAAGTAAAAGAAAGTAAAAAAAGAATAAAATCAGCTCTACATGGGTTTTAACAGCGGAGATTTCGTAAATATAACTTGCAAAATGACTTTCATAGATTTCCTTTTGGGACGAGGTTAGTAAATAATGAAGCACTAACCACTCCAACATGTTAAAAAAATAATTTGGTGTATTCAATGACTAAGATTTTACCAAAGTGACATTTTTATGATGGGCCTTGCAATGTTCAATTTCTCTCTCTTAGGTTTTTAAAAAGAACTAACGTTTCTAATGTTACCAATTTTTTTATAACTATCTAATGTTGCCACTTAAGGACTAGTATAAAATTACCCGTTTATCCTCTTGATATTGAGACTATTTAGGCATGTACATCTATTTAGGAAGTATATTTATGCCATTAGTAAAGTCCATATTATGCCTTGGTTGTTACGTTAGGGCACCATGAAAAACGAGAGGGGCAGATATATCTATGCATTGTTTACAAGACGTCAATCAATTCCTGTAAAAGAAGGTTTGAATTGTAGCATATATACATAGGTAGACTCACCCGAAAAGCCAAAAAAAAAAAAAACCAAAAGCGGGCTACACCAACACCAGGGACGACAGTTAGGTGCCATACGAATGGCCGGTTGAGCAAATTCTACACACAATTGGGTGACAGATTAAAATTAAAATCGAACCAATCCTCTCTCTCTCTCCCCTCCAATATCAGAACTCCATCTTCCTCACTTTTCTTGGTCTTCTCCCCTAAAAGCCATGGTGGGTCCCCTCCTATCTCTCTCTTTATAGAATGAATGATCATATGCCTTACTAGTATTTTTGATCTTAATGATTCGTTAATATTCTACAGTCCATCGCCCCTTTGATGTTCAGATCGCTGGTGAGGCTGCTGACGTCACTGATCAGCCACCCGGCGGCCTCCGTCGCCACTCTGCTGTTCTACAGTGAGCTTCTGCCGCAGAACGTCGTCTTAGAGAGGTTGATACGCCACGACTTGCTTGACGATGAGAATTATTTGTTCCACTTTTTGGTCAACTTTCTCCGGTGCTTCTGGTAGATGCTAATAAACTATCTCCGGATTATTATCTTAGATTCCTTTAATTATAGGGGGTCCAATTAAAATTTTAATCACCCCTTTTCTTTGGATTAGGTGAATTTTTACCCTCTTGTTTCTATTGTAATATTTAGGGGGAGCCCGGAGCCGCAATTGTTTTCCCCCCTCTAATTTGTATCTGTTGTGAAAGAAACTCGCAATGGTGAGTAATGCTTTTTGTTTTTAGCAAAATTTTTTGTTCTTGTTGTGGAATCTATTAGGTCATGAATTACATTACGGTCTTGCATGATTTGTTTTATATTTATTAATTTTTTTCTTCTAAAATTTTCACTTGTAATAATATGACCACGATAAAATTATGTTTGTACATCATCGATCGTCTGGAATTCAATGGAAGTTAGCTTGATAAAGTGGATGTTATGAGGATATAACAAAGTAGTTTAGATATTATTTATGTTTAATAATGGTTTTTGTCGACCGACCTACGTTTGCTTATAGGAATGCATTGCTATAATCGACGAGTTGGCCACGTCAAAATCAGCTTTTTAATGTATATACAAATAGTTCGAATTTGAATCACTCGATCGGTTATATGATAATTTTTTCGTTCTAAATTCTTCATTCTAAATCACTACTTTGATCTTTTCCAAATTCATCATTCTTTGGAACCTGTTTTTCAAAACTTGTGACCATTTGGTATGCATTTCCATGCCAATTGAAGTTGACTATTAAAAGCTCCTGTACTACGGGGAAATAAATAGAGAATGATACTTCCAACTATCGTTTGGCCCATTGATAAGAGTCTAATCCAGCTATTTGCTTCACAGATGTTATTTATTTAATGAAAAGGAAAGAAACGTGTGGTCCGGACTTAAGTTTCAACATCAATATGGGCCTCGAATTCAATTCAATGAGCCTATCCTTCAAAAATATGTTTAATGAGCCGCTTTCTTAGCTGCCAGTGCAGTGCCGAGTTCTTTCTTGTTACCAATAACGGACTTCTTTAGCATTTGAAGATACTTAAATTTATAAAAGAAGATTTTGGGTAAGTCTTCCCAATGTAAAAGATACTAAACATTATAGAGAAAATTATTTTAAAATATGATCTAATAATACTCTACCCGAATATTAGAATGGGTAAAGATGATATCTTCCGTCGACTTCGTGGAATTCTTGGCCCGTTGAATTCCTGATTAAGGAAGGAAGTGAGTGAGAGGACTGAACGGCCATTTTGAAAAAAACATTGCCCATCAAAACATATCTTGTTATGGTCGAGGGTGGATTCCAGAGCCCATCTCAGGATCTGTCCGTTTGTGGATCGGACCGAAAAATGTTATAAGCCCAAAGGCCTACCGTACAACTTTTATAATAGAACAGATGGAAAAATTACATTTTCGGTCACTATAGCATCACCATCGGAAGAAAAAAACGCGTAAAAAAATTTAACATTTGGAACAAAAATATCGATCTACGAGGTCCTGGTAACATATCTTCACAATAGTACTTTATGTTGTCGGTGTGAATTACTTCCTTTAGCGCAGCTACATGAAAACGAAATGAAAAAGAGACAATAAGATGGAAGAATATAAATTGTAAACTTTTTTTCCCTAGTTTTGTGCTATTTGGGTGAAAAATTTCATGGGGAATAATAGAGAAAAACAAGTAAAGTTATTTTAATCAAGTGGCTAATGAAGTTGAGAAAATTTTCTGGTAATTAATTTTTGAAATTTGTCAGTATTATGGGTGGAATATCCATGACCTAGAGTATTTTAAATTGCAATTAACACAGAATATTAATAAGAAGAGTAAGTTACTTGCAATCTTAAATACTTGTTGGAAGAATTTTGTCACCTTTCAATTATTTTATCTGACTCGAATTTGGATTAGTCGGCTTAGTAAATCGAATACCAAGTAATTTTAAAACAAAAAAGTTACTTGCTCCGTTATCATTAAAAAAAGGGGATTATTATAAACAAGTCGAATACGTGGGAAACCCAAGTGATGGCTGGCCTGTCATTTCAAGAAACTAACGACTGATAAATCAGTGGTCTGGTGAGCTACCTGAGAAAAGAAAATTCACATGAAATGGTTGGTGGGTACTTAACTTCACCCTTCTTAATTAATTAATTTAGTTATTAGCTTTAAAATTCTCTTATCCACTAGCATATTGATCTACCATGTGTATCTAAATTTTACTCAGATTTTATGGATTCAGTAACTCTCTCATTAATTTTGTTTGTTTAACAAAATTCGAAATCAAACATTATTTTTTTATACTACATAATATTTGAACACCGCTAGTTTTGTTACTGGTTAATCCACCTGCCATTATGTTCTCTGTGCTTATTCAGGCGGCCAAATACCAGATAAATTGTCGCGGATAAGCGTCACAATCAATCAGTGGAGTATGATTTGTGGTCTATGGATTTAATTTAATTTACAACTACCGCGTTCGATTGTTGTCGCCCATGTGCCCTTGGTTGGGTTGGACAAACTTCTTTGTCCACAATCGTACCAATTGCTTTCCGGGTTGACTTAATTGGTTACATCGGTACCATTTAGCTATTTTTATAAGCATCGGTACCATTAGCTTCCTGGAGATCTTTTAGTGAATAATAATAATGAAGGATGAAACAAAGTAGTATTAGTAAACCAATAAATAAAAAACTGTTTGATCCAGCTTCTAAGATAAAATTGTAAAAGAAATTATACATATGTAAAAAAGTGCATCCAATTGGCAGAAAATGCATAAATGTTTGGGTTGATACAACCTGTTGTTCAAATCTCTCTTTAATAGATATTTAACATGATTATATTTTTAAGATATATTGACTCAAAAGCCAAAAATATTCGACCTAACGGTATAAAACTTGAGATGATTTGACATAAATCACGGTTCAAATGTGCAATATTAGTGTAAACATTTATTTTTACAACAAAATTAAAAATTTTATTATTAAAAGGGCATTTGGCATAACGAGCGTAGAATAACTTAGCGGAAATTTATAGTTCAAAGCCTGAGAGATATAACAATGGTATAAAAATTTACATAAAAAAAAATTCTGCGGACGGTACTTAATCAGAAATTCACAATTGCACCCAACAACGAGATGACGTGTTGGGAACAATAGCTGCCGAGCTGTAAACATCCGTGTATTACACGATGGCATCGCTGTCCTAATCTCATATGTCTCTCTCTTTTTTGGAAGTACATATATCTCTTTCTAAAGCGACGGATTAAAGAACTAAACCGGGGCGAGTCCTGTCCTAATCACATTGCAGCTCACATGGTTAACAATAACTTTTTCCCATCAAAGCCATAGACAGTCGTCATTATTTAATCGCTCATATGTTATTTCGGTTTCGTGGCGGACTAATTAAGGTGAATAAATTAAACGATTGCTATCCACTAATTTTTTGATAAAATTGTGTTAATTACATCGGTTATAAATCCCTAACAGTTACTCCAAAAAATGCTAGTTCTATTGGTGATAATCGTTGTACATTAATATCATTGGAAGGCATAATTATAATAGGCGCGTGAGAACTTCTTTTTCCCAATCACCCATTGAATATGTTCGGCGTGTTTTTTAAATTTGCAGACCAGAGTATTATCGAACCTTACAAAATAAATATTTATCAGTAAAATTTGACGTTTTTTAAAAATTTCAATGTTGAGTCATCAAAAAAACGTCACTTCATTTTTCTCACTTACTTATAACAATATAAATAATAGTCCAAAGCTCTCTCTATCTTTGGTCCTTGGAGCTTTCCAGAACCCAAAAAGAATCCAAGTTGGATTTTTGTAATAGTCAAAAGGAGAAATAACCAAGCATGTGAGATTTTCGAAATAAATGCCTTATTCAGCACAGAATCAAGTTGATTTTAACACATTTGGTGCAATGTCATAGTCAAATCTTCATTTGCAATGCATTGTGAACCGGCGGTATTTACTCACTCTACCCTCCCAAAAAATATTTACTTAATATATTTATAAATCTTTACACAAAAACAAGGACTATTCGACCAGAATAAAATATTTACTTACTATTTATAAATATTTAGTTACTTATTAGTTATTACCGCAGATTTATGTGTTAGACGGCGGTTTCGCTTGTCCAAAACAATTTAGCTAACACGTTACATGTCTATTATGTACTCCCTATTAGTAGTTAGGTGATGTTTGGTCTGGCTGTTGGAACCATCCGGTTGTTGATAGATTTCTTAAAATGTGTTTGGTCGCAATTTTTATCTGCGGCTTTCAGATTTTGGAGCTGATAGCGAAGAAATAAGAAAATGTTATTATTTGTAGTAATAGAAATGTGAGTGCTTCAAACGTTACTATTATATACACATGTTAACAAAATATTTACCACGAAATTTAAAAACTGTATTCCATTTTTTTAAATAAAAAGGTACATAACACCGACTCAAATAATACATTATACCTAAAAATGAAATATATATCGATGGAAATACAGGGAAAATACTACTAATAAAAAAAATATATATATATATAGAATTCCTAAGAGATTTGAAAATTTTGGATTCAAATACTACTAATAAAAAATATTCTAAATAAAAATTGATAATATTCAATTTTGAAAATCAGAATTTTTAAAAAATAGTAGTCTACTTCACTGACTTTACTAAGCGAGTTACCCCATCTTTATTCAGAGTAAAAATTGTCTGCCAAACAGACCACAAAAGTATGACATAACCGTTAGCCAAAACGAACGTGGAATATATGACCCACCCAAATCGCCGAAAGAGTCTCTGAATCAAGCGGCCACAGCCGCAAGCCACCCCAGCCTATTGCGTAGCCCTGGCCGCAGGGGACCCGGACCCCCGCCACCACCCCCCCCCCCCCCCCCCCAAACAACAACAACGTTCTAAAAAAAACGATCCCACCTCCTCTTTGGTCCCTTTTCTCTGGTCTTCGAGGAGATAGATGACTTAGAGGTCATTATTCTGTCTCTGGAAATATTTATTATTAATTATTATTGCGCACCAAAAATAAAGTATAAAATTAGAGGAAACAAAAGCCACATAACAGTCAGGAGAGAGACAGAGAGAGCAGTTGAGTTCCAAAAAAAAAGACGACTAAAAGATAAATAAAATAAAAAAAGAAAGAAAGAAAGGAAGAGCTCGCCGGCGAGGAAGAAGGTGGCGACGATGCTCGACGGGATTCTAGGTCGAGGATTCTCGGCGAAATGGTAAGCCGGAGAAGATTAAGTGATATTTATTTATTTTTATATTTAGTTTATTTTCTTTGCATTTGCGCCTTTTTAATTTTTGTTTTGTTTTTTAGCAAGTCGTTGATGAAGCAAGCGAAGAGCCGGATCGAGGTGATAAGGAGGAAGAAGAACGCTACGTTGAAGTTCTTGAAGAAGGACATGGCCGATCTCCTCGCTAACGGCCTTGATATTAATGCCTATGGCCGGGTATTTAATTTTAGTTTTTATTAAAAGTTGCCTTTTCTTTTTGGTTTGTACATATTTTGTGTTTGCTTGGATCTGAGTTTTAACTCAAGTAGGTTAAGAAGTTTTCTACCAACTGCCAAAAATAGAAAGAGATTAGAGAATTCGAAGAACTCGGAGTTTTATAAACTCAAATTTTGGAGCAACAGTGGAATTTTTTTAGGACCTGTTTAGTTTAGCTGATTAGTAGCTGGGACTTCTCTCGTCTGTTCATTTGTTTTTTTTTCCTGGTTTTTTTGTGCTTTTATGCGGATTTTATAAGTTTGTTTCTGATGAAGTGGTCTGATTCTGCTTTTATTTGGCGAGATAGGCTGAAGGGCTTATGGCCGAGCTGACGCTATCTTCGTGCTACGATTACGTGGAGCTTTCCATTGATTTTGTGATGAAGCACCTTGCTGTCATGCAAAAGATGAGGTAAATCTGCAATCTGGTTATTTAGTGTAAGAATGCTGATGAGTAGGTTTCATGTTTTGTCTATGATAATGGTTCATTGGATTGTTTTCCGTGGAATGTTGTCTTCCCAAGGAGCGTGCCGGCATTTGCAAAACCTGTTTTGATTTTACTGATACAAGTTTTGAATGAAATGGCACGGATTGATAACCTGCATCTTTGTTAGCAAATGATGCCTGTGAAATCTGCAGCTTGTGCTACTACTGGCTAGTTGCAGAACATCAGGACACAATCATAGGCTAGTCTTTTCTTTTTCTGTGTCACATTGGTGGCAAACATGCATAGTTGCTAATGGATAACACTTGTAATCTCGGAGACGGAGTTAGACTAATGCTGCCATTTTGTTGCTTTGCCGATTAATCCTTGTTACTTCCTCAGGCACTGCCCTGAAGACTGCAGGCAGGCTGTTGGATCTTTAATGGTTGCTGCAGCAAGATTTTCTGACTTGCCGGAGTTAAGAGAGATCAGGCAAATATTCTACGAGAGATATGGGAGTTCCCTTGAAATTTTTGCAACTAAGGAGGTAATTCTGGATGTTTCTCAATGAGAAACTTATAGTTGAGGGTTAATACTCCTGCAGCTAACCATCTATTTGTGTGCTGATAGTTTGTCGAGAATTTGTCTTCTAAGCCGTCTACGATGGAGAAGAAAGTTCGACTGATGCAAGATATTGCATCGGAATTCTCCATTATATGGGATGCTAAAGCTTTTCAACAGAGGATGTGCAAACCCTCATCTGCACAGGTCTCTATTTTCTTCTCATTTTCCTCTAACCTTGCTTTGCAGATGTAGGTGGTTAGCAGATACTGGAAGGTTTTCGTGATTTTGATTGAACCGAACACGTCCTTTAAAGCTGCTTACTTGCTTCTACTTTTTATAATTCAAATATCTGCCTTATCCTCACCCACCGAAGTTCACCCAGTGAAGTCAATTGTAATTGTTCTTTTGGGTGCAAACATTTACGGTTTGCTGCATTGTGTTTGATGTCTATACTCATGCGAGGCTGTCTTACAGGAGCAGCACCAGCCCAAAGTTTATGGGTCTTTCCAGGCCAGTGATGATAAGTATAAGTCAGTTAACGGGTCAGACACTGCCGCAAAACGAGAGAAAGATGATGCTGCATCCAAACAACGATTCATCATTGATGGATGCAGACTACCAAATGACAAAGAGAGCAAAATCACAAGAAGGAATGAGCTCAATCTTCAATCCAATCGTGATGTGTCCAACAGCAGATATAGTTCTTCTAATGAGTTTGAAGAAAATGTGACGAAGAGGGACAACTTTTTGTTTCAAGGCAGGCAAGAAGCAACTTCACTGAAGCACGATCTACTAAAGGGGGAGGTTTCTCTCAGATCAGTAAGATCGGGCAGTTCGTCTCAAAGTACAAGGAACGGACATCTCAACACTGAACTCAATCTGCGTGATGGAAATGATGATAGTCTGTCAAAGAGAGACCGCTGGGAGACGTCAACCCCTAAGTACCCAAGTGTTGCTGCCAAACGGGAACAATCTTGGTTTGAGAGTGATGTCAAGCACACGTCGGTGGGCAATTCTTATAACAGCTTCCAAGACAACATAACTTCGGCAAAGAATGAAGAAGGAACACACAAGTTGAGACACTACCATGGAAGTGCTCTCCCTCCTCCTTACACTAAGCTGAGTGCTAGAGGGAAGGATGGAAAATATGGAGCTAACATTGACCACACTCATCCATGTAGTGATGGGAATTCAATGCACAAGGATCATCCGAGGAATGAAATGAAATGTGCTGGAAATTTCCCAGTGAAAATTCATCAAGACACTTATTACGCTGATCGTGAAGGCCAGGGTATTGCACCAAGTGCTAGGAAACATGAGAGTGGTAACTCTCACCAGGATGAAATTCCTAATCCTGCTAGTTCCTTGCCAAAACCTCGATCTTCTAGGAGGAAGCATTCGAAGTCGCATTCCAATCATGAAGATGTTGACAAAGTCGGTGATGCTGGAGCAGTAAAGAGAAGATCAAGGAGCAGGAGGAGGGATGATCCAAGACGAGGCCTGCAAATATTGATTGATGATGACCACTACAAGAATGATGCGGAGGAAAGGATGATGGACAAACTGTTGCTGCATTACAGTGCAAAACCATCAGCCTCCGAACCTGCGAAGACGAGGAATTCAAGAAGCCGCCATACCCACAAGCAACACGGAGAAACAGGCAAAGGTGTTAGTAAGGATGCTCTTGATGAGATGCCCGAGGTGCCTACTGCTCCCCGTTCGGTTTCCCTGCCTCGTGAGCAGCCAACCCAATCAGAGCCGACAAAAGTGTTTACCCGTGCTGCTACCTTTCAGGCAGATCCAGCTCGGCACGTCCATCCCAAGTTACCAGATTATGATGACTTTGCTGCCAGATTTGCGGCCTTGAAAGGAATGTAATACATTCAGATGGAAGCTGCGCCGGTCTCGTATCAGGTAGATACGCTGCATTTGCTCACTGTAGTCAATATATATACTGTCATTCACTTTAATACAGGTATGGTTTTTTCCTCCAAATACCAGAATCAGAAGAGTTTGAAACAAGTGGATTTGTAATTCCCATGACAACTCGTGGAGTTGAAGTATAGCGAGTACGCTACCCGTATCTTGAAGCCCATTCTCATTTTACACGTTGGCTCATAGAAGCCGAGAGTGATTTTTTGTTTTTGAATTGCAGCTGGGAGTGATTTCATGCTCGTACTATATGATTTTTTTGGGTCAATTGGCTCATAGTATATGATTCTCACCATTTACGATTGACAATTTTTTAGAAGCTTTGACTGCATTTACCGGGTCACGATACAACCGTGGTTCTTGTCAGAAAAGAAGGAAAGTCATTTTGCATAATGCAGAGGAATAGCCGACTGTTGGAGAAAGAGTGCTTCTCGTTGTCTGCGCGAGTCATTATATTGTTCCTATTATAACCACATTTTGTTCAGACAACAAACCTCTTTAACCTCACTTATTTTTCTTTTCATTTATGCATTCGCTCTTTTTTTGTCCTTTCTTGCCATGTTCATCTATAGATGAGACAGTAAATTAGTAATAATTGTTGAGATTGCTGAATTGATAATTGCAAGATTAATGTCTTGTTTATTATCCTGGAATATCCACCCTATTTATTATCTTAAAGTTTTAGATTGGATATGAAGAACCTGACATGTTATTTTAGAGCGTGTTCGATTCGCGGGTCACACGATTTTCCTTTTCACGATATGTGAGAAAGTGTTCAAGTCTCTGTCTGTCAACACGGATGCTAAATTGTGCAAATTTCAGCATAGTAATTCAAATATACTTTGTTTGAGAATGCGTGGCTAGATTATCTCGTTAATTAGATTGATTTTTTTTATAAATATAAAAAATTGTTCGAGTCAGCTCTATACCAAAGTATTGAGGCAAAACGACAAGTATGACCTTGGATGTCAGGGGATCCCCCACACTGGGTAAAGCCCAGAAAAGCCTTTGCATTTCTCCAAACCCAATAAAGTCTGTTGTAAAAGATTCCGTTGCCATCTAGTTTCCCGCCAATAAAGTCTACTCACTCTCCTTTATTACAGTCCTCCACTCCACTCCTTTTACCTTCCTCGTTAACATCCACACAACTCACATACAGAGAGGGAGATTTTTTTTTGTGAAATGAAGGGAGCATCCAAGGTAATAATGGGAGCCACACTGGCCATGGTGGCAAGCTTGGCCATTGTCTTGGTCTTAATCTTGGTGCTGCTGGCTGAGCTCTACTGCAGCCTCCTGCGGAAGAGGCTCAATGCATCATCGGCCACCGACACCGCAGGCGTAGCAGCGTCCACCCCTAATGCTTCGTCTTCTCCTCCTCCTCTCGCTGCCTTCTACAGCCAAGGTGTCATCCAAGCTCCAAGAAGCTTGCTTTTCCCTTTTCCTTCAGGAAAGGAAAACAACCTTGAGGAAGCAGCCGACAACAAGGAGAGGCTCGAGAAGCTTCATCATATCCTCGACATCCAAGCACAACAACTTGGTCTTGGATGCACTACTCCCCCCTCGTGCGCCAACTCACCGGTCCAAATCCGAGAAACCCCATCTCGGATTAGTCCCAACAATGCTTGCCAGGGTTTTGTGTACATTTCCAACCCCATCTACGACAACGAAGCGTGCCGGCCCAGCCATGTGGACACCCCTTTCGAAACGCCGGGCTCGTCGCCTTCCCGTTTGGAAATGGGGGACTCTTCTTCCAATTCATCTTCCTCGGGTGACGAGGAAGAGGTAGCGAAGAAGCTCAGTAAGGAGTCGCTTCCCGATACCCCTCCATTGACCCCAATGAGGAAGCTCCCTGCAGAGGCTTGTTCTGTGTCTTTAACGGATGCAAGGTGTTTAGTAACTTCTGGTAGTGATTCCGCAAGCAAAAATGGCATTTCCTCCTCGTCATCTGGCTCTCCTCGTACTTCTCCTTCCTGGTGAATTGTCATTATCAATTTTTGTAATGGGATTATCTTTCTCCTATTTTCCAAGCTTTCTTTTCGTCCGTGTCGTTCTCCTTTGTTTTTTCAGGTTTTTTATTTTCTCAGGATTTGGTTTTTCCTGAAAGCCTTTTGGGAACATGGAAAATGAAATAAAGAAAGTAGTGGGCAGGGGGTCAATGGTCAGAGTCTGAGAACCACCTTTTTTTTCCAGCCTTTACCAATGGCTCGGTCACCCAAGCTCACGCCTAAAACTACAAACTAAGAATATTTGGTCCAATCGATCACTACAGAATTTTATTTTTGTAATTTAGTTTTTTTTAGGACAAATTTTTTTAATTTAGTTGATGTGAGTATTGAATAGGTCCAAAAAGAACGTAGAAAAAATAGAGTGACCGATTAAATAAGCTCTCTGTTTATAGGGAATACCACGAGCGGTTATTCCAATGCAATTAAAGCTTCTAAGAGAAACAAAAACTGTCGTCTGCGAGGCATTTGTCTATTTGCTACTTTGGCACGGGGTTCGGATTAAGTGTGAAATGGATCAAGTTATTATACTTATAAACACGATTTTTAATAAAATTTAATGATCTAAACGAAATTTTTTTCATGGAGACGACTTTTATGTTGTTCCCACTCAGTCCAAAACCTTAGCACAGTGACCTTTTTTTTTGAAAAAAACAACATATATTACATCAAAATAATCAGAATTTGAATTACAAGGATAAAAGCAAATACAAAAATAATAAAATAAGACATAAGCGAAAAACAACAAGAATTGAAAGCGTCTCCAAAAAGGGGTGCATAGTGCAAAAGAACTACAAAGGCAAGGTGGCAACAAGAACTCAAAGCGTCTCCAAAAAGAAGAGCCAAACAAAACCCTCTCAGAGATGCAACGATGCGCAAATATCTCTGAAGAGAGGTCGGACAAGTCCAACCTAAATCAAATTAGCCACGAACTCATAAAAAATAAACACTAGCACTCGAATATAGCATAAAGTTGAATAAGAAAAACTACGACCTAACACGAAATAAGCATAAATAAGGCCATAAAAACAGACAGGAAATTGGTGGTGGTTTACACGGGGCCTGCACTGGCCCGTCGTAGGAGGAGACTGGAGCTTCGGAAGGCTTCGTGGGAGGAGCGAAGAAGGCGGTGACCTTTGGTGAAGGGCGTTGTAGAAGCCCGAACGACGGATGGGCAGAGGCGGAAGGCGGTGTGAAGTCGAGGAAAGACCGGATCTACAAGGAGGAGGGGATCACGCCTGGACCGCGCGCCAAGAGCACCAAGACCAGAGTCCAGACGACGAATCAGCGAGAGCGCGGCCGGTAGTGACGATGGAGCCCGGATCTAGAAGATGACAACCGAAAAACAAGATCAACCTGCAGGAAAACCAACAAAAAAAAACAAAAAAAACCCGAAAGAAGAGGTTGTGGAGGTCGCCGGCGGGAAAGCAGAAGATGAAGGGGGTTGGAGGATGTGATGGTCGCCAGCCAGAGAGGCGGTGACGGCAGAGAAGATGAGGTGCTCTCTTTCCTCCCATAAGGCAAGAAGCTTCATTTTCTATTTTTGGGGGTAGAAATGGGATAAATCTGAAAAAAAATTATATCCTAATCAGCAAAGAATTTTTTCTTATGATGTTGCGACATACAATTTTAATAAAAATTTATTACGGTAAAATTCAGTGAGGAAAGTTATGATAGTGAAAGAACACTCCTTTGACATTGATATTACTGGATTTGACCCTTCGCCACGAGTATAACAAAGGAGGCTAACTCTCCTCAAAACATCTAGACACAAATCAATACACGAACGAAGTGGTACATTGAAAACAAGGTAGTCGTGAAATTTTCAGGACGTGTTTCAAGAACGCGTCTACCACTCGGTTGTCTTCACGCCAGACAAGCTGAATGTCGATCTCTCAGTCTTTCGCAAGCAACTCTCAATATCTAGAGGTCAGGGACGCTAGGGGTGGTCTCAAGCTGTATCACGTTCCACGCAAAGGATGAGCAAGAACAAATCTACTTTCACCTCAACTCTCTGAAAATCCCTCTCCTAAATCAGCTTAAGATCCAAGATGAGTGCCAATAGAGAATATGGATGATATCTCGGACTTCATTTTCTATCTTGCCAATAAAGGATGACCTCTCTTTTGTTATTACTTTTCTGTTTTGAATTGTTGACCGTGATTAATATTTTGCCAAGCCGACGACCGTCTAGATTTTCACATCATCGATACGTTTGCACTAACATGTCATGAGACCTATGTTAGCCGGTCAATTTTGTTGATAATTGGGCCGACTCATTCTATTCAACAGGCCTGACGATGTTTTTCTTGTGTATGGTACGGACATATCCAACATATTTATTCCATGATCTTTGACTATAGTTTTTCTCGTAACCAGCGGAACTAATACATGTTCGAATTGTATAGAACGACAAATATTATCACTTGAGTATATATACTTTGGTTTTAGGTCTGGAATTAATGCAGAAGACTTGATAGTACGTAATCACTTTATTTTTTTGGCAAATGTATGTTGAGAAGCGATAAATGTACAACAATGGATACTCGGTGATGTTTGCATTGATGGGGGAGGGACCTAGAGCAGCTTTAACTTCACCTGCATCGCCACTGCAATCCGCCTTTAAGCCAATAAGAACAGCATTCATTCTCCTGAAGAACTTCTGTACAAGGCCAACAAGCACGAAAAAAGGCGAAAAACGAAGCAATTTACGGTTAAACCATAGTCCTTAGTTCAATTCGGGTGAATGATCAGGTGATGATTGCAGTATCTGATCAAGGAGGCTAAGAATGGCGAGATGGTTACGTACAAGTTAATGGCACGTAGAGGCATTCCGAGGGGCATCACGAGCAGCAGAACGAGCTTCTGCTATTTTCTTGAGGTCTGTTGTGCAGCTTCATCCCGGTTGGGCGTGATGGGGCAGCTTTGACCAATCTCTTAGCTGCAAAGAAGCAATGCATCGATCAGTACCGCAGCAATATCAATATCATCGATCATTTCGATGACAGCTCGATCATTTCGTACCTATTTCATAGAAAAGCTCATTCACATTGTGTGCACTCTTTGCAGATGTCTCGAGGAAAGTCATGCCGTGCTCTTTCGCATATTGCTCGCCGTCCTGCATAACATAATGCCACAAGCTCTTAAGACAGTGTTCCAAGCATGAACTATTCCAAATGGAAGTAATAATAACGGTTGATTTCGAGATACCTCGGCGCTGACTTTTCGCCTATCTGCCAAATCAACTTTGTTTCCCACCAAGAACATCACCAAACTTGGATTTCCTGGTACAGTAAGTACAGAGAAGAGTTTCATGATCCTTACAGATACAATTAGCTCGGGCTTCGATAAGACCAAACTCTTAAGAAACCATGTCTCAAAGGACATTATAGGAGTTGAGAAAAACTAAAGCTGTGTATAATGCACACAGAATGTAGGAAACTCGAAAGAACGAATCCCTACGACACGAAGTAGGGGCTGCAGAAACAGAGCTTAAGCGTAAAATATACGAATGCTGCAGATCACTTCTACGACTTACCTTGTCTTTGCACTTCTAAAACCCATTTCTTTGCCTTTTCAAATGATTCCTGAAATAAACAACAACTTCGTATGAGCATTTCGAAAACAATAGCACAAGATCTAAGACAGTTGAAGGCTGCAGATGCTGGTTGAAAGTAGAAGGGAGGTATAAGCGGACCGTGCTTGTGACATCATACACCACAACTGCTCCAGCTGCACCGCGATAGTACATCGGAGCCAAGCTATGGTATCTTTCCTGCCCTGCAGTATCCCATATATCGAACTTTATGGTCGACTCGTTCAACGACAGAACCTGGGTGAAGAATGCCGCCCCAATGGTTGACTCCTGGACAGCAATCACATGATCATGTCAATCTCCAAACCTGCACATTGTCCTTAAAGCAGAGAAAAAACACAACCTATGACGAAGATCGAACCTGGAACTCGAAGAACTGGCCTTTGACGAATCTCAACACCAAACTTGTCTTTCCAGCCCCCATGTCTCCAAGAAGAACCTACCAAAAGGC
Organism: Hypericum androsaemum; assembly: GCA_963995505.1. Taxonomy (NCBI): domain Eukaryota; kingdom Viridiplantae; phylum Streptophyta; class Magnoliopsida; order Malpighiales; family Hypericaceae; genus Hypericum; species Hypericum androsaemum. The sequence continues at coordinate 2,112,715 of OZ023182.1, forward strand.
ATAACAAACACAATGCATAATAGAGCACATGCGTTAACTTTCCAAAGAATAATTGATCTAATGTCTTTCCTACCCTGAATTGGAATAATCATCTACATCAACTACATGAATCGTATTTACTTTTCTTCACATGCATTATATAACATAAAAGTTGGACTGCCCTTGAGGCTTGACTGAAGTAACAGTGGATCGGATCGTGTGAGAACAACACTGCTACATAATTAATTAGTACTGATACCATGTTAAAATCTCTAGATAATGAATATGTGAATTTTCCGCTCTTATAAACAAACTCACACATGGAGCCATCAATTCAAGTTCATAAGATTGGACTTGTAATATATCTTAACAACAATATCTTAAAAGGTTCACCACTTGTAATCTTGCTCGATCAATCTAAAACATCAACATATCAAAGACAACAAAATATATTTAAAAAAACCATTTTTAATTTTCTTTTCATGTTCTCTTTGTGGGATAAATAAGAAGGGAAAGACATACCCACCAGCTTGGCTTGTATGTTCTTGCTGTTGCTTGTCCTTGCCATCTTCCAACCTTAACAAATCCAATTCTCAAACACAGATTGGTAATGATAAGCTTCCAACTGTTAGTTTATTTCTGTTCGAACGTAACGAAAGGAGAACGAAGGGAAGATAGAAAAGAAAAAAATATTCGCTATTGGCAGGTTTCCATCTCGATGTTTCCAGGCAGTTGGTACAAGAAATCACGGTTATAGCTTGGAATTAGTGATAAGTGACTCTGCCAATAGTTATTTTCTGGTGGATAGCTGACTGGTAGTTTATTCGTTGACTGGTAAGTTTCGTCCGAATTATTAGGCTTTATCTGCTTTTGGTTTAGGATGTACAGTTTAATATTTTCTATTTCAGAAATTTTGGATTTTTTTTGGCAAAGTAATGACTAATGTATGACCCAGCTCAGTTTCACACACTCCATTTTCTTCTTTTGTACGTCATGTTCGGGTACAATGATCTTACTAGTAATGTAACTGTTGATTATAATTAACAAATAAAATAAATTAGTACGCGATCGCATTAATTTGCAGATAAGAACAGATTTGAGAATAATATATGCTTATATATATTTTTTATTGGTAAATCAATTGTATTAAAAAAAAACCCCTTGTAGAGGATTGCAAAGAGTTACGAGGTTGTGTTGGGGAGGCAACCTGACAAAGTACAAAAATTTCTGGATACAGAACAATATGAAAATACAAATCTTTAATCGCAATAACAGAGATAATCCAACTCCAGTAACTGTATCAAGCAACAAAGTTAAATTTTTACCGATGTATAATTTTTGTACAAGTAAGAATTTGTAGTCCCGAATTTTACTAAAAAATCAGTAACAACATTAGATAGCAGGAATAGATCCTTATTCTCGAATAAGTGAAGAGAATTCGACCATTGTAGCCATTTGGAGCATAGAATGAATGAATTGCTGGTGGTGGGCTTTGGTACAGCCCTCTAGGCCGTGCTCTCCCTGGTATCATTTCCGGGCTGGGCCGGATTTCGTTTTCACTTTTTGGGCGGGCCTCCATCTTCTTTTCGTCTCGTGCTACGAGTTAATCACTTCCGCCTCTATATTTTGTTTGGTTTTTTGGGTAAAATTCGTAGGAAATCTCATATTGTTTAGTATACAGTGTACAATAGTTTTTTCACCATTAAAAAATTATTGTTTAAATTTATATTAATCAACTTAATAAGCATCCGCATACCACGTGAATTCAACCAAAAAAGACTTCGAGCGGAAATTTTAAATGAAAATTCCATCGTCAATAAGATGGTATAACATATAAAATTGACATAATAAATCAATTCAAAAGCATTACAATTAAAAAAAAGGAGACCAGCTTCTCTCAACTATGCACAACAAATGATTTGGGCGAACCTAGGTTTTGGAGAGAGGTCACATGGTCATTCCATAATATATTTACGGAGGTGTCACGATTAGCAGCCAGAAAAGATAAGAGGATCGTAACCTCGATTAGGTCCAGTTCAAGGACAAGGAGACTGAAAAACAAGACACCTCTCAAACCTCCATATGACACCTTTGCTTCTATTCTCACCAGAATTGAGGAGCAAATAAAATTGGATCTCCCGCAAGTGGAATTGACGAAGGAAAGATGGAATGTCTCTGAGAATTTTGGAATGACTTGCGACGTTAAAGCTCCACAAATTCTTGATGGCCTCTGTTAAATCCTGATGAATTTCCTTCCATAAAAGAAGGTTTGAAGGCTGTCAAGGCAGGAAAATTGATCGTTGACGCCTCCCGAATCTCTGTCGTCTTCAAGTCATCAGCTGATTCACTCAAACGACCTGTCGCCTTCACCTCCGTAAGTTCTTCCGTCACCCAAGAGCAGGAGACAGCTGATACATGTGGTGACAAAAGAACAAACACCATTCCAAGTCAGTAACAGATAATGGTGGGAGACATGTGGGTCCCATACAGATATAATTTTCCTCAATCCTGCAGGGAATAAAAGTTTGTTAGGCCAGCTAGCATCTAGAGAGAATATTCCTGTCTATAATAGGAAACCCAGATCCAATCTTATCCTTTATGCTTTGTAAAAGATTTCTGGTGAAAAAGCTCTCGAGAGCTTTAATGGAGTTTCTTCTTTCCCAGAAATTATTTCTCTAATTTAATTCTTAACATGGTATCAGAGCACCACTTTTAGTGGTGAAGATCCTGGTCCTCTATGGCCACCTCGGAGAAAGCTTGCCATTGTTCTTGACGAGAGTAGCCCCTACTACCTGCACATCAGTGAGACGCCCTCACAAGTGCTTGCTTCCCCTCTGGAGCCAATTACCACTCCTGGAGCAAATCTGTCTTGCTCACTTTTGGGTGCAAGAACAAGGAGCAATTTGTTGACGGATCCATCACACCACCTCGCCATACTGATTCTCAGTACCATCTTTGGAAGCGATGCAACAACATGATCTTGAATTGGCTCATCAGGTCAGTCAAGCCATTTATTGCTCAGTCTTTATATCGATTTGATACTGCTCTAGCTGTTTAGAACAATTTAAAACAACATTTTGGGAGGGGAGACGCTATCCATATTTGCCAGTTGTTTGAAGAGGTTCACAATTTAAAGTAAGGTAGTTTGTCGATTAATGATTATTTCACTCGTTTTCAAACTGTTTGGGACCGTTTGGAGGAAATACAACCCATATCTTCTTGTAAATATGCTTCTATTGAGGAAACTGATGATGATTTGGATGATGCTTGTGAGGCTATTCGAACTATCCGGGGATACTATGGAGCTAACAAAGTTGTGAGATTTCTTATGAGTTTGAATGGGAATTATGCAGGAGTCCGATCTCAGATCATATTAGCTGATCCTCTTCCAGAACTAGCTCGTGTATTGTATCTTGCTCAGAAACATGAACAACAACTTATGCCTGACTTATTACCCTCTGCAACTTACGGATCGAGGGGCAATATGGTTACAAAAGGAGCTGGAACAATAACAACAAGAAGCCACAGTGTACATTCTGTGATCTATTTGGTCATACAGTTGACAAATGCTACAAGAAGCATGGATATCCAACTGGTTACAAGCCTAGAACTCAAGGACCTCAAGGTGGATATCAAGGGAAACCACCTGGATCTGGGTAGGGTAGCACTAATATGGTGCACAACTTTAGCTCCTCTATGCAGCAGGGCACAACTGACACAATACAGGACCTTTCTCGTATGCACTTAACTGCGGAGCATCATTCTCCTTTGTAATAGGTCACTCACTAGGTTTCTTTCTCTGGTAAGAGTATAAGTCATTCTCCAAGTTACCCCACTGGTTACTTGCCACAAACTACTTCGACTTCCTCTATAGTTCCTTCCGTGTTTGGTAAAATCATGACCTCTTTTGTAGGTTCCCTGTCTAGTACCTCGTTTAGCACCTGGATTTTAGATACGGGAGCAACAGACCATATAGCATGTTCTCTTGATCTCTTTGTCACTTGTCATCCTTTAACAGACATTTACATTTTACTACCTACTGGCTCTAGAGCTCAGGCCACTCATATAGGCCATGTCCAAGTTACTCACTCGCTTTTACTCACAAACGTGCTACACATCCCAACTTTCAACTTCAATCTCCTATCTATTAGTCAATTGCTTAGATCCTCTTCGTGTACAACTAATTTCACAGATGATATGTGTCTTTTGCAGGACCTTGCTTCCCAGAGGATGATTGGTAAAGCAGAGGTGACAAATGGTCTCTATTTACTTAAGGCGGGCATAACTACAGACTCTTCCATCTTTATCCATAACGTAACGGCTAGCTTACAGTTTATCCACAATGACATTGCTTTATGGAATTCACGTTTAGGACATATACCAGCTTCGAAATTACAAATTTTGCAGCATTTAGAACCAGCTATAGATAGTCGTGTCCTTAGTCCATGTGAAGTCTGTCACTTATCTAAACAAAGAAGACATCCTTTTTCACTTAATCTTTCTTCTGCCTTTCATAGATTTGATCTCATACATGCTGATATAACATACCTTCATATGATGGATTCACTTACTTTCTCATAATAGTTGATGATCATACTAGAGCATTATGGACTTTTCTCATGAAAACTAAATCTGAAGCACGTCCTTTAATTGAGCAATTTTGTTTGATAATTGAAACATAATTCTGCACTAAAGTGAAAGTCATTCGTAGTGATCAAGGCAAAGAATTTCTTATAAAAAATTTCTTTCTTCAAAAGGGCATTATTCATGAAATGTCATGTGTGCAAACATCCCAACAAAATGGGAGGCTTGAGAGGAAACATCAACATATTTTGAACATTGCACGCTCTTTATGCATTCAAGCTCATTTGCCACTTATTTTTTGGAGTGATTGTATCTTGCATGCTACTTACATCATTAACAGATCCCCTACTAAGTTGTTGAACCACAAAACCCCCTTTGAAATGCTGCATAACCATGCTCCTAAGTTGAAGCATTTGTGCATCTTTGGATGCTTATGCTATGCTTCAACTTTACAACATGGAAGATCAAAGTTTGATCCAAGGGCCGCACCTTCTTTTTCCTTGGAATACCTCCTAATGTCAATGGTTACAAACTGTATAACATTGCCACTCAGGCCATCACATTTTCAAGGGATGTAATTTTCTATGAGGATATTTTCCCCTTTCAAAGTCAGCATTTCTAAAATCCAATAGTCTTCCAGCCATATCATGTCACTGATTTAGTACTTCCTTCATCTAATCCCATTACAGACATAGATCATGATTTGCCTTCTTCATTTCACCAAATCCCTTCCACACAAACCTCACCCACGAGTTCCTCATCTATCCCTTCCTCACCAACCTCTTACATGATATCTTCTGCAGATTCTTACCTGTTAAATCCTGACCCTGATGATCCTCATCCTGATATGCCCGCCAGGAGAACATTGAGACAGAGATTACCACCAGCTTATTTAGCTGATTACATTTGTTATACAAGGTCACCTCAGCTTGCCAATTCATCCAGCAATGTCACTTCTCCGTATCCTATTTCCTCTTATTTTACTGTCAATTCTCTCTCTGATAATCATAGAGCTTTTTCTTTGAGTCTTTTGGCCACCTCAGAACCCAAAACCTATAAAGATGCTGTCAACCAATAATGTTGGCTTGATGCTATGCATACTGAGCTTGATGCTCTCCAGTCAAGTGAAACATGAGAGCTAGTGCCATTACCTATTGGCAAAAGGGCTGTGAAATGCAAATGGGTCTATAAGACCAAACTTCGAGCTGATGACTCTGTTGAAAGGCACAAGGCACCCCTCGTGGCCAAAGGCTACACCCAAGCATTGGGAATTGACTTCTTGGACACCTTCTCACCCGTGGCCAAACTCACCAGTGTTCGTGTTCTACTAGCAGTTGCTGTCTCTCAGAACTGGCATCTATATCAACTAGATGTTAATAACGCTTTCCTCAATGGCGAACTCAACGAGGAAGTCTACATGAACCCTCCTCCAGGTCTCTAACTTCCACCAAGTGAACACCAACTGGTTTGTCGCCTCAAGAAATCTTTATATGGCCTTAAACAGGCCAGTCGACAATGGTTTGCTAAGTTAACTTCTTTATTGGTCATGTTTGGCTTCTACCAATCTCAGGCTGATCATTCCCTCTTTATTAGAGAAGATCATGGCTCCTTTACCTTTCTTCTTGTCTATGTTGATGATATTGTGTTAGCAAGTGCAGACATTGAGTCCATTCAGGCTGTCAAGGCATTTCTCCATCTGCATCTCAAGCTCAAAGAACTTGAAACATTGAATTACTTTCTTGGCTTGGAAATTGCCAGAAAATCTGATGGTCTGCATTTATGTCAGAAGAAATATACACTCGAGCTACTGAGAGACATTGGATTTCTTGGTTGTAAACATGTTTCAACTCAGTTGAACTCAATATTCATCTCTCCGACGAGGGTACTTTGCTTGATGACTTGAATCTTTCTGCAGACATTGATGATGATGATGAACTCGATGCTATAGAACCAATCTCCTCTTCTACTTACAGGCGATTAGTTGGCAAGCTTATATACCTTACCAACACACGGCCTGATATCACATTCGCTGTGCAACAACTCAGTCAATACATGTCTTGTCCCACTGATCTCCATCTCAAGGCCGCGTATCGCATCCTCAGATATCTTAAACAGTCACGAGATTCTGGTCTTTTCTACTTCGCAACTTCCTCTCTCAAGTTGACAGCTGATTGTGATAGTGATTGGGCTACTTGTTGCATATCTCGGAGATCAATTACTGGTTATTCTATTTTTTTTGGTGATTCACTTATCTCCTGAAAATCCAAGAAGCAATCTACTATCTCTTGCTCCTCCTCTGAAGCTAAATACAGGGCGATGGCTTCAACCACGCGAGAGCTCTAATGACTATATTATTTATTGACTGATCTTGGTTTGCAACCTACTACACCTGCTCAATTGTTCTGTGACAATCAAAGTGCTATCTATATTGCAGGGAACCCGGTCTTCCACGAAAGGACGAAGCACATCGAAATTGATTGCCACATTGTTCGGGAGAAAATTCAACAAGGATTGCTTCGTCCCTTTCATGTTCCTACTGAATTTCAAGTTTCAGATGTTTTTACCAAAGGTCTCGCCGGTCCCTGTCACTCTGTTCTCATCTCCAAGTTGGGAATGTTGGATCCCCACATTCCAACTTGTGGGAGGGTGTTAAATTCTGATGAATTTTCTTCCATAAAAGAAGGTTTGAAGGCTGTCAAGGCAGGAAAATTGGCCGTTGACGCCTCCCGAATCTCTGTCGTCTTCAAGTTATTAGCTGATCCACTCAAACGACCTGTCGCCTACACCTCCGTATGTTCTTCCATCACCCAAGAGCCGGAGACAGCTGATACGTGTGGTGACAAAAGAACAAACACCATTCCAAGTTAGCAACAGATAATGGTGGGAGACATGTGGGTCCATACATATATGATTTTCCTCAATCCTGCAGGGAATAAAAGTTTGTTAGGCCAGCTAGCATCTAGAGAGAATATTTCTGTCTATAATAGGAAACCCAGATCCAATCTTATCCTTTATACTTTGTAAAATATTTTTGGTGAAAAAACTCTCAAGAGCTCTAATGGAGTTTCTTCTTTTCCATAAATTATTTCTCTAATTTAATTTTTAACAGCTTCCGAGGAGCTGCTGCTCGAAAAGACCAATCAAAGGTCTATGGTCCTCTTTGATTATTTTGACTCCGTTTTGGTGGACCTCATGATGGGTGTAATTTTTGGTTGGTTTTCTTTTCATCTAGGGATTTACATAGTGTTAATCAAGTAAGTGCTACTTTTTGAGAACACGGAAGTGCTACTTTGATAGGTATTTTAACTGTTCTTTTCGTATTGTAATATCTGGATGTGCTATTTTATTAATACAATTTTACTTATAAAGTGGGAATCTAATAATTCATAAAGTTAGGCATTGGAGACACGTGTGACTTTATTATGGAGTAATTACATGATTAGGTATTACCCGAGATACGCTTAGCCATAATTTATGGAACAAATCCCGATCACATACTGCAAGATTCCTTAAAAATAATCCTACAATATAGTTAGTCGATCCGATCAATAAAATAAACTTGGTAAGTTTTTTTTAACGATCAGATCACAAAATATAACAAATAATTATAAAATAATTCAAATTCGAAAATTTTAAATGAAATAGAACACTTTAAATAACAGTGGATGTAACTTTCATGCAATAGCTTTATATTTGGAGCCACTCTTGACCTCATCTATTCAAAGATTCCAAAAGGATGGAGAGTAAATATAATACTTTTTCACAATCTTATCTTTGTAACATAAAAATCAATATATTTCCACCAACAAAATATAAAATACAAGGAAGAGGAAATGCCCAAATAGAGTTGTTTATATGGAGAATGATAGAGTTATCTAGAATAACGAAAGAAAATAGGGTAAATTACCCTCACATCCCTGTATTTTGGTCACCCTCCTCCTAGGGTCCCTAGATTTTGAAAAATGATTTTTCCGTCCCTAAGTTTTGATGATAATAGACTCTCGGGTCCCTGCGGCCGGAATATTCCATATTCTCTAGTGAACCACCACTTGAAATGACCAAAATACCCTCCCACTTGAAAAATAAAAAATCCCTTCTTCCCCTCTCCATCTTCTTCCTCATCTCCATCTTTTTCCACACATATAATTTTGTTGAAGACGGCCCAAGAGCTCGACCCAGGAAAAACGACAGCGGTAAATTCCTCGTGAAGTTCCCAAAAATTGCCACCGGTAAGTTCCTCGCCAATCCAAAACCCTAACAACGACGATGGTGACTGAAACTCCTCCATGTTATCTCCCGTCACCTGACCACTAACCCGAAGACACCCCTCAGATTCGACCGACCACCGACAAGGATCCCTCGCCAAACCAAGCAATGGGGTAAGAAGGATTAGTTAGTGATGAGGTCACTCCTCAGATCCACCTTCGTTTCTTTCGAAATGTTTAATTAGGATTTCCTTCTTTCCACCATTTCGAATCCCTATTTGTGTCATTTCTTCTCCCTCTCTCTCGAACCAGGTTAACCCACGTCTCCATTTGTGTAAATGTTCAATCTTTTCAAAGGAAACAACTTCCAAAATGCTCAATTTGAGTTTTTTTTCTTCTGGATTTTTTGCATTTTTGTCCCCCTTTGCCTCTGCGTGTTTATGTGGTTATGGGTCTTGTTAAACTTTGAAGTGTTTGTGTAATTGTTCAAGATGGACCCTTTTCTGGATCTTCTAGCTCCTATCTTTGGTTGTTTTGCTGGGAAAATTATTTTCGAACTTGCAACTTTTCCTCTTTGAGAAGTTTTTTTCACTACAAGTAACCAGGTTTTTTTTCACTAGAGGAAATAGTTTTGGCATTTGCTGATTTTGGTTTTTGTTTGGAAGAGGATGGAGATGAGGAAGAAGATGGAGAGGGGAAGAAGGGATTTTTTATTTTTCAAGTGGGAGAGTATTTTGGTCATTTCAAGTGGGGGTTCACCGGAGAATATGGAATATTCAGGCTCCAGAGACCCGAGAGTCTATTATCATCAAAACATAGGGACAGGAAAATCATTTTCCAAAATTTAGGGACCTTAGGAGGAGGGTGACCAAAGTACAGGGATGTTAGGGTAATTTACCCAAGAAAATATATTTTACCACTTTCATGCATAGGGAACCTAACCAATAACCTCATCACCTTGGGTTCCAAGCAGGATATGGGCATTTGGTTCGTTACAATAACGACAAATTAGCTACAATCATAGAATCATAGACCACCACTTGCTTGGATTTATCCATTAAAATTTTCTTAGCCACCCACAATTAATTACGAGGAGGATATAAATAAAACCCTCTTCCCATATTATAAAATCCCACACGAAACCCTTTTCTTCAACCAAACTCGTACATAAAATATATCTTTTTTGCATTTATGGCTTCTGCTCAGAGGAATCTCACGGTCTCCACCGGCGACGGCGAAGGGGGAGCCGGGGCGGTGACGTCCGGCTCGCCGAGAGGTCAGTGCCTGTGTTCGCCGACCACCCACCAGGGGTCCTTCCGGTGCCGGCTTCATCGGTCGTCGGCTGATTGGATGAAGAGATCGAAGTCGATGCCGGCTCGTAATAGTACTTCTTCTGTTGCTTCTCTCTCCCCCAAGTCGGTCGCGTCTAGTTAGTACTTGGTAAGTAGTCAAGTTGTTTCCGATCGTTGACCACAAAAACTATATCAAAGTGTCCTTTCGATCATTAGATCGCACCTCTCGAACTTGATGTACTTATGTTTTCGAACTTTTCGACCTGATTAAGGTATGATATCGCTTTGCCTCCCAAAAAAGAAGTTGTGAAATTGGCAAGTTGTGTATAAGCTTCGTTTTTTTTATTTGGTGGAATATGAGCTTCATGTGTTAATGAAAAGTAATTAACTCGGTTGAGTTACGTTAAATTGTCAGTGTTTCGGGTGATATTTTCAACTGTACCTAAAAAAATCGAATTTTTGAAGTTTGCACAGATTTGGATAAAGATAATAACTTGCTAATCCCGCTTTAATAGCTTTTTTTGTGATAATCCCGCTTTAATAGCTAAAGAGATGGGATCGGTAACTTAGTTTCTTTTCGTTCATCGTCTAATGGCGTTTTAATGCTATATATGATGTTTCTTTTCGTTCCTCGTCCACATGGCGTTTTTAATGCTATATATTCTAATGGCGTTTTTATTCTAGATATATGATTGCTATTTCCTGTTTATTCCTGCCCCACTAGAATAACATGTGGATTTGTTTGATGGAGAATATGTTGATTTTCAAAGGAAACTATCGTGGTCGATTTCGTAGTGAATATACCATCATAATGGCGTGTCTCGATCGGTCCCATATTTTTTCTCTTTTGTTTCTGAGAGCCTTCATTCTGGGGATCTAATGTTCGAATTAATGTTTTTGGTCAGTCAATTAATCATCAGAAGTTGTAATTAATGTCATTCTTCACGCTTCCAATTTTCTTTGTAAATTTTCAAGTTGCTATTCGTCAACTTTCTCATGGCATGGAACAAAGGGTGTATAAATTTAAGGAGTTTTAGAATTTAATCATGGTATAATATTTACTTTTAAAAAATAAATTTGAATTAGTTATGAGGATTTTCTAGTTAAGCGCAATATTTTGAAGTCAGTATATCCGCAGTCCAATAAATTACATCTCAGAAAGTATGTTAGAATTATTACATAATTATAAATGATTAAAATTTATATATAAAAGTAAAAAGTCTTATAACTTGACATGAAAATCTGTCGTCCTCGTTTACAATCCCATTTCTTCATCTAATAATTTTCAATTTACAAGTATTGGTTGATGACACCCTTTAAAAAAAGTATTGGTTATGATGAAATTGTTATATTCTGAACAATAATTTGAGTTCTTGAAAAGAAAAAGTTTATTTTTTCAAAGCTCAAATTTGAGCCGGTCGAGTGGCTACAGGGTATATTAAAAAATTTGTTAAGTTTCGATAACCGATCCGATCGCGTGATGTTCATGTGGGAACACGTTGTGGTTTTAAATAATCATGGAACAGGCGAGTGATATAGAGGAATGGCTCAAAGAAGGTTGATTTGTTTATCATGTGATGTGTCTGAATGAGAATTTGTAAATGGAAAAATATTCCTCATGTATATGTAAAGTCGACTGTTAACCTGAGGGAATTCAGCAAGTGGCACTCTTCCAGGAAAATAGGTTTGTAATTTCTAGAAGGATTCCTCCTCTGTACGACACCGTTCATTACCTTTCTGTAATTATCAAGATATTTTATATCCGGAGGAAATAATTTCTGTAAAAACAAAAAAATATATAAAATCTTTGTTTTGAAAATTGTTGGTACTTCGTCCCTTCTTTTCTCGGGGTCAGATTTGATCCTGGACATGTATTTTTGTCCAGGACCGTCATGGCACACGCGTGTGGTTGGTTAGTTATGATACAATGGGTCGCTCAGTTATGATTTGATGGTTCGCTCAGTTATGATCCGATGGTTAGCTCAGAAGCTGTTCCAATTTTTTCGGAACACGCAGGGGTTCGCTTAGTTATGATGTAATGGTTCGCTCAGTTATGATGCAATGGTTCGACCAGTTATGATGGAATGGTTTGCCCGGAGTGGTCCCAATTTTTTCGGAACACGCGCTGGTTCGCTTAGTTATGATACAATGGTTCGCCCAATTATGATACAATGGTTCGCCCAATTATGATATAATGGTTCGCCCAATTGTGATACACTGGTTCACTTTAATATGATACAATGGTTCACACAGTTATGATACAATGATTCGCTCAGTTATGATACAATGTGTTAGCCAGTTATAATACAATGAGTTTAGTCCAGGACGGTCCTGGAAACAGTATTCCAGGACCAAATCCGATCCCTCTTTTCTCTACACTTCTTAAAAGTCTTCCCTTTGTGTGGCCCATGGGGAATTGATGGGGTGAGCTTGGACGACCTTAGAATATGATTATCTTGCAAGAAAAAAAGATAATGGTAGCTGTTTCTAAAGATTTGATGGTTGGTTAGTTATGATACAATGGGTCGCTCAGTTATGATCTGATGGTTCGCTCAGTTATGATCCGATGGTTTGCTCAGAAGCTGTTCCAATTTTTTCGGAACACGCAGGGGTTCGCTTAGTTATGATGTAATAGTTCGCTCAGTTATGATGCAATGGTTCGACCAGTTATGATGGAATGGTTTGCCCGAAGTGGTCCCAATTTTTTCGGAACACGCGCTGGTTCGCTTAGTTATGATACAATGGTTCGTCCAATTATGATACAATGGTTCACCCAGTTATGATACAATATGTTAGCCAGTTATGATACAATGAGTTTAGTCCAGGACGATCCTGGAAACAGTATTCCAGGACCAAATCCGATCCCTCTTTTCTCTACACTTCTTAAAAGTCTTCCCTTTGTGTGGCCCATGGGGAATTGATGGGGTGAGCTTGGACGACCTTAGAATAGGATTATCTTGCAAGAAAAAAAGATAATGGCAGCTGTTTCTAAAGATAATGGGCATTGACCAAAAGAACCGGAAAGAGAATAAATCTCAAAGCCTCCGAAGTCCAAACCCAAAAGGCAGACACGTTCCCTTCAAAAACAAACAAAAGGGAGACACGTAGAAAGGAGGGGGCAGCTGCAAATCGGCGATTTGTTTTTGTCGAGGCCCAAGGGATATATGAAGAGTTTTCATGCTGGCCCAGCCCAGTTAGCGGAACATCAAACTTAATTTTCGGGAGTAATTTTTTTGGTGATTAATAAACAATAGAGTATTTTGATTATTATTTGTTTTAAGATAGGAAAAACTGAATTAACTGGGATTTACTATTTATTTTTAAAAATATTAAAAAAGTAATTAATTTTGAACAACATTTTTTGCGACAAAGAAAAGAAATCATATTTTCTATATACAATAAATCTCTCTAAATGACATCGTTGAAACCAAAGAAAAATATCTAAAACACATAAGAGAGATTTATATTTTGTTCAAAATTATTAAAGTTGAGTTTTTGAGAAATAAATACTTAAATACTAAAAAATATTATTGTCTATATTCAAGTCACCTAAAATCTCGGCTTATAGCGTTATTCAAATGCTACACTCGATAAAAATACCATAATATTTTACCAATATAACGATCACAAAGATCATTTGAAAATAATTAAGAAAATAAATAATGATGTAAATCTTTTCGAACAAGCAAAGTTTAGCAAAAATAGTATCTAAATTTTTTTTTGAATTTTTGAAAATTTAAAATATGTTAAAAAATATTTTTTTATTAAAAAATTACTTTATGTGAAAATTGAGATCAAAATTTAGCATTAAATTTTTTTGAATAGAGTATTATTTATTGGTATAGAGTCATTATTATTTTTTAATTCTTATTCGGAACAAATTTTCTTTTATCAATTTTTAAAAATTATCATTTTACACGACATTATCGACATTGATAAATAATTAATGAGTACACCTAACAACGAAAATCCCACAAGCAATCAATCAAATTCAAGGACAATCCCCACCCACCATCGTCCAAACGCCAGCAACTCCAAACCCAAAAATATTCCTAAAAAGAAAAAGACGACAAAAATAAAAACAATGAACCCCAAGAACTCCTCTGACTTCCCCTACGCCCCGATCCCGACCAACCCAGAACCCCAACAAAACGTCGTCGTTGTCCTCCAGTACCTAAACCCCAACCCCACCACGCGCCTCCTCCGGCGCGTGCTCCTCCTCTCCTCGGGCCTCCTCCTCCTCTGCCTCTCCGCCTACCTCCTCTTCCCCTCCGACCCGACCGTCCAGCTGACCCGGATCCACCTCAACCGGGTCAACCTCAACCCCTCCCGCCCCCCGACCCTTGACCTCTCCTTCAACCTCACCGTCCGGGTCCGCAACGCCGACCTGTTCTCGGTGGACTACGACTCCCTGGCGGTGTCGGTGGGGTACAGGGGGAGGGAGCTCGGGGTTGTCCGGTCCGCCGGCGGCCGGGTCAAGGCCCGCGGGTCGTCCTACGTCAACGCCACGCTGGAGCTCGACGGGCTCGAGGTGGCCCACGACGCGTTTTACCTCATCTATGATTGGCTTCGCGGGGTTATCCCCTTTGACACCGTCACCCGCGTCCAAGGCCACGTCGGCCTCTTCTTTCTTCGCCTCCCCGTCAAGGTTTCCTCCTTTTCCCCCCTTCTCTTTTCGTGTTCGGGTTTTTTCGTGTCCGGGTTTGTTCTTGTTGCTTGTGGGGTTGCCTCTGAGCTGTGAATGTGATGATCCAAGCATTGTCTGAAACGCACAATGTGGGTTTTGGTTCAATGTTGACTACGTTTAGGGTTTTGCTGACAAGATATTAGCTCGGAAGTAGCGAGATATCGAGTAGTTTCGACTAGAAAAAAGACTTAAGAATGTAGTATTATTGATCTGCTCTGCTATGAAATCGGATTCGATGCTTGACTGCTATCAAATGTAAACTTCTTGTGTGTTGTCTTCTACTCGCTTTTCCGACAATGTGTCACTGCTGTTTGTTCCTTTCGAGCTGATTTGACTCGGGCGAGTTTATTTGTAGAAAGGTCTTCGTGGTGTTAGTTTGGCAGTTTCATTTCGAGTGCAAGTTGATCTTGTTCTGGCTAAGATTGTCTTCTAACTGCTGATTGTGTTTTCTTCTTTTCCTGTGGTGGTTCAGGGGAAAGTGGCCTGTGAAGTTCATGTTAACGTAAGCAACCAGACTATTGTTCATCAGGACTGTTGCCCTGAGGTGAGGAGATCTCTGTGACACTCTCACTTTGTATTTGTCAAATCTGTCATCAAATGCCCGATTGAGATTACCATGGAATTTGTTGAAAGTTCGGTTCGTATCAGGATTAGTCATTGAAAACGAATACGGAACCAAGGCGATGAATTTGTGTCAAATTGCATTCCCACCAAAATGAAAGAACCCTTAAGTTTTTGTGATGTTGCCATTTCGAAAACTGGAAGTATCTGTAGAGTGACAATCCAAATCGAATTCTAAGTATTGTCTGTGTCACTTTCTATTTACCAAACATTTATTTTCCAATCTTCCCAGCTTTCATCTCCGAAATGTCGTCCATTTATGACCCGGATGACAGCTAGATTTGATAATTATGTTGATCGTTCCGCTGCTAATCCATTCCCGGACGTGACAACAGTGAACAGGCTCGTCATTGCAATGGATGAAGAGACTAACCCACTGGAAAGCTTATATCTGGGAATGGAGATGATGGATCGATCCGGGCGGCTGATTATATTTACTAATTAATCCAACTGTTACGTCAGTTTCCTTAGTTGCTGAGAGTGATAATCTTCCCGTAGTTTGTACATATCGTGACGGGTCTGTTTCGCGTGGAAGCTGTTCTTTCCCATGGAGTAACCAATACTATACAAGCTGGACATTGAAAAGCATCGAAGTCCATTTCGCTTCCTACCCGGCATGTCAATTATTGTTCTGTAAATAACCAACGAACCCTCTTGAACAGTTTGGCCATTTCAATGAAACAGATGAAAAGGCCCGGGTAAAGCCCGATAATGTCCGAGACTCTACGACCCAACCACTGGCATGTCATGTTTTGAGTGCTTGAGAGATATATATGTATAAAGAGAGACAGACCAGTGTCTAATACCTGCGAAGTACTCCTTGTCTTCGCTTGCAGTTTCGCAGTTGCATTAATTACAAAGATTATATATTCATAATCCAAACCATCATATGTCCCAGCCAATTAACCTATTTCTTCCCTAACCTTCCTCCCCAAACATAATCAGCCCGGTGGCGCCTGCACCTGAAGGACCCCGGGTGCTTGGTCGGCGAGCACACACAGTGTTTCACTGGCCTGCCACCACCACCGCCATCTGCCGCGGCCTGCGGCTGCTCCGGCACCGTCTCGACCGCCCTGAGAGCAAGCCATCTCCTCTCCACCACCACCAAGTCCTTCAGGCTGACCAAACTAGGCAACCCTGTGCTATAACACATGACTTAATCTCGTCCACTTCCCAAGTTCAGACCCTTCTTCCCTTCTCAGGGGAACTATTTCTATGGTATTGGAAGGTTGGAGAAAAGAAGAGGGAAGAAAAGAATCCGCGGGAAATTGGGTTATATAAGACGGAGACGCAAAAGAAAGGGAAAGGCTAAAGGGAGGCATCTAAGTAAAGCGTCATCCCGAGTCATAAAGCGGCTTTACTCCCTCCAAATAGAATGATTCCGTTAGGTGTTCGGATTGCACAAATTGTATAAAAATTGATGATTCAAGTATAAGTTGGTATACACAATTACTTATGGGAAAATACTTTTTTTTTCTATTCTGTGCATCGTCATCTTGATCAAACGGTTTGCTTTATCGTTGACAGAGATGGGAGAATATATTTCCAAAAAGGAGAAGCCACTAGCGACGTTACATATTCAACTTAGAGCCCAATACCAACGGGGTAACAAGATAACTGAAGAAATAAGGGGTGTGGGAGGAGTAGCTGGGTTCGGACATGTGTCGTGGGCCCGGGCCACTTGGCGGAGGAACATGAGCCTTGGATCATGCATGTGGCGCTTGTTGGGCGACCAAATGTGTTGACGCGTCAACGGACACACAAAATTGAAAGTGGTTCTTGTCCACTCGGCCAATGGCTTTTACTTGTGTTTGGTCGATGGCATATTTGAGTTTGTGAGCTCTAGTGAGCAGCTAGCTAGGACTATCACAAGCGTCTCTTTTTCTCGCTGGAGCTGTCACACAAACGCATCTTTAATTAACATACGATAGGGTAAAAGCTGATTAAGAAAGCCGTTGATTAAAAAATCCGGTATTAATAGATCTAATCTGATGACTAGGAAATGCATCAGCACATTTGTCCTCATTCGTCGTAGTCCAGAAGTATCTACAATTTTGTCAATTTAAAAGTTTCACGGTTGGAATCTAGATTTGTTGATGTATTAGATATTTAAAAATCTCACGATGCATGAAGGAGAAATTAAGGCTACCAACAAGCAATTAGATCAATTAGTGAGGGAGTTGTTCTACCTTAATCAAAGTCTCGGGTTCGAGTCCTTGGAAACGCAGCAGTGTTAAATACTTGTTGGGAGAACTTTGCCATCTTTCAAAAGTCCTATCCGACTCGAACTTAGATTAGTCGGTCCAGTGGACCAGATATGAAGGAACTAAAAGAATTGCTAAAAAGTAGTCATTTTTAGAACTCAGAAATACTCGATTTCAGTATTAAAGTATGATATTTTCCTTAAAAAAAATAAAGTATGATATATACATATAAAAAACTAAAGTATGATAGATCTATGCGGATGAGCTGCTTTGGGCATGACTGAACCTTGTAATGTAATTGGGCTTCAATAGTTCTCTCAGGCCCGGGTGAAGTACTTGACCCAGAAACCATTCCTCGTCTCAAAAGTCCAGAATTTTTGGCATGGAAAATTCATGTCTCCTATTAATTTAGACATATTCATTTTTATATTACAATGACTTATATTTTATTGTCATATTTTTTTTGTTTCATCAGAAACTGGTATGATATATCCTTTTCGATAGATACTTGGAGAAGATCTTTGGCAGCGACTAAGAAACATACCCATCTTTGTATGAATTCAAATTCGATAAGGACAAATATTTTACTATAAAAAATCACATAATTTCAAATTTATTGAATGGTGAAATAATGTCGAATAATAGCAAAATTCTTCGTATCAATTATAACACTCCGGAACTCACATTCGAGATATTGCTTAAGCTAGGATAGTCAAAACAATGGAGAGAGAAAACCCTAAATATATAAATAAAATAGCCAATAATATTCTACTAAGTGTAAGATACCTTCTCGGCCTCTTGTGAAGTTGCGACTACCGACTTCGTCAAAACTCTATCACTACAAAATCCAGTGGGAAAAATTCGTAATAGAGAAAGAATATCTCGAGCAGAAAAATTCACCCTTGACATTTAGTGTATCGCATAACCTGATCTTTCACCATCACTACCTAAAACAACTCGGGAAAGAAAAAATTTTCTCAACTTTACGCCATCAACATCTCTAGACGTACGAGTACATCGAAAAATGTTAACTCCTACGAATGTCAAATACTAGTTTGAACGTGGGAGAACAAGATTAGAAAATTCAACCAGCGTGGATCCAGTTAAGAATGAGTAATGAGAACGCCGGCCCAAAACAAAAGCCAAGTAAAACACGTCCAAGTACAAATTACGCAAGTCTAGCCTTTCTAGAAAATCCAAGTCAAAAGGAAGCCTCCACGAGGCACATAATTAGAGGTCCGCGTATTCTAGCCAGCCGCCAACCCAACCCGGTCAAAAATCTTTCGACGCGTCCCTCGAACCCCACTTCACTCTTTCCTCCTATTTAAACACTGACCCCCACTTTTCCTGCTTTCCTCATCTCCTTTCACTTCTTCAACACCAACCTGAAGATCAGCTCGTTGCGTTTCTCGTTTGTCTTCATATCTTTGGTACCGAATTCTCTTGAATTGAGGATGAGTTCCGCCAAGAGGATGACCCTTTTGTCTGTTATCTTCGCCATGTTCATGTCGCTGTTGCAGCTTAGTTGTGGCCAAGCCGCCATGGCTCCTTCTCCCGCTGTTGAAGGACCAATGAGCGATGGTAAGAAAAATGCACTAAACCATTTTTAACTGGGTTGACTTTTTTTAATCTCTAGAGTCGAGAATTGCCGATCTCTCTCTGTCTTTGTGTCTCTTATCTTGTCATGGGTTGTATTTTGCAGGAACGGCGATTGATCAAGGGATTGCTTACTTTCTCCTTCTGGTTGCATTAGCTGTCACCTATCTTGTCCATTGATTCGATTCTTTTTTGTGGGGTTTCCAATGGGTGTACTCGAAATTGATTAAATTCTTTTTGTGCCCTCTTGTTTATAGAAGAGGAGATGCAACCATTACTATTCTATTGTATATAGGAAAATTAGGTTAATGGAGATAATTGAATGCGCATCTTTCCGATATTCTCTTTGTTATGAATTCAATAATTAGAGAACAAGATCGCACAAAGAACACAGACACAAGAGATAACGTGGTTCGGCCTAATGTCTATGTCCACGGTGAGAAAGGAAAAATTTATTGATGGATCCGAGTCACAAAGCTATACAAAACCTTAGGGTAACATGCCTTTATATAGAGGCAAACCTTGGTGTACAAATAACCTATCTAGTCGGATTAGGAGTCCAAAACCTAGTCAGAATAGGAATAGGAATAGGAAATAAGTCTTTCCTATTTCTCGCCATCCCAACAATCTCCACCTTGGCGAGAAATCATCTCGTGGAAGAACCATGAAGTTCCACCCGAACTTCAACAAACTCCACCTTGACAAAACACCGCCCCATGAAGAACCATGAGATCTTGCAAAACTAATCTGACTCCACCGATTCCATCTCGGACCATAGATAACTGCCATCTTCTCGGGCTTCTTCTCCGAGAGCGCGATGACCATCCCTTGTTGCACGAGGAGATCCTTGACACGTCTTTGCCATAACCCAAAATTCGAAGAACCATCGAACTTCACAAGACCAAACTTCGCGCCGTCCGTCATCCTCCAACCCAAGCTCTTGATACCAATTGTTATGAATTCAGCAACTAGAGAACAAGATCGCACAAAGAATACGGACACAAGAGATAACGTGGTTCGGCCTAATGCCTACGTTCACGGTGAGAAAGGAGAAATTTATTGATGGATCAGAGTCACAAAGCTATACAAAACCTTAGGGTAACATGCCTTTATATAGAGGCAAAAGTAACTTATCTAGGTCGGATTAGGAGTCAAAAACCTAGTCAGAATAGGAATATGAATATGAAATAAGTCTTTCCTATTTCTCGCCATTCCAACACTCTTAGCTGTATCCATTTCGCTGTCGATCTTTTAGATTCAACGTCAACTATATTTCAATCTAAAATCTATAGCAACGCACATCATAAAATTGTGCAAAGAGTTGAGATAACTTTACAAACAAAGAAGCAGTATTATAAAAGCAGATTTTGGCAAGACTTGGCAATTTTTTTTGTTTTGAGAAAGGCAAGACTTGGCAATTGAGCAAGGAAAATTTTGCTGTCTTCTCCTTGCGGTGTACGTCCATCTACAAAAGCAGAACTCCTCTGGCTTTTTGGTAGATAAAAAAACCAATGCGAGACTCACAAAATACTCTCAGCTAAATTCACAGACGAGTAGTCATGAGGGTAACAAAAAATATATAAGGTTGTAGTTGCCGACTTCCTTAAAATCCTGCCTAAGGATAATATTTAAAATGCAAGAAAAAGTATCTGATTGTTAACACTGCAGATACAAAAACCATACCCAGAATACATGCAACCAATACTTACATCACAGTCGAACGCTGAACGCGAAACCCAGGCCACGACACCACCAGCTTACAAATGTTTGGTTCCACTCTTGGAGAGAATTTACGTATAACTACTATTCAAGTCCATCTATGCATTATCTTAGCTGCAGCTTTCTGTAGCTTTTTTTTGAAAGGTAGCTTTCTGTAGCTTATGAAAACACTGAAACTATGTTATATTCTGTCATGTTAAGATTGACCTCCAAATGCACTTACAAGAGTTTTTACAATGTAATGTGTAGGTAGGTTAGAGAATTCTGTTGGAAATATACTCTAATCCATAATTCAAGATCTCATACAAATTATTAAGATAAATCAAACATGAAACCATATTTGAATCCATATCATTTAACCTAGATCTTAGAAGATTGGATGTCCTTCCAATCTGTGACGTGTCCGAGAAAATTCCTTTAATTTTTTCTTCACTATTCACAATGCGAAGATTAGCGTATGGCTACAAGTCTAAATCTCAGGACCATAATCATACGAAAAAAACTTATTCCTGAATTTCAGTTCTACCCATTATAGAATTGGAAATTTTTATAATATCTCTACACATTAATGACTCACATCATATTATACACATTAAATTTTAAATTTTATTTTTCATTGGATCACTTTTATCTGGGTTCAACCAAACATGACATGACACTTCATTACATAATTATTTCATATAAGTTCAATATTAAATTCAGGATTCAACAGATTGATAAAATTAGTCTCTCAAGATATTTTTTTATAAGTCTCTGAAGATTTTTTATTTTGCTTCATAGTTTGAGATACGATATATTTTCGCATCCTTTGCACTTTTTTTCAAGCATAGTTGTATTTCTCAAATAGCCGTAATGTATTCTTCTTTACTATTTTTCTTCATAAAAAGAAATGCCTCTATGCAAGTACACATGTCTCACTATATTATCTTTATTATTTCTTAGCAAAGGAAAATATATTATAATATGTAATGCAATAAAAGTCTGGCTGATAGATGTGGGACCGTCTTATATGTGCTATCTCGTCTAGCAGCTTGCTACCCGCTAACTACTTTATCAACAAAATTAAACGTCCTAACAGAATCTTAGTACTTCGTCAACCTTGTGAGCTAAACTCAATTAAATGTTCTAATCTAATCCCAATCAGCTACCCAACTTAGACCACTTTCCTATGCCTTAAAAACCATCCCAACTACCTTTTTTTAGTAGGAGGTCTATCAATGACAAATATATCTCCTTCCAATTCTCATAAATATTCCCTTTTCTACACCTTCAGGATTTGAACTCTGAATCTTATATGGATAGACGCCAGAAACTCGTCCTACATAAACATCCATCTCGGGCGGTCCATCGAGGAGGTCGATCATGGCTGCAACAAAAACCATATATGGAGAGTGGTGTGGCTCAAGTTTAAGAGAGAACACAAGAGAATTTTCGTGCCATCTGGTTTAGAGGAGTACCCTTATGATGAGTTCACTTACTTGCAAAATTTCGACCAAGGGAATGCCAAGGATGCGCCCGAGAATCCGTCGACTACCCCCTAATCGATTGTATTCAATTTTAGTTCTTATTGCCTTTCGTTTGCGTTTTTAAGTTCCTACAGTGCTGTTGCTTCTCTGTGGTATTTTATCGTTATTTTATCTGCTGTTTTAGCCCCCGAGTCACCTCTGTTTAGTGGTCTCTTTGGGTTCTAGCTTAGCTTTATCTACGTATGCTTTTGTTTAGATCGACCTTCACTCGATGTGAGATCTATTCTGTTATCGAAATCTTGCATGTTGGTGCAGGTGAATAGCCTTGGTTTGATTGGATTCGTTCGATCTTGTCATTCATTTGCGTGCATCTCGTATGCATTCAAATGCTCACGAAGTTGTATCTATGACACGACCTTGTAGTTATTAGCCGTAGTTTTTTTCAGCAGCTTTTGCTTTGGACGATCGGCTCTCGTAGCCTTTCGTTCGTCCTTCGCCTTCACCCATGCCTTTCTGTCTCTACTAGGCTTGGTTTCGAGTTCTATTTCTGCATCTTTGTTCTATGTTTATATTTTTCTCTTTCTATTTGTAATCCACTTTTTAATATAGGTTTCACGCCACTCTTCTTAAAAAAAAATTAGACTCACATAGTTCATTCTCAAAAACAAAAAGTAGATTCACATAGTATACAGTTCTTTGTCCGTAATTATTTTTTTCGTCTCGAGATTTTCTACGTAAATGTAATATATTGTATATTTTTTTCGATCTAACTTCGTAACAAAATTGAAAGTAGGGGATTGTCTTTGTAAGCTAGCTACATTGTCTGTAGATTTTTTTGGTGTGGTTTAATTTAATTTGACTTGGATGGCATATACTGTACTCAATTATTATATAAGAAAAACAATTATTTAGAAAGTAGAAATTTTACTAGTCCTTAAATAGTTTCATAACAAGCAGAGCATAAGGAAATTAACGTATAGTTTCAGTACATTAAAGCTAATTATCCCGAGGGCTTGCTTAATTTTTTTCTTAATTGAGGCAACATTTTTTTAAATAAGTAATTGAGCCAATATTTGGCTCACAAAAAATGAATTTGGGCTATGGTTCAGTCACTTTCACATTCAGTTATTTTGTGTCTCAACAACGAAGCAGCTAGAGGTATACCAGCTGTGACAATTTTTTTTAAAAAGTATATGTTATATTATTTTGAGAAAAAAGATTATACCATGACTATGAGAAGTACAAGTTACAGGAAAGACAAGAGTCAAGAGAGTTTGCCTAAAGAAATACTTAAGAGAGTTTACTTAGTGTAAACAAACAGTAAAATCTTCTAGGTTTGTTTCATCTATTTACATCCTTCCGTCATCTCGAGAGTTGCCTCTTTGATGATAGTCTCTATTTCGACACTCCCTTCAACTCCGAGATGAGTTCTCAAATCATATGAGGAGAATCTTTCTAAAGAATCATGTCTCTTGATTGAATAATTCATTAACGCTCTCATCTTTGTTGTTAGTTTTTTGGGTCGAGTACTTCTCCTTAGTTGGATATCCAGTGCGAATTTTCCCATCTCATTTTCCTTCATCTCAATATCAATCTCCTCGATGGTTTTGTGGCCTAACACTACTTCTTGGGGTCCCAGTATTAAGTCCAGTTTCTGAATTTGTTTCCAGCCTGGGCCCATTTACTTGGGAGCAGGCCCATCCCTTTCTAAATTCATGCTAGGATCATGGCTCGGGTCGGCTGCCTGAATTTGTTTCTTCCCAGCTGTGACATGTGGCTCCAATTTTCCTTTCTCCATTGTACAGCTCGCTATGATATAGTAATAGATCTGTGATTATATCCAAGTTTTTTAAAATTACTATAATATCTGAATACTTATTGAGTCGATTAGTTTAATTTTGGGTCGGATAAAATATTTGAATAATAATAAAATTTTCCAAACAAATACCTAAAAAATTCAAAACACGAAGATTTTCAATTTGACCGTTGAAAAATTGTATGCAGGGGCCCAAAAGAATAGGCATGTTATTTTTTGATGAGTAAAAGAGATGTTCTTGTGTAGGGAACTGTTGTAATTAAATTTAAATTTTGGTATCAAACCTGCACATGATATTTTTTTTGTATTTAAAATTGCTTGTTTTTAATTTTAGATGCCGAAAAGAATATGCTTAGCTTTCAGTATCACCGCAATTAATTTAAGATGAAAGACCCAATAATTCTTTGAAATAATTGTTCAGCTCACTCTTTATTTGAACCTCAAAGTTTACTATATTGGCACACCACTTGTAGTACTAAATAATTATTTAATCTGATATGAAAAATCTAGGTCAGCATCCTTGTGGCAGAAAGGAGCATCATGAAATATTAACTAGTCATAATTACGCGAGTATCACTTGATTTTTAGTCAGGTAAATTATGATGTGCAAAAACGCAGAGTTATATAGTACTAAAGTAAAATTCTCAAAAAATAGTACTAAAGTGTAAAATGGTACTAACTGGACTTTGGCAAAAATAAATACGTGTGTAGTTCAATACGACACCGTTTCTAACAATGCGATTCTCCCCCGGGCCCAAATCCAGAACAACTCAGCTTTATATTGGGCCACCTAATAATCCGGGTCTCCTCCTCAAAACGGCACCGTTTCAAGTCCATTTCCCGATCTTCCTCTCCCGGGGAAATCTCTCTCTTTCTCGCTCTCAGATTTCTCAATTCCTCCAAAATGACCACCGAGGCGTCAATAACCAACTTCATCAAGGAATTAGAGTCCCAAAAGACGATTCTGACCTCCGCCACCCAATTATTTACCACCCTAACCTCCCACTTCGCCTCCCTCGAGAAAACCCTAGCCGAGAAGAACCAGGCCCTAGACTCCAAGTTCCAATCCCTCGACTCCCTCTCCGCCGGAACCCTAGACTCCCTCGCCGAGAGAGAGTCCTCGATCCCCGAGCGCGAGTCCATCGCCGCCGCCCGGATCGATGAGCTCAAGAAGGCGGCTCTGGCGGACCTCGCCGGCGTCAATGCCGATGGGAAGCTGGGGGACTCGCTCCGGGCTCTCTGCCGGAGGATGGACTCGGCGGGGATGTTGCGGTTCGTCATTGCGAAGCGGAAGGAGTCTGTGACGCTCCGGGCGGAGATTCCGAGGGCGGTTGCGGAGGAGGCGGTTGATCCGGCGGCGCTTGTGCTGGAGGCGGTGGAGGAGTTCGTTAGGGACAAGGCCGGGAAGGTCGGGGTCACGGATAAGCGGTGGGCCTGCGGGATGCTGGTCCAGGCTCTGTTCGAGGAGGAAGGGGATGAAGGCGGAGGCGGGCCGTTGTTTTCGCGGAAGGCTGTTGAGAGGGCGTGGAGAGTGTTAGAGAGGTGGAGGGACGATGGGGATGGCGGAGGTGGCGGGGGCGGGATTGTGGGGCCCGCTGAAGCGGTTATGTACTTGCAGATGGTGGTGGGGTTCGGGTTGAGGGATAGGTTCGAGGAGGAGTACTTGAGGGGCATTGTGTTGGAGCATGCCACCAGGAGGGACATGGCCAAGGTTGCCGGCAGGCTTATGTTCGGGGAGGCGTTGGGAGGTATGTGTTTGCTCGTAGTTTATCGCGGTTGATTGTTTTAAATGTGTCGCTTCAAATTATCATTTATAAATGTTTAATTGAATCGTCGAGTTTTCTAGAATGTAACAATCGAAAGTTGGTTCTGCGGAGAATCTTCATTTATGTGCAAATCAGTTCGGTTTATTGTTTAAGTTAAAACTTCGCCAGCGTTTGAGTTCCGATGCTTTAGTGGGTGCTGACTGCTGAGAGGATGCTGCAAAACTTTTTCACTGTTCTTCACACTTTATACAGTAACGAATTGTTGTTGACGTGATGAATATTATATGTTAGCACCTGAAGTTTACATCTTTTTATCATCTTTTTGAGTTGTGTGATTGTAGAATTTCAGGATTGGAATGAATGTTAATTTTTATTCCGGGCTAATATTTGGTGATAATGATGTAATTCTTGTAAGTGATTGGAGTGGAACTGATATGGGCAGGTGGTAATTTTTTAGGAGGTATATGTGCGTCAAGTTAAAACAGTTCAACTGCTGCGTGTGAAAGAAAACGACAGTGAAACTGCAATTTCTGAGAGTTAGAGAGTGGTACGGGCATTAATATGCTAGTCATTCTGGAGAAGTAAGGACTCCAATGTTTAGAAGTCTGAAATGTATGTCTTAATATTTGCCGAATGCTGGAAGAAATCTAGGCCCGATGCACTTGTCAGGTTGCATTATAGTTAGCTTTCGGTATGATCAAGTTTCAAGCTTTTGCTGCATAAAGATAGAAAGATAGCATTCTAGCATATCTAACATGCTATGGAAGGCTTCAATTGTCATTTCGTTGACTCATTTTTTGTAGTTGAAGGATGACTAATCACCTGCATGTCGTGACACGAGATTGTTCTAACTATCAGCATCTTATTTGTAGATATAATTGATGAGCTGGTGAAGAATGGGAAAGAGATAGAGGCTGTGTATTTTGCCTCTGAGTCTAATATGACTGAAAGGTTTCCTCCCATATCGCTGCTTAAGTCGTTTCTGAAGAATTTGAAGAAGAATACTGCAACCATTTTGAAGAAAGGAAATCATAGTTCGGCAGCAAAGGTGAGATTAACGTCCATAACCTGTAGTAAGTATTTGGTAGGGCAGTGCCATTGATTGTCCCAATCATGTTCTGGTGTACCGAATTTTCAGGACGAGGCCAGTGCTTTAGAATTAAGTTCCGTTAAGGGCATCATCAAATGTGTGGAAGATCACAAGCTGGAATCAGAGTTCCCCCTCGATAGTCTGAAGAAGAGAGTATCTCAGCTGGAGAAATTGAAGGCCGAGAGGAAGAGAAATTCGGCAGCTGCTTTTAAGCCGCAAAATAAGCGGGTCCATGGTTCAACTGGTGGGCGCAGTGGAGGAGCACCATCTATTTCTCGTCCAGCCAAAGTCCCCAAGTTCACAAACAATAGTCCCTCTATTGGGCGCAGGAATCAAGCTCCTGCACATCAGCTTAGTCCTGTTACAAGATATTCTAGTGCATATAGCTACCCTAGCCAGAATAGCTATCCTAGTCAGAATGTATATGAAGGTCATGCAACACACCCTTATGGATCAACTTATGGTATTTCGCACTCGCAAAGCCCTGCTGCAGTTTCTCAGCATCACTACGCTCTCCCAGCGGAAAATATGGCTGGATCCGGTTACCGTCCCGGTAGTTCCTACGGGGGCCAGACCAGCTATCTTACCTACGATTACACCTCCAGTGCAGGTACTGCTCCTGCATCATATCCACCTCCTTCATGAGCATCTGACAAAGGTTGCACAGATGGCGGATGAAATTTTCATCCGATGAAGATTTTCATATGGTGTCTTTCTTCTTGTGGATCATTGGCGTGTCCTACTCATAATCATGTTGTGAATTATGGCTGGGCATTTCTTTCGGGTTTATGAACCCGTTTGGAGCTCTATCTAATTTGCTCATACTGGCTGGCTTGTGCCATCCATCTTGAGATCATTCGGATTGATACCGGATGCATATTAGCAATTTTCCTAAGCATAGGGAATGTCAACTAAATTTCTATGGTCTTGATTATTTCTGCTGGTCTATTCACAATAACAACTAAATTTTTAATGCCGAAAAAGTGGATCGTCTAAAAAAGGTCGAAGTCTCTTCCCACTCGTGTCATTGGTTTTCTACGAGCGATTCGAGTCGTTTTTTTTATATAGGTAACAATTTGAGTCGATTACTAGATGTTCGTATGCTGCGGTTGCAGACAAGCGGTCAGTCGGCATCTAGTTGACTATTGCATCAATTTAACTAGTCGATATACTTTGGGGCATTGCATTATTCGGAGTTATGCTGGAGAATATGACTACTGAGAAAATCATGTCATTTTTTAAGGTGACTGATACAATCGAAAATTTCTTTTTTTATACTGGCTTCATTTGTCGAATTTCATCACAGAGTTAGGCCATCCTGACCTTATTTTGTTCGTGAACTCTTTTAGGTTGAAAGATTTGATGTAATTATTTATTGTTTGATGTAAATGTTGAGATATATATATGAAATTAATCTATTTAAAAAAAACTAGCCGATAATTTTCTTAATTTGCAACTAGTTGTCCGTGGTTCCTACGTGACATCACATTGATAAGCACAAAATTATTACAAAGCCACGCTGTTGACCGTCTCCGTCTGCCGATGAATTCCAAAGCATGTTTTTGGAATCATCGGAAGTCACTAACTTAATTTAGGGATAGCGGGATATACGGATATGTTGGCGTTTTGCCACTTGTGATAATTGGGAGGCGAGGAGACCATGTGCCCTTCAATCTGCGTATACTCGTGCTCTGGAGGATGCCAAGGAAGAGGCCACGCATATTCCCTCTGCCTCTTCTTTTGCACCGCTAAGAGCATGAGCATCAATTTTTTTATACTACATAATATTCGAATATTTATTACACTGACTAATTCAGATCTAAATTCTTTTTTATGAAAGGTAAATTTTTACACCATGACACATGCAAGAACTTGAACACTGAACTTTCTCGATATGTACAATACTTTGTATCTTTGGACTATAATTCTTTTGATATTTAGATCTAAATTCTATCAAATACTCATTATATTAACTAATTTAAAATCAAGTCGGGAATATTGTAAGAGCATGAATCGTTGCATTAGGAACAATGTGTTGATGGAGAGAGAAAATAAACTGCTTATCTATATAAAGCAGAATACTTTATAACGAGAATTTGCACTAAATTAACAAGATATTTCCAATTTGAAAGATAAAAATTTACGTTGTTAAACTGTGGTACAGAAAGCTTTGTTTATATTTTGCGATCTAATCTAACACAAGTATGAATTAGTCAATTCAATGATTATCAAGATATTAGTTAGTTTTTTTTTTGATTTGTCACTCTTAGTATTCTGTATTTTTGACCGACTAATTAAGGTTCGAGTCGGGTAATATTTTTGAAAGATGACAAAGTTCTCTTAATAAGTATTTAACATTGCTGTAGTTTCTAAGACTCGGACTCGATATTTGATTAAATTAAAATAACGTTTTTGGTAATAGATATTAGTTAGTTTGTGGAAGAGAAAATCCCAAAGTGAGGATAGAGATTATTAACTAGTAAAAATAGCTGAATATTGACATCTTCAGCTTCAGGTACGACATTTAACTGGCCTGGTGGCAATTGTATGTGTGCTTGGCGGACAATAATACATATATGAAACAATAAATTTATCTATAATTTATAAATCATTTATCATTCCATTAATACCGATTTGTTTTGCATTGACGTGAAAAGTGACAGATATTCTCTTTTCCGTAGTCCTCAAGGGGGTCGCATTAATTGAGTAATTTAATTTATGGTCATATCCTGCTAGTCAAATTTCAATACCGATTTCTGTTCTCTCTCCTTTTTGTTGTTCCCAAATTGTAGTAATTTTTAATAAATTAATAATTTTGAGATCACAAAATATTATGAACTTTTAAATTTCAATTAATCGAAGTTTAAAAAGGACATTATAGTTTTCATTAGGACGTCGCTGTAACTTCATTTTATTTTGATATAAAAGTCACGTCGAACTATACGAGGTAATTATCGACTACGACTTATTTATTAAAGAAGTTTCTCCTTCCGTTTAGACCAGTGATTGTTTGCTACGCAAGTACGTTGATGCCAATAATAATATCCTTTTTTAACGTACCAAAAATTCAACTTTAGTATATCGCGATTTGACGTAATTGTACTAAAAAATCCTCCGCGAGCTAGTTATTAGTGCCCCAGCCAAAAAGAATTCAGCTTGCAATAATTCATGATTAAATACGGTTGAATTAGAGGCCCATTAAATAATATAATGGAATGGTATGGTTATCCATTTGCATCCTCTTAGAGATGTAATGTGTCCAACCTATAGATTAGTCTTCGGCTAAAAGCCAAAAAGCTAAAGCTATTTATATTGTACAGTATAACTCTCATAAAGTGATCATCTATAATCTTGGTACCAAGTTATTCAGTTCAATTTTTTTAAAGTGATACATTTGAATAACTATATATATTTTTATTTACTTTATAAATTTGAAAAATATTTTAAGTTAATAATTTATGTTAGATTTGTTTGTTTGATTATTTTTACAAAATCATTTATCTTTTGAACTTTTTTCATGTTAGGAATTCAGCAACTAGGGAACAAAATGCGCAAAGAACACGGACGCAAGAGTTTACGTGGTTCGGCCTAATGCCTACATCCACGGGAAGAAAGGAGAACTTTTATTGATGAGTTTCCGAGCCACAAAGCCATACAAAACCTTAGGGTAGCCTTTATATAAAGGAAAACCCTTGGTGTACAAGTAACCTATCTAGGTCAGATTAGGAGTCCAAAACTTAGTCAGAATAGGAATAGGAAATAAGTCTTTCCTATTTCTCGCCATCCCAACAATCTCCACCTTGGCGAGAAATCATCTCGTGAAAGAACCACGAAGCTCCACCCGAACTTCAACAAACTCCACCTTGACAAAACACCGCCCCATGAAGAACCATGAGATCTTGCAAAACCAATCCGACTCCATCTATTCCATCTCGGACCATAGATAACTGCATCAATAAGACCATCTCAACTTTCTCTTCACCTTTTGTTCAATCACTTGGAGCCAGCCCCCAAACTCGAGCTTCTCGAGCTTGCTTGGCCTATTCCCTCCAACCTCCATCGAACCCCAACTAGCGAGTCCACTTTCTGAAGCAACCTTGCGACCAATAGACGTACTATCTATTTTTTGATCAATCCTATGCTCCGCAACCTCGAACCGCTCTTCCGTTGGACCTTTTTACCTCAACCCAATGCTACTTGCCATAGCATACAAAGGACAACATTTTGTTCCACCAAGTAGAACCCTCGACATGTCACGAACTCCACTGTTCGGCCTTGAGTGAGATACCCGATTCGCCCGTGGTGCTACCAACGGCTTCGCATTCCCCATGCAAAACCTACCCAACACCTTTGACGTGCACGTCTCTTTAGACAACCATAGCGGGAACTTGCTAACTTTGTCTCTGCGAATCCCAACTCCACTCAAACCATTCATCACAAGCTTTCGCTCCATCACACAAGAGCTTTTCTCCCCTCTATCGAAATCCAACGATGTGACTCCATCTATAACTGTATTTTCTACTAACCTGTAGGTGTTCCTAGCATTCTTTTCACCCTTCATCACCACTACAGCATCCTTCTCCACCTCCATTAGCCCGTCTACAATATTATAGTTGTACCCACTATAATCCAAGGCTCCTAACGAGATCAAATTCCTCTCCAACTTCGGAACATGCCTAACCCCACACAATTTTCTCTCAACACCATCCCACATCTTGATTTGAATATCACATATGCCAGCAATTGTGCAAGTAGAACCATTACCCATAGTCACCATACCTGAATCAACGAACTTGTAGGTGTCGAACCATTCTCTCTTGGGCGTCATGTGGAAAGAGCAAGCGCTATCCAAAATCCAGGAATCAGAATGCTTTGGACTTGACAAAACAGAAAGAAGATCACCATCCGACCCGTCCGAATGTGAGGCCACATTCACGGAACCTGATCTTTTTTTCTCGCGATCCCGAGTTCTTTTTGGACAATCCTTCTTCACATGCCCTTTTTCTCCGCACTCGAAGCAATTTCCCTTGAACCTCCTTGACCACGACTTGGATTCCTTCCCGTCTTTTGCTCCACTACGATCACCATGGCTACCCCTCACAACCAGCCCTTCCGCTTGTTCATCGCCAATTTTTCTTCTTTGATGAAACCCTAGCAGAGCACTTGTGATATCTTCCAACACTAGGGACTCCTTCCCCCAAGTTAGAGTTGTAACCAAATTTTCGTAGGAGCCAGGTAAAGAATTTAGCAGCAACAATACCTTGTCTTCTTCCTCGAACTTCACATCAACCTTTCTCAAGTCGCTCACAAGTTGACTGAAACCATTAATGTGTTGGCTCAAATCCGAGCCCTCCTTCATCTTGAGTCCGTACAATCTTTGTTTAAGATAAAGCTTGTTCGACAAAGACTTAGACATATACCTTGCCTCCAATTTCTTCCATACCTCACGTGGTGACTACTCATCCATGACGTGATACATCACATCATCCGCCAAGCACAAGCGAATTGTCGCCACCGCCTTGGCCCCCATCTCCTTCCACTCTTGCTCCTCCATCTTCTCGGGCTTCTTCTTCGAGAGCGCGATGACCATCCCTTGTTGCACGAGGAGATCCTTGACACGCCTTTGCCATAACCCAAAATTCGAAGAACCATCGAACTTCACAAGAGCGAACTTCGCGTCGTCCGTCATCCTCCAACCCAAGCTCTTGATACCAATTGTTATGAATTCAGCAACTAGAGAACAAAATGCGCAAAGAACACGGACACAAGAGATAACGTGGTTCGGCCCAGTGCCTACGTCCACGGTGAGAAAGGAAAAATTTTATTGATGGATCCAAGTCACAAAGCCATACAAAACCTTAGGGTAACATGCCTTTATATAAAGGCAAATCCTTGGTGTACAAGTAACCTATCTAGGTCGGATTATGAGTCCAAAACTTAGTCAGAATAGGAATAAGAATAGGAAATAAGTCTTTCCTATTTCTCGCCATCCCAACACTTCATATGATCCTTGTAATTGTCGTCTTGTTGTAACTAAAATATCTCAATCGAGTATAACATTTGAATAATGCTAGATGACAAAATGTTTGGTGAACCGGATATAGGCGAATAAAAAACTACAATTTGTCGATATTTTTTGGTGTACGAGTATTATCGGCCAAAATTTAATTTTTAATCGTGTGGAATCTAGAGTAATTCAATTGTATTTCTCTTATGTGATTCTCTACGGTCATATTTTTCTACGATCTCAATCATATAACTGATACCATTAGAGAAATTTAATTGTATATGCCGCTGCAAGTTCCGAATTTGTTTCTCCATAATACTTTTTTATTATTTTTTAACAATTTGCTATATGTTGGTATAATTTGTCAATATTCATGAATACAGTAAATATATGGTGCAAATGTATGTAGAAAAAATAATAAAATGATTGAACTGCATAAAATAAAGTTAAGAAAGTTTTGTTCGGTGGACGGTTGGCATACGGGACCGCAACTTTATCGGTTAACTTGTCGTACTAAAAAGGTCAGATCCAAATTAATAATGGTTGAATTCATCAAAAATCATGAACCAAAGAATGTTTGAACCAGGACCGATTCACAAAAGAAGTCCAAGCCATGCACAGCATCTTAGGTGAGCGGCGCAATATTTTTGATATACTACCAGTAAGATTTTGATGACTGTATTTAACGCTCCTGTCCTTTTTAACAAATGTGAGTAATACTCTTGACAAAAATATTTATGAAAGAATTACTCTTGCAAAAAAAAATTGAAAGATTTACTTTTTAAGTTGAGTTCGATAATATTTAACTTTGAATATTAAAATATAATAGTAATTGATTAAGTGATAGAGAAATTTAACTTTTTAAAGAAGACTTCAGGAAGAGATGATTGTTGTTCTCACGGAGCAGCTTGCTGCACTTCAACTGCAACGTGACAAGAAAGAATTGATCACCTGAAAGTCGGCCTTTGCTATTGGCTTCTCTGTTCAAGAACTCCGGAAGTTGTACTATGCCAACACTATTCAGTAACACCCACCGTCCTTGAGCTAAGGAGAATTTGGGAAGGAGGTATACCGCCGAAGGTTGAATGTTTTCTTTGGATTGCTACTCAACGAAAAATCAGAACGAGGGATGTGTTAATTCATTCTAGTGGATTTGATGCTTGGGATTCACTATGTCCGCTTTGTTGGAGAAAGGACGAATCCTGCAACCACCTCTTACTACATTGTAAATTTTCAGTCCATGTCTGGAACTTCTTTGTGAGGTTAATCGGTCAAAACTTGTCATATTTTTTGGGTATAGATTCTGCCTTGTCCACTTGGGAGGCTCTTGTCGAAAGTGGGCCGATTAAGAAGGTATGGCGTGTTCTTTTTGGTGCTAATGTGTGGGGTATTTGTCATCACAGGAACAAGATTATTTTCGAAGGGGGGAGAGCCAATAGAGAGGAGCTGATTAACTCGATTATATTTCGAGAGCAAAAATGGTTGAATTGGGCAAACTACATGAAAGACTCGGGTAATCAACATATTCTTATCGTTTTGAAGTCATCGAATGTATTTTGATTGGTTTCTGTTCATTGGTGAGATTTCTAATGCAATGACTTTCTGATTCATTGCATTCAGAATGTTCCTTTAGTGTTTGTAAATGGAGGGTGAAATTAAGCCTCTTTTATATATATTCATATCAACTTACCAAAAAAAAACATCAAACATATAAGCAGAAAAAAATGAGAAAAATTGCTCTTTAAATTATATTCAATAATGTTCAACTCTCGAAAAATCACTACATAAAACAGAAACATACGACACAAACAACATGTGGGTGTGGTAGAAATATTATTTGTAACGTACTTTCATAATTGCATTAATTCGTCTCTACTTTTATATTGGTTTTATTATTATGTATATTGTGGTTATTTTTTGGTTATTTTATAATCGATGTTCGATTTGATCATTCTATTAAGATGTCACATTTAATGTAGTTCTATCATTACGTATGTGGTTCCATCTTTGTAAACGTGTTCCATCTTTATACCTACGTGGTTCAAATTTTGCATGTAAGTGGTTCTCATTTATGTGCATATTCGTGTACCTATTCCAACTTCGTGTGTAGATTATTGGTTCAATTTTTGTGCACAAGTGATTTCAACTTGTCAGAGTGGAGAATTTGACAGAACTACAAAATTTAATCTCTCACAAATTTAACTTGGTATAAAAATCTATTTATACAAAAAAAATAGTTTAATGTTCATGTAAAGGTAGTTCCATTTTTATTATAGCCGATATCATTATTGTAGGTACGTGGTTCCAATTTTATGTATTGGTACTTCCATTTTCGTTGTATAGGGTTGTACTTAGGTGGTTTGAGTTCGTATATATTTGATTCCAAATTTGTAAATAAAATTCAATAATTGTTAAAAAAACCATTGCAGATCAACTCGCGTGAGTTGACTATGATACCTTTGTACAGTGGTATGCACCTGTCCATTTGAACCGTCATACAATCGAATGGCCCATATCTTACACTACGTGGTGCTTTCGAGGAGACCTCCGCAACGAATCCGAACCCTCAAAAGCAAGACCATTGCAAAAATTAATTAGTACCGTTGACTATACAATTAATTAGTTGGAATTTTTTTGAATAATTATGAAATTTTATTGAAGAAGAAAAGAAAATAAACCAAAAAGGTTACAGATCTAGCCTCAAGTTATTCCACATGTTGGGTAGTTGAAAAGAAGTGTCCTCTGTTTGATAGGTCAGAGAGATACATGGTCAACTTACTTATAACCTCCAGTTAGTTCACAAGTCAAACAGTCGAGATGGGCGTCCACTGGCCAATAGGCCCGCGAAACGCCAACCTATCCCCCTAGCCTCCTGCTTTTCCACAATCTGGATAGTCGGGAGAAAAATAGACACCTACTAACCCATATACAAACATGTATGGAGTTGCAGCCGCAACCTCTGTAAAAAAACTTGCCGTAGAAAAAACTAGTAAAAAAAAAAGACAGCATGAAAAAAGAGAGCCTAACATCATCACTACAAAAATCTGAAGTATGACAAATTAGTTGGAATAATCAAACTTGATTCTATACAAATAAACGTGACAGGCAGATTACCAAGAATTATGTATTTATAAATACAGCTAATTAATGAAATATCTTTTTATGGAAAGAAAATAGAAAGCAAAATGAAATTTAAAGTCTTTCCTTATATGGGCTCGGCGATGTCTCCAGCCCAAGTTGACTATAAAAAGGGTGCACCTCAACAATCTTTTCTTTTTATCTCGACCAAGTTGTCTTTTTCTTACAAGTGTTGTCTCTGCGAGTGAAAAGGAGAGAAGATGGCTGACCACACTAATGGCCTCACCGATTCTTCCTTGGTGCTTCCAGAGATTAAGTTCACGAAGCTCTTCATCAACGGAGAATTCGTCGATTCTCTCTCTGGTACATCTCTCTCCATACATATTAGTTTTGTGGTCAAATAACCGTATTATAAATCAATTAATCGATTCTGAATATCAAAAATTGGAAATATTGAAAACAACTTTCAACCATGTATTAGTTTTAAGGCACATGATAGATAGGAAACTGTCCGGTTACATTAATGGCGGTGACAAAATGTCAACGTCCAATTTGCCCAACTTGCATGTGGTGTGGTCTAGTACAGTCCTAGTTAATTAATTCTTGTTCAATCGATTAATTATTTTTTTGGGTTAATAATAAAGGGTATCTTTCCTAATTGCTTTTCGGTTCCAGCTTTTCGATTTTTATCTGGCCTATCATCGTTATTAATTATCGTGCCAACTCCCAACAAAAATTGTGACTAATTAACAAATTTCTAAATAGGAAAAACTTTTGAGACTATTGATCCAAGAAACGGGGAGGTGGCGGCAAGAGTGGCGGAAGGAGATAAAGAGGACGTTGACTTGGCCGTCAAAGCTGCCCGCCATGCCTTTGACCATGGACCTTGGCCTCGCATGTCTGGCTCCGTAAGTTCTAACTTCTTCTTCTTCATCAAGACATAGGGTAAAAGGAATGAAGATGGACTTAACCGTTAATTTTGCCACGTCCATCTTTATTTATACCAAATTTACATCAAAATTAGTTTAATTCATGTAATTTTGTACCTCCTTTTTTTTGGAAAGGTAGATTTTTGCACATCCTATGCTTTAAGTATGATCAGCTAAATAAGGCAGGTGATCCTTTCTGGATTGGATTGATCCGATATTATCCCATCTTCTCTTTATGGAAAGTTAATAATAGTAAAGCTGAGGTCCTTAGATGTAAGAAATAACAAAAATATATATATAGGTCAAAGTTAACATTTTGGGACCTTGAAATGGAGGTTACTCCAAAAATAATTGAGAAAAATATTTTTTTAGTTAAATATTACTTGATATCTGGATATTCACTGACCCGACTAAAATAAATTCGAGTAAAATAAGACTTAAAACATTATCGTGTTAGTTGAATAAAGTAATTTTGACAAAAGTCTAGAAAGTGAAGTTAAAACTTTGTAATGAGAATAGAGCAACATTAATGTAAGAAATTATACCACGAATACTCCGGTCTTTATGGAACTCCCTAACTTAATGATTTATTTCCGCGAACTACATAACCGTTCAGTTTTGTTTGCAAAAAAAGAGTAGAAAGATGGCTCGAAAACCATGGATTTAATATGATTATGACCAACATTATAAGAAAAAAACAAAGGTGGCGGAAAATTTGGGGCCACGGCGGTTGTTTTCTAGTGAACTGGAGTTCACGTGTTCCTGTTTAATTGCTTTTCATGAGATATCGTATCGGGGATTGATATTGGTCAGAAGTTACCTGGAAAATCTGAGTCCTCCCAAAGATTGTGTCTTTGTTTTTTTTGGTAGGAAGGATTGTGTCTTAATTTACTTCATTGGAGAACCGTAAAGCCTATCTCCGCCGACAGACTCTATTTTATTACTTATAAAAAACTATATTTAATTCTCCATCGGAAGAAAATTCTGCGGAAGAAATAAAACGGGGTCAATACGCGCAGAAAACTCTGCTAACTCTATAACACCCGCTAGATTTTGCGAGTGGTGTTCTACTTACAAATTTAATCAATTACATGTATATTTTAACACTATTTTTTACTAATGCAGCAATATTTTTTATTACTTACATTTGTATCAAAGACGCGTAAAATCTTCGGGAAAAAACGCATAAAATTGTACCGATCCTTAAAACTTTCCGTAGTAAAACTTTGTAGAAAACCTGCGCAGAGAAAAAGATTGTCATATTATTAATGCTGCCTAGACACTATTCAACACCCAACCGTACTAACATAGTTTTTAAAAAACCTCAACAATCCTAAGCATGAAGGCTCAAAAAGCCTACATATTAAAGTAAAGCCTAACTCAAATAACAAAGGTATGATAGATGAGGATTTGACTTTGTAAGAGTCTAGATAGCGGATGTCTACTAATAAAAACGTTCGAAAAATAATTTTCAAGATGATTTATCATATCTCGATTTTGTTGTTGATACATTTTTTTACAGCACCCATTGACACTCGAAAAATGAATAATTTTTTTCTAAAACTACCAATATTCGAGAGTCTTACACCCATTTTGAGATGTCGACACGACAAAAGTGGATGTGATCACCCTAAATTTTTCTATTTCAACAGCGAAAAAGTCCAATTTCTACCAAAAAATTATTTGTTAGAAATAATTCCGATTACAAAAAATTTCAGTATTAACAAAATTGAAAATATGCGTGCAATTAACACTCTATCTTGTTGTGTTCCTGAACTTGAACCAGGCCAGGGGAAGGATAATGATGAAATTCGCAGACTTGATCGACGAACACGCGGAGGAAATAGCAGCTCTTGACGCTATAAACGCTGGAAAGCTTTTTGCGTTCACAAAAATGGTGGAGATCCCGTCGGTGGCGAACACCCTTCGGTACTACGCCGGTGCAGCAGACAAAATCCACGGCGAAGTGCTAAAAATGTCCCGCGAGTTTCATGGATACACATTGCTCGAGCCATTTGGTGTGGTCGGTCACATAATTCCTTGGAATTTCCCCGCCATGATGTTCTTTGTGAAGGTTGCCCCTGCTTTGGCTGCTGGCTGCACCATGGTCGTCAAGCCGGCCGAGCAAACTCCCCTTTCGGCTCTGTTTTACGCACACTTGGCGAAGCAGGTAATTCCCGACTTCCGTCTATTCGTATTATATTTTCTGTCGTTGGAACAAGTACTCGCCTGATTGGGAGTTATTAAATGAATAGGCCGGTGTCCCTGATGGAGTCCTTAACATAGTCAACGGATATGGACCAACAGCAGGGGCTGCCATTGCCTCGCACATGGACATTGACAAGGTAACCAATCAGTTAGCGGTGCATCAATAATGTAACGTTAAAAAATTCAATTATTGAATTCCAAATCCGATCGAATCTTGACAACTAATTCATTTTAAGTCTTCCATAATTGATTTTTTCAGGTCAGCTTTACTGGGTCAACGGAAGTAGGAAGAAAAATAATGCAAGCAGCGGCTCTAAGCAATTTGAAACCGGTGTCCCTCGAATTAGGGGGAAAGTCACCTCTCATTGTCTTCGACGACGCTGATGTTGACGCAGCAGTTGACCTTGCCCTCCTTGCCGTTTGTTTTAACAAGGCAAGCTCCGATTTTTTTGACTAATTTAAATTTGAGCTCAATAGATTCACTCCCAACAAATATTTAACAATAATATATTTTCTAAGACTCAAATTTCGAATTGCATTAAGATAGTTGGCACTTTCTTTATATCACTATTAAATTGTTACGGATGAACCTTAGTTGATCTTTTCACTTACTGAACCAAGGGAATTTATTATAGAATAAGCATATGACATTCATTCTTATTATTTACAGGGGGAAATTTGTATGGCTGGGTCTCGAGTTTTCGTTCAAGAAGGCATTTATGATGAATTTGTTCAAACTTTGGCAAAGAAGGCCAAAGGTTGGGTGACAGGGGACCCTTTTGACCCAAGATCACGTCTGGGTCCTCAGGTTAATTTCCCCTAGCCACAATATTAATGATTCTTTTATACCCCAATTATGAAAATGATTAATCTTTTTTATGACAGGTTACTAAAAAGCAATTTGAGAGAGTGCTTTCGTACATTGAGCTTGGTAAAAAGGAAGGAGCCACCGTGCTGACGGGAGGGAAGGCCACCGGCGACAAAGGTTATTACATCGAGCCGACAGTTTTCACGGACGTTAAGGTAATCAATTTGGAGTCTTGACAGTAAGATTCCGTCGCAAGTAATGGTACTGTAATTAATCTTATCTATAAAACCTTGATTATTTTTTTCAGGATGACATGGCGATAGCACAAGATGAAATATTTGGACCTGTCATGTCACTTATGAAGTTCAAGTAAGTAGAACTAGGGTATTTTTATAAATTCTTTTGAAATATATGATTATTTTTTGATAAACTTTCGATATTCAGAGTTAAATATTGTCGAACATATTCAAGATGGTTCTTCTGATGATATATTTTTCATTCATAAAGCTTAAAATTACGAGAGTTTTAATTTCTTATTTTGGTAAGTGGAAATTTTATTAAAAAGTAGAAAATACAGAAAAGGAATAAATACAGATAAGGAAAGATATGATGTTTTTATACAGCATAGAATAGATATTATAGAACCTTCAATTTTAAAAACCCACAAATAATGGTTACGCTTAATTGGTTTGTGAAATTAACTTTGGGTAAATATGTTTAACATGGCAACCAGGACCATCGAGGAGGCAATAAAGAGGGCGAACAATAGCAAGTACGGTCTGGCTGCAGGAATAGTGACGAAGAATTTGGACGTGGCGAATACGGTGTCGCGGTCGATCCGGTCTGGCCTGATTTGGATTAATTGCTATCTCGCATTTAGCGATGACTGCCCTTTCGGAGGGTATAAGATGAGCGGGTTTGGGAGAGACGCTGGAATGGACGGCCTTTACAAGTACCTTCAAGTCAAGTCCGTTGTCACTCCGATTTACAATTCTCCTTGGCTCTGATCAAACTCTTTTTTAAGTCTAAATTTGTTGTTCCGACACTCGCACATGGTTTACCTGTCGTCTAATAAGAAGCAGCAAATTACTGCGTTGGTTTGTCAATTAACAAGAATTATTGCATGTTAATGAGAAAAAAAAGTATGTTAACGAGTGGAGATTTCGCTCATTATTTGGGTTTTTGTTTTACCTGCCATGAAGTATTTTCTTATTTATGTTCATCTCAAACCTTTTGTTTTCAAACAGTATGAACTTTTGTTGATACTTAATGTGAAAAAAAAAAATTAGATGATGGAATTGGTCAAAGTTGTAAAAAATTTAGATTTATTTAAAGAAGTTTTGGATGTTCTGAAATAAAACCAGACTCTTAACACAGAGCTTTTAAAAAAATGGATGCTCACCTATCGGATACTGATAAAAGTTGTTTACCACCTTTTTTTTTTGAAAAAGTAGAGTAGTATTAATCTTGGAGTTATGTACAAGTATAGCAAAAGAATGACATCCCTCACACAAAAAGTGGAGAAAAACATCGCAAGACTCTGTACAAGAAGAGCCGAAAAAAAGAACACCCAAGACTATACTAGCTAAAGAAGAAGTTTTTCACCGCAATAGACCACCATAGTAATTGCCGTGCAAAACTTCCTGTAGCTATCCAAGGAAGGAGCAAAGTCCACCAAGAACAACAGAGGTTACACCATGAAGTTTTGGAGAACCAAGAGCAAATCTTGCATGTGAAAGAAATCTCTTGAACCTGTCCAATTTTGCCATTCCATTGTATTCCTAAGAACAGTAGCGATAAGAGCATCCAAATCGGGGGTAACACCTTGAAAAATAACATGATTCCTGTGTATCCAAATACTCCAAATGATCGAAGCAAAAATAGTGTACCAAATCTTGCATTTAGCCTCATCACTGCATACCAAACCCATCCAAGTAGGAAGAACTCTTTTCAAACCTTCGACAGGTACCCAAGCAACACCTGTCAATCTAATGAAGTATAACCAAACTCTGGTAGCAAAAGGGCAGCCGAGGAATAGATTATTCACCGTCTCACAGTGAGGCTGTCCAAGAGTAACATCAGCGCAAAAGACACAACCCGAAGCTGGTTGAGAAAGTAACCCTAACCGAAACAAATTGGTCCTTGTCGCTATTCTGTCCTGCAGTGCCTGCCAGAGGAAGCAGGAGATATTGAAAGGAATGAGAGCGGTTCTATCTTTGCGCATATCAGACACCCATGGAGAAGCACATTATAGTACTTGTATGCCAGAGGAAGCAGGAGATATGGATTAGTTCGAATCAATATGGAATTATTGCCCCACGCACATTCTCTATTTTCTCCTTAGTTCGTACTCGTCGATGCAATGCAAATCATCTATGTCGCTCCAACATCTTTTGGTCAGAGAAATTTTTTTAAAAAAATAGCCCATTCTTTTGTATCTCATATGGGGTTCATACTTCTAGGAATTTTCTCTATAACCGATCTGGGACTCAACAGAGCTATTTTACAAATAATATCACATAGATTTATTGGCGCTGGACTTTTTTTCTTGGCAGGAACAAATTATGATAGAACGCAGCTTCTTTATCTTGACGAAATGGGTGAAATGGGTATCCCAATGCCAAAAATATTTACCATGTTCAATATTTTATCACTAGCCTCCCTTGCATTACCGGGCATGAGCAGTTTTTTTTTTGGAATTGATAGTATTTTTTGGTATAATTACTGCAAATTTTTACAGTTTCATTTTTTTCTTATTTTTATGATTAGTGTTAGAGTTTTTTATGTTCTTTTTGGGTTTTTTTTTTACTTTTATCCCGAATTGCATAATTTGGTTTCCCCTGCCCCAGCTGCTGGCTGTACTATGGTTGTCAGTCGGCCGAGCAAACGCATATTTCTGTTCATTTTGCCGAGCAGGTAAAGTTAGTAATTAAGCCAGCTTTTGATATCCGGGAATGGTGGTTTTGATTTGTTGTTTTGTGTTTTTTTTTTCGATTTTACTGGTTGAAACTACATGATGATGATGTTGTGTGAAATATTGTTGGAACTTGGAACCGCTAATATTGGTTCGAACAAGTAGATTTACTAATGCGACGAAATTCTTTCTATTGATTTTAGATGTAGTTAAGATAACCGTATTATTAGTGAAAGTTATTTAATTTTGTTTATAAGTGTGAAAATCAAACGATTTGTTATCTCGAATTTTTTAGTTGCATTTGAAAATTCTAACACATTATCAGCACAAGTTGATCCTTGTTTAATTGTGATCACGTAACCTCTCGCTGATGGCACATTTTTTAATTCAAAATTGTACAAATAATTTTTTAAAAAATTAAATTTATATTAATCAAAAGGATTTAAATAGAGCATAATTACAAAGACTTATCCATCCTTATGTTAGAATATTTATATCCAACCCAAAATCTTAAGGTAATGAGTTGGAGGATTTTCTACACTTATAAACTTGTCCCCCACTCGTTTTTTAACCGATGTGAGATTCTCAACACGCCCCCTCAAACCAGACCCACCTCGGGTCGAAGATTGCACTGACTTTGACTTCACCAAAGTGCGAGAAATGGGGGTCGTGCGAGTTCAACAGTGGGCACGGGATTAACTCGCTCTGATACCATGTTAGAATCTCTATACGGGTTGATCTTGTGTCCATTGTTGAACTCGCACGACCCCCATTTCTCGTACGTTGGTGAAGTCAAAGCCCATGCCGCACTTTGCTGAAGTCAAAGCCAGTGCAATCTTCGACCTAAGGTGGGTCTCGTTTGAGGAGGCGTGTTGAGAATTCCACATCGGTTAAAACACGAGTGGGAGGCAAGTTTATAAGTGTGAAAAATTCATCAATCCTTGCCTTAAGGTTTTGGGTTGAATATGGAAATTTTAACACCTTGCTAATTACAAAAGATTAGCATATCCAATTATCTCATCGAGTCTAGATAAAACATCAAGTCTCGATTGCTTAGTGATGTCGTGGATTGTAACCATCTTAGCAACTCCTGAACCCGATGAAGGATTCAATGCAACAAAATTTCCTATTTGCAACTTTCTTCACAGAAGATTACATGGTTTCTATTCAACCATACTCCCATGTAATTGCCACGAATAGAGCATTTCAAACATTTTGTAGCGTTCGTCCCCTATTCAAGTCCATCCAACGTACACAACAAGCGGGAGTAAGTCACCACCAATACACCAATTAAGGCTCAATCTCCGAATAAAGAAGTTCCAAATTTGTCATGTGAAAGAACAATGGAGCAAGAGGTGTCCACAATTCTCATTAGAGTATTCACACAATGGGCATAATGCGTCCCGAGCTTGCAATCTACCAAAACGTATCAGATAGTCGCGGGTCAGAATTTTTTTTTGCAAGGCCAACCGAAGAAAATATTCGAGAGGCATCACCAAGATAACCACTCGCAATTTCCATTAATCTAGCTCCCGCATCCTTCTTTTACCATGCAACATATCATTGAGAGAGGATGATCGAGTTGAGTTTAAAACAATATCTTAAATTAAACTTGAATAATGATT
The DNA here is from genome assembly GCA_963995505.1 of Hypericum androsaemum. NCBI lineage: Eukaryota > Viridiplantae > Streptophyta > Magnoliopsida > Malpighiales > Hypericaceae > Hypericum > Hypericum androsaemum. Next base: position 2,157,309 of record OZ023182.1, read on the forward strand.
TACGTCAGATATGCTAGTTGACTTTTTCCAATTTGGTTCCAAACTTCTAATTGAATTTTATTAAATAAATTGGCCGGTGTCCTTCATGCAGTCATCAATGTAATAAACGGATATGCGCCAAGCCGGGGCAACCGTTGCCTCTCACATGGACATTGACTAAGGTAATTAATTAATCAATTAGTAGCGCAACAACAGAGGAAAGGTTAAACTAATACAATTATTGCATCTCCAGATCCACTCGAATCTTGTTAATTAATTCATTTCAAGTCTATATATTGTTTTCCAGCTCAGGTTTTCGAGGTCGACGGTAGTTGTGAGGAAATTAATGGAACCCGCCGCTCTAAGCAACTTGAAACCGGTGACCCTGAATCATGGAAAGGGGCCTCTCATTTCTTTAGACATGAGTTTGTTGAAATAGTAAAAAAATGTATTTAATAAAATTTTACGTTAAGCCTTACATATATAGTTTAAAAAAAATTCAAAAAAAAAAGTTGACCTTGCTCTCAAAATTAAGAAGGATATTTTTTTGACAAGTGAAGTAATATATTCCCCAATAAAAATGTGATTACGCCAATGGCAAAGAGATTGCCGATCCTAAGGTATAAGAAGAAGGATATTTTTTTAGTAGCAATTCTCCTCAAAATATATTTTGAATTTATAAATTTTGAATTAAAAAATTCCTTAAAATAATCCAAATTTACCACTTAAAACAACCATTTTACTAACGGGTGAAAATGTATATTACATCGGCCGACAGTTTTCATAAAGAGATTCGTTTTAGAATTTTACGTTGCTTAGTGCAAAAGTGATGGATAAGTTTATAATCGTTGAAAATCTATCTACAGATTGCCTTAACTTTTTGGGTTGAATATGGTGATTTTTTTTTAAAGGTATATTTTTACACCATGACACTTTCGGGACTTAAACTCTAAACTTCCTTGAAATTTACAACGACTTGTGCCTTGTTCGAGGCATCACCAAGATAACCACTAGCGATTTCCATTAATCTAGCTCCCACATCCTTCTTTTACCATGCAACGTATCATTGAGAGAGGATGATCGAGTTGAATTGGTGAACGCAGACGAATCCAAAATGCTTACAACGGAGAGTTTGTTCGGAATGTAGGAGTCGACAACTTTGTAATATGCTTTGAAGCTTCTGGACAGAACCTCATAGTTCTAATTAAGGTTATCAACAAAGAGAGTGGCCACCATGCCAGCGGAGTGGTTCCACCGTCACCGCTCGCCCTCCCGGCGGACCCAAGTGTGTTTGTGTTTATAGTGGAGATAGTTTAAAGATCAAAATGACACATTTGATTAAAGTTATAAAAACTTAGAAGTCTATAAGATTTGATATAATCTACCAGGAAGTCCAGCTTTTAGTTAATCTGTTTTGAGATATCAAATTTGTTAATCTGTGAGATTAATTTTCATCTCAAATAACACATGAGATTACCAAAATGACCCTTACTCTTTTTAAATTCCAAAATCATCATAAAACACAGGAAAAAAAATCATAGGTCCCTAATGTTTGTATGATACCCCGTAAATGATATGTACTATCTGAAATGCCTTAAGTGATTTGATTGGTACTATCCATATCAACAAGGTGCACCTTCTTTTCCGGCACACATACTGAGAGAACTCTAAGGTTAAACGCGTTTGGCCGAAAGTAGGATCAGGATGGGTGACCTCCTGGGAAGTTTTCCGGGATGTATGCGAGTGAGGACAAAGCATGCTGCAAAAGACCTGTGTTGGTCTGTAGAGACAGTCGGTCAAATCACGGGACGTCACAGTTTGTCATAGTATATTAGGAACTCTAACCCTTACTTAATTAGTCCTTAAATTTCCAAAAAATAAAATTGTTAATTCTTTGGATCAATTTACATCTCAAATGATACATGAGATTACCAAAATGCTCCCTTTAAAACTCCCAAATCACCATAGAATACAAAAAACTAAATTTCAAACAAAAACTCACTCACACCTCGTAATAGATATTAAGCCTACCCCACCTATTTTTCTAAAGTGGAAGTAAAAGCCACACGTTGTAAAGGGATAGAGACAAATCGCAAAGCTTTAAGTCCAACTATAATAATTTTAAAAAAAAAGTCCACTTAAGTACCCTGTAGTATCCCTAATTATCACTTGAGTACCCTGTGGTTTAAAAACGATAGAACCAGTCCAACTTATTCCAATTTTTCTCACTTAAGTCTACCCAACCCGGTTCATCCATTTTTTGTTAAAATGCATCGTCTCGATGCTTACGTGGAGTGCCACGTCATTTTGACACAGATTATTCGATGTTGATGTGGCAGTGGTTAAATTATCAAATACTACCTAATAAGTTTATAATTTTTTAAAAAGAACCCTTCGTTCTCCTCTCATCCACCTCATCTTGATAAGTTGGACAAATTAATAAAAAGGAGGGCATTCGAGAATCGAACCCGGTACCTCTCGCAAACGCACAAAGCGAGAATCAAACAGCTAGACCAAGCATGCACTTTGTATTCTCGTGATAAAACATGAAATAAATACATTAACAAAGCGAGAATCATTCCTCTCACACTCACTCAAAATCTCCAACAAAAAACCAGAAAAAAGAAAAGAATTATATCAAAAACTCATGGGTACGATGTCCATCTCTCTCCTCACCTCCTACGATCTTCCTCTTCAACCTCCTTCCGTCACCATCCTCGCTCTTCACTTCTCCATCCCCCTCTTGTTTCTTAGTCTCTGGTTCAATCCTTCCTCTCCCTTGACCCCGCCACCCTCTAAACCCCCAATTTTTTTTCGTAGCAGCTCGTCCAAGGAGACGGTGGCACGTCGATGGTAAGCTCCGACGGCCGGTTTGTCGGTGTTGAAGAACCCACTATCTTTCCCCCTTCTTCTCCTTCACTGGTTTTCAACAATTTTAGGGTTTTTTTGTCAGAGAGGAATAATTAGGGGCTTAGCGTTTATTGGGGAAAACAGTGGAGAGAAGGAGAGAGGGAGGAGAGAGAAGAGATCGGAGAGTCCTCCTTCATCTTTTGATGTGACACCGGCGAGGGACAGTGACGGGGGAGCGGGGAGGGCTCCGACGGGGATTGGTCATCGCAGTCCTTGGCGAGGGAGAGGTCAATGGCGCCCCGCCTGCCTCCTCCCACCGATATCGCCAGGCTCAGTCCTGCCGCCTTCGCCTGTCTTCGTGCACGAGGATCCAGGTGGGCTAGGAACGATTGGGGTTAGGAATCCTTTTTTCTGTTTTTTAAATGGGTTCGGCTTCTCTTCGGCGGTGATGGAGAGGAGAGAGCACTGACAGGGAGGGGCGGAAGAAGATGAAGGGGTGAGGGAGGGGAGGGGAGATATTTTTGAAAAATAGTAAACAAATTTGGTATTGATTTGATAATTTACCCACTGCTGCATCATCATCGAATAATCTGAGTCAAAATGACATGGCACTCCACGTAAGCATCGAGACGACGCATTTTAACAAAAAATGGGCGAACCGGGTTGGGTAGACTTAAGTGAGAAAAATTGGAATAAGTTGGACCGGTTCTATCATTTTTAAACCACAGGGTACTCAAGTGATAATCGGGGATACCACAAGGTACTTAAGTAGACTTTTCCCTAATTTAAATTTGTTCGCAACAACGTAAGTCGCGCATGAAAGAAGAACTGATCACATATCAAATTTTCAGGTGCCCTCCACAATTAGCTTGGATATTTTCGACTCCTCTGCCATATTCGGCCATATTGACGAATGCAGAATTCTTGGAAGTCTTGCCAACGATCAAGTTTCTTTTCCCATTTTTTACTTGACGAATAAATGAAATCTCTTATCTTTATTCTTAAACCTAAACGATTAATGTTGTGGTCGATTTTTTACGGTGAGGGCATGATTTGTATGTTTTATCTTGATTCTAGAGTTTTAAAGTGATGAAGAGTTTTGTAATCTCATGTGACATTTAATATGAAAATTGATCTGAGGGAGTAATGGGTTCGATTTCTCAAAACTCAGTGACTAATTAGCTAAGGATTGGACCTTTGAGTACATTATGCTAAACCTTAAGGACTTCTCGGTATTATCCCCTAAAACATATTAATCTTCACTCCAAACAAAAAAAACTTCACACACCCCATACAAAAAACTCAAGTCTACTACACTAATTTCATCCAACCAAATCGATTAGTCCTTTTGGATAATTCAAGTTATGTGAAAATCAATGATTGAAAGAATTAGTTACTGCTAGTTACATGAATTGAATAATATGTAGTTGCCTTCCTTGCAACTTATGTATTTATAGGTTTCATCATTTTTTTAATCAGTCAAAATCTCTTCCCAAACTGTACAAACTTCTTTCAAAGCATACGGCTTTCTGGGTGTAGATGATGACATTCTCCTATACGGTTCTCGGAGGGGGATCTCTCTAGTTGGTTGATAGATAGCCGTTTTATTTTCTTGTAAGAGGCTGTGTACAATCGAGTAATTTAGATAGGGGAAGGAGTTTTATGTTTGAATTTAGGGTTAACTGATTAAGTTAGATAAGGTGGGTGACGGTAGACTTAGTTTTTTATTTTATTTTTTAATGTGTGGGTGAGTTTTTTTTACGATGGGGGCGATGTAATTATGATAATTTTGAAGCTTTAAAATGAAGGAGGAGTATCCTGGTACTCTCACGTGTCATTTGAGATAAAAAAAATTGATCCTAGAGACTAACAAGTTCAAATTCTCAAAATTCGGAGACTAATTAATTAAAGAATATGCCTCCTAGTACAATATATCAAATCTTACGAACTTCTAATTTTTTTCTCATAATTTCTCAGGAGGTTGGTTATAGTGATGAGTACCTGTGCTAGCTTGACGGAGAGAAATCACTGGATCTTTGAAAATTTCAAGCACATTGTCGACTCGTTGGTTGCCCCTATTAGGACTCTGGAGTCTGGTGGGAGAGGCTGGTGTATAGGAGCTAGGATACATGTTCCACTTGCAGGATGACCTTCTTCGATTAAGTTCATTTGGGATCCCGGGTCGCTCTGGCAGAGCCGCTAGGATCTCGGAAGTCAGGTGGCACTACCCCTTACCAGGATGGATTAAGTGCAACACGGTCAGTAGTGCTTGTGGTGCCCCAAACATCTCTTTGGTGGCTGGTGTCTTTCCGAACTGCAAGGGTTTTGTGGCGGGTTGCTTTATGTCACAGATCGCACTGGGCTTCGGTTTTGTAGCGGAGCTATCAGCGGCTCTTACCACGGTGGAGGTGACATTCGATGGGGGTTGGCATAAGCTTTGGTTGAAGACTGACTTGGTTTATATTTTTGTTTTGTTCTATGTCTGTAAGGCGTAGGTTTCTTGGCGATTATGTAATCGATGGCTTCATGTGCAAACCAAGCTGAAGGGAATATAATTCCAGGTGTCACACATCTTTAAAGAGGGAAACATTGTGGCCGATGCTCTGTCCAATATACAAGAGGATTCGTTGGTGGACTACTGCACCAGACTTTCTACTTCGTTTTGTGGGATGGGATTTCACCCCCTCTCATATTTAGGTTCTCGCAGTGTTGACGTTAGACACTTTTTTTCCCTGTTGTCCATTCTTTCTTCTGGGTTTTCTGGCAACATAGTTTTTTATAGATCTTGCGGCTGCGACCCCATACACGCTTATATGCAGGTTATCGGGTGTGTTCGTACCTCTCGACTACCCATCTTGTAGGCCAGCGTGAGGTTGGGGGGGGGGGGGGGGGGGGGGGGGGGGGGGGGGGGGGGTAGCTGACGTTTTCCAGGTCTATTGGCAGGTGGACGCACCTCTCGACTACCCGGTTTGTGCGTTAGCTTGATGTTAGGTTTAGGTGGTATGTGCGTTTTATAATCTATCGGCCAATTGACGGCCCCTTGTCGACTACCCGGATGGTGATGCTCAAGGTTGTCAAAATCGGAATTCCACTGAGGATCGTTTGGTTATAGAAAAATCGTACATCGGAGGATCGTAATATAGATCGCAAGATCCCACCAAATAGAAATAACTAAGAAAAATAAACTTAACATAAAATTTTATTAATTTAATCATAAATCATAAAAACTCATTGTCTCAAACATCATCTAAAAACTAATTTTCTCAAACATTATCTAAAAACTTTAATTCAACAAAGCATTCAAATTAGTCTGCTCATCAAACCCAACATCTTCTTCTATATAATCTTCACCTCCTATTCCATCAAATTTATCATCAAGGTTGTAAATCTCCAACTCATCTTCAGCGGCGACCGTAAACTAAAAAAAGCATTATTCAATTCCTATTACTGCCGTGAACTACAAAAACATTATTCAATTCCTATTACCTTGTAAACTGGCAGTGGTGAACTACAAAAGCATTATTTAATTCCTATTGTAGAACGAAGATAGAAGCAGGTTTAGGGTAGTATTTAATTCCTATTGTAGACAAGCATTACTTAATTCCTATCGTAGAATTACAAAATCATGAACAAATATGATCGTATTCTTAGTAAGCAGTGAACTACAAAAATAATGCTCTATTAAATCATGCGATGAAATTTATTAAAATATTCACTTAGATTACAAAATCATAAGAACTAAAGACGGAGACCGACTTAACTTGTATTCGATGATCCCTCTCTCGATTTTATGTAATTCCTTCTTATTTTTCCTTTGGAATACGGCCAAAGACCTTATATTTATAGTGCACACTATTAGAGTTAGGGTTATACTAATTAAGACTATTAAAGAAATATCACATATCTTTAAAATAATCACTTCTAGGTTACACCAAATATGATTTAAAAAAAGAAATACAAAAAATATTCACTAAATCTCTCGAATTAGTTGAAAAAATTCTTGCGATCTTACGATTATACTCGGCGATTCCACCGATCCGTTCAACATTAAGACCTTGCATGCGATCCAACACGGTGGAGCAATAGTGACTCATAAAATCGTGTGATCTTAATATTATAATCGCGATCCTGAAAACCTTGGTGGTGCTGTTACTTTGAAAATCTTTTTTGATAATAAAATTTGCTATATTTATTTTTTTTAATATCTTATTTAAATTTGAATAATAATTTACGTCAGATATGCTAGTTGACTTTTTCCAATTTGGCTTCTAATTAGATTTTATTAAATAAATTTGCCGGTGTCCTTCATGCAGTCATCAATGTAATAAACGGATATGCACCAAGCCGGGGCAACCGTGGGAATGGATTGGGTCATGATTGTACAAATAATGCCAGGACTATTTTGGAAGTGTTTGCAGTCCTTAGATGAGTCAAAATAAAAATTGGAGTTCATCTGACGGACAGGATGAGGCAAGGATAATCTCGTCCTTTTAACACAACTTAAATTGCAAAAACCACCAAAGCCAAACCAGGGACGAGACGACGAGCGATCACGGAGGGGAGCGGTCATAGAAGCGCTCGCCGTCTCCCTCCCCTGGCGATGGCTGCCTCGTCCTTTGCATCGCCAAGCCCGACAAAGTCTCTGGCGAGGCCTACTGATGAGTGTGTAAACGCTCATGTTTTGTCATATGTTCCGTGCGTGTTTAGTCATGTTTTGAGTTATATTCATCATGTCATGTCAAGTCTTATGATTGTTTTAGTATATTTATGTTCGGGAATGGATTTCTACCCAGCGTCATATTTTGTAGGGAATTGGAGCTCAGTGAAAGTCGTTGGAGGAGTAATTTCAAGAGATCATATTGCAAGAGTCATAACTTTCTACTCGAGCATTGGATTATAACGTATAAGATACCGTTGGAAAGCTTGAAGAGAGATCTACATTTTGTCTTTTATAGTCGAAGTCAAATTCGGAGCGGAAGAGGATCAAAAATGAAAAATACGAAGATTCAATGAAGCTGTGCAGGCCAACTAGCGACGGGGAGTCAACTAGCGGCCGCCAGTGAAAGTGGAAAGGCTCCCCGTCGCTAGTTGACTAGCGATCGCTAGTCGAGAAGCACAGAGATTTACGAAGGGGTCGAACTGGCGGTCGCTACTCAACTAGCGATCGCTAGTTCGCCCAACGCAGCTTTAGTCCGACTTCTTATTTAGTTATAATTTCGGATCCGCTAAAGAAAATATTCGACTTTTAGCCTCCTGTTTCGGCTTTAGGACTTAAGGCATATTATTTATATTATTATTTGGCTAGTTAAACTTCCAATTTAGATTAACCTCTTCTAGGTTTTCCTAATTTTGTATTAGATTCGTGGCTATATATAGGCCTTAGTCTCTTAGGTTTTGACGTGACTACGAGGACGTTACTACTACAATATTGAGACAGCCTTTAGAGCTTAATAAAGCTGCAATTTCAGTTAGCACGGGGAAGGGATCGGCAAGGCTTGATCATCACGACTAAGCTTTCTCTATCTCTACCTTTATGTTAATTGCTATCATGTTCTTCGTTAATCTATTGTGCTTTGTTAACATGCTTAGCGAGTAGTTCTCTTGCGAGTGCGATGCCCTAATTATGTGATTACTCGTCTATGTTAGCTATGGTTTGATTATCTTTCGTAGTAGTTGTCAATTGATGATCTTAATGCTTAATCTAACTTGATCACTTAGATTATGATTTTAGTTGATAATAATGGACCGGAAGGCATTAGAATCAACGGAAGAGTCAATTGACATGTCTTAAGGTATTAATGAGGAATCTTGATACTAAGGGATAACCCGATAGGAGTTAACTTCATAATTGAGTTTAGTTTAATTCTTGGTCTAATTAATGAGCGGAAGCGTTGATTAGTAATCATGAACTACTCTAGCTTAGTTTTGTCACCCTAATGAGCGGAAGCGTTAGGGAGATGCATTAGAACACTCCGGGTACTAGTTAGAACTTCATAAAAACCATAGTCTCGACATAGATGGGTAGTCCATAAGGGTATCGTGCTCGTTTATCTCCATTGATTTATAACTCGTCTTTTATTTACGTTTTCGATCTCGTTTATTTACTTGCGACCTTTCACAACGTTATAAAACTTTAATTTTCCTGCTTCACATAATTATTTGCCTTGATTTAGTGTTCAACCCTCAGTTCTAAGAACCTTACTTACCACTATACTATTTGCTTGTACGTTTAATTGCTTATCAATTTTGCGTACATCAAATTGGCGCCGTCGACACGGAACTGAGATTTTAGGACATAAACTCAATAGCAATTTGTTTTGTGTGGCAAACTTGCTGATTTCGTGTGATTTCTTTTTCAGGATTCTCTAGTGCATGCCAAGAACCCGGAGTGAAGGACTAGACCTTGACACAAACACTGTGCTTGAGGTTGACATCGGAGTACTCGAAAGGGTAATTAGGCGTGAAAAGAGGGACCAAGCGAGAGCAATGGCACAAAATCAGGAAGACGGAGCGCTCCAAGCTGTAGGGGACGCTCCACGAAGAAGGACGCTGTTGGAATCATCTGTTCCTACATGGAATGGGAACCCTAATGGTCTACAACAACCACCTGTAGGTCCCCACTCCTTCCAGATTCCAGCAGCGATTGTCGGACTACTGCAAAACTCGATCCAATTTGGCGGCTTGCCAAGCGAAGATCCTCAAGACCATCTATCTCGATTTGAAGATATCTGCAACATCATGAAGTTCCAAAATATCAATGATGATGTCTTGAAGCTGCGTCTCTTTCACTTTTCTTTGAGAGATCGAGCTCGTGTTTGGTACAATAAGTTAAAAGGAGAGACGATTCAGAGTTGGAATGATTTGGCCCACGCTTTTCTTCGGAAGTTCTTTTCAATGGCCAAGTCAGCCAAGCTCTTGCGGGACATAAATACTTTCATACAAGCTGATGGAGAAAGCATCTATGAGGCTTGGGAACGGTTCACGGATCTCCAAAGTGCCTTCCCTCAACATGGTATAACTCAAGACAACCTCATGAAAATCTTCTACAATGGGTTAGATGGCCCATCCCGTGACCATATTGATGCCTCCTCTCAAGGAGTGTTCTTGAGGAAGACTGCTGATGAAGCTGCTCGCTTAATGGAGGAAATGGCTGAAGTCAATGGTATGTGGCCAAAAGAACGTGCTAGGCAATCACGTAAGGCAGCAGGCCGAGGAGTACTCGAAGTAAATACCAACATAAAGCTCGAAGCTCAAATAGAAGCACTTACCAAAAGACTTAACAAGTTGACGAAGGACAAGGAACAGGCAGATGTGGTGCGAGATACTTGTCAGCTTTGCAAAGGGGCACATCCCACAACTGACTGTCCAATGTTGGAAGAGATTCAGGCCATTGCTGATAGAACACCACCAGGAATGGGTTACTCACAACAAGCTAATGCTCATCCAAATTTCTCTCGATTTGGTCAGCAAGCAAACAACACTTGTGCCCAGCAAGAACCCAGGAAGCCATATCTAGGAGATCAAGTCAAAGCAATGGGTGACAAGATCGATCAATTGGTAGGGGTTGTCCAGCAATCCATCCAACAACAAAGTATAACTGTGCAGCGGCTGGATCGTTGTGAAGCACGTCAACAAGAGTTTGAGACATACCTAAAAGGGCAAGCCACGCAACTCAAGAAGATGGAGATTGAACTCAGAAATTTGGCTGCAGCAAACACTCAAAGGGAAATAGGTGCTCTACCCAGCAACACCGAGTCGAACCCGCGAGGACAGGTGATGGCCATCACAGTGAGGAGTGTGGACGAGGATGATGAACCATATATTCCTCCACCACCTTATGTCCCTCCACCTCCATTCCCGCAAAGACTCCGGAGAAAGCAACCACTTGAGAACAAATCCTCTTCAAAAGAATGTGTCGAACCAATCAAGCCAGCCATAGAGGAGGAGGTAGTTACTGAAAAGAAGGAACCACCAGTTTATATCAGTGAACAAGAGGATTCTTATGTTCCTCCACCATCACCTCAACAAGTCAAGAAAGCAGCAGTGATCGATGAGAGGGCCCTTGAATTCATAGCGACAATGGAAGAAATTCAAAGTCATGTCTCTTTCTTGGAGATGTTAGATCAAAGGCCACAATATGCTGAGTTTTTGAAGGAGATCATCGCGAGGAAGAAGAGGCAGAATGATGGCAAGATGACCCCTTTGATAGAAAATGATATACCGCCAAAACTAAAAGATCCAGGGAGTTTTACTATTCCTTGCAATATTGATGGTATTCAATTTCCGCATTGCTTATGTGATTTGGGTGCCAATATTAATCTTATGCCTTTGGCTACTTTCAGGAAACTCAATTTAGGAGATATCAAACCTACATCTATGATGATAGAGCTTGCAGATCACACTAAGAAGAAACCACATGGAATTGTGGAAGATGTGCTAATCAAAGTCGACAAGTCTCTTATACCCGTAGACTTTGTCGTGTTGGACTACGTTGTAGATGCAAGTTGCCCATTGATTCTGGGACGTCCATTCCTCAACACTTGTCATGCTTTTGAAAAAAAAATCCGTGAACAGTAACCGATTTGGGGAAAAATCGGGATTTAGGGTTTTGAAACCCTTGCAGCCGCCCCGTGTCCCGTCACCGTCCCCGACGTCGCCTGGAGAGCCGACCACCCCGCGCACCGTCGCCGCGCCGGGGAGGAGCTCTGCCGCTCGCCCGTTCGTGGAGGAGTTCGAATCCGCATCGAGTCCCCGTCGTTCTTTCAGAGGAGGAGCAACCCGTGCTCGCCGCCCTGCAGCCGATCGCGGAGGAGGGAAAGAAGAAGCACGCGCACCGTTTTTGAGCGCCGCCCTATCCGCCGCTGGAGACCAAGCCGTCGGGGAGAGAGAGAGGACCGACGGAGAGAGAGAGAGATACGGGGAGAGAGAAAGAGAGAAGCTCGCGCGAGGAGAGAGACTATCGCAGGGAGAGAGAACTCCCTGGTCACCGTCGTTCGCCGTTGAAGGGGAGCCCTATCCCCTGCGCCTGCCTGTGCATCGAGGAGCAAGGAGGAGGAGCACGGACGCTGCGCCTAAAGAAGGAGGCACCGTGAAGGAGAAGCTCCGTCGCCCGAAGAGAGAGTTGCAGGGGAGAGAGAGAAAGCACAACCCCGCATCTCCCCGTCGTGCTGCGCCACTATGTCCACCGCCGTCCGAAGCCGTACTCGACGTAGGCCGAGCCGTCGTCGCCCAGCCGCCACCTTGGAGGATTGGGGGTTGAAATGGTGGACGTTCATAAGGGCAAGCTACTTCTCCGCATAGGCCCAGATGAAATAGAGTTTCAAGTAACCGATAAGCGCCTCCATCCACCATAGTGCCACAGGGAGTAACAAAGTCAAGCTAACGACTCTAAATTAGCACGTTTAGTATTTAAGTTTTCTTTATTTTTGTATTTGCTTCAGTAACGTTATTTTGATTTAGTGTTTTAATGGTCCCAGCAGGAGGTTTAGATAGGAGCGAACTAGATTTCAACGGAGCTCGCCAGTCCATACACAAACTTTATTGCGCACAAAGACAATTAGAGCGAAACACCACCAACCTTCCCCACCGCCTCCTATCAATTGACAGGGCAGTACCAGTCCTTTCCTATGTTCCTTTATGTTATGTGTCTGTTTTATGCTTCGTGATGTTCTTCTTGTTCATGTGTTGTGATGTTGTTGGTGTCTTGGCCCTACATTGAGGACAATGTGTTCAATAAGTGTGGGGGGGTCAACGTACGATTTTGTTTTGGTTTGGCATATGTGATGGGGTCTATATTTGAATTTAAGATTGTGTTTGTGATTAAAGTGGTGTATTTAAAGCAAATGATGAATTTCCCCCTTGAATTTTTGAACTTTTGTTAGAAGTTAAACCTCATACCTTGTTAGGAATCAAGTTTGAGTACGATGAGTAGAGACGTGTAGGAACAACACCCTTGGTTGTTTAGGTTAGTGGTTGCACTTGGTAGATTATACTAGCGGCATTGATGAGTGACCTTGTGAGATTTTAGAGCCGAAGGAGGAGACAACCGTCTTCGTATAGCATGAGGTGCCTATATTGCTCCGGTCATTGGGTTCCATGCCATCACTTGGTACCGTTTTGGTGGTGTGGGTGTAAGTGACAGGACGGGGGCCATCTTTGATATTGAGCCTAGAGCCTTAGAGCCGAAAACCCTTTATATCCTTTGTTTAAACCCGTTGAGCTTGAACTTTTTCTTTGAAATATTATATGTAAGCCAATATGTAAGCCCTATATCCACAATCTTACCCACCTTTGATCACTTTGGTCCGAGGATGCATTAGGTCTTAATCTTTGGGGTATTATTGTAAGGGTTCATTTGGTAGAATAGCTCGGGAATGAACAATGGGGAAAATGGGTAGAATTGAGGCCGATAAAGAAGCCGAGACCAGTTGCTTTTGATGTGCAATGTGATGAATTTCATGTGATTGAGGAAGGTTGTAAAAAGTAAAAAGAGAAAAAAAGCAAAAAAAAAAGAAAGAAAAAGCGAGAAGTGAAGAAGAAAAAAAGTGAAAAAGTGATGAAAAGGGAATGGAAAAGTTGGAAATGGAACAAATGTTGAATGATGGAAAGTGGAAAGTTTGGAAAGAGGTTGGAAAGTGAATAAATAGCACGGCTCGAGCTAAGTGGTCAATAGGATTTGGGTGTAATCTTGGGATGAGTGCATATTAGATATAGTGTGAGGTATTTAGAGTAGACGAGAGCTAGAACATTTTTGTGAGCTCCTCGGCCGGGTGGTTTAGCTACCTCCCACATATATTATCCTCACCTGACCCTAACCCCATTACAACCCAATGAAAAGTCCCCTTGATCATGAGCCCCACATTTATCGAGGCACCACTAAGTGAGACGTATGAAACTTTGAGATCCCGGACGTGTACGCGAGTGATAGGTAGTTGACTACTCATATATGTGAGCTTAAAATTTTGAACCTCTGAGTGGTCAACCCTCTAGTGTAATCTACTAAGTGCGAAAAACTGGGTTAAACCATCAAGGATGCGGTGTCTACACATTCTTACTCATTGTGCTCAGGTAAGTGAACTACTTGGTTGTGGGGTGGTGTTTTAATAGGAGTTTGAAAGTTTGGGTGTGTGTCTGATGCGCCTTACTCGGGACAAGCAAGGAAGTAAGTGTGGGGGTGTGATGAGTGTGTAAACGCTCATGTTTTGTCATATGTTTCGTGCGTGTTTAGTCATGTTTTGAGTTATATTCATCATGTCATGTCAAGTTTTATGATTGTTTTAGTATATTTATGTTCGGGAATGGATTTCTACCCAGCGTCATATTTTGTAGGGAATTGGAGCTCAGTGAAGGTCGTTGGAGGAGTAATTTCAAGAGATCATATTGCAAGAGTCATAACTTTCTACTCGAGCATTGGATTATAACGTATAAGATACCGTTGGAAAGCTTGAAGAGAGATCTACATTTTGTCTTTTATAGTCGAAGTCAAATTCGGAGCGGAAGAGGATCAAAAATGAAAAATACGAAGATTCAATGAAGCTGTGCAGGCCAACTAGCGACGGGGAGTCAACTAGCGGCCGCCAGTGAAAGTGGAAAGGCTCCCCGTCACTAGTTGACTAGCGATCGCTAGTCGAGAAGCACAGAGATTTATGAAGGGGTCGAACTAGCGGCCGCTACTCAACTAGCGATCGCTAGTTCGCCCAACGCAGCTTTAGTCCGACTTCTTATTTAGTTATAATTTCGGATCCGCTAAAGGAAATATTCGACTTTTAGCCTCCTGTTTCGGCTTTAGGACTTAAGGTATATTATTTATATTATTATTTGGCTAGTTAAACTTCCAATTTAGATTAACCTCTTCTAGGTTTTCCTAATTTTGTATTAGATTCGTGGCTATATATAGGCCTTAGTCTCTTAGGTTTTGACGTGACTACGAGGACGTTACTACTACAATATTGAGACAGCCTTTAGAGCTTAATAAAGCTGCAATTTCAGTTAGCACGGGGAAGGGATCGGCAAGGCTTGATCATCACGACTAAGCTTTCTCTATCTCTACCTTTATGTTAATTGCTATCATGTTCTTCATTAATCTATTGTGCTTTGTTAACATGCTTAGCGAGTAGTTCTCTTGCGAGTGCGATGCCCTAATTATGTGATTACTCGTCTATGTTAGCTATGGTTTGATTATCTTTCGTAGTAGTTGTCAATTGATGATCTTAATGCTTAATCTAACTTGATCACTTAGATTATGATTTTAGTTGATAATAATGGACCGGAAGGCATTAGAATCAACGGAAGAGTCAATTGACATGTCTTAAGGTATTAATGAGGAATCTTGATACTAAGGGATAACCCGATAGGAGTTAACTTCATAATTGAGTTTAGTTTAATTCTTGGTCTAATTAATGAGCGGAAGCGTTGATTAGTAATCATGAACTACTCTAGCTTAGTTTTGTCACCCTAATGAGCGGAAGCGTTAGGGAGATGCATTAGAACACTCCGGGTACTAGTTAGAACTTCATAAAAACCATAGTCTCGACATAGATGGGTAGTCCATAAGGGTATCGTGCTCGTTTATCTCCATTGATTTATAACTCGTCTTTTATTTACGTTTTCGATCTCGTTTATTTACTTGCGACCTTTCACAACGTTATAAAACTTTAATTTTCCTGCTTCACATAATTATTTGCCTTGATTTAGTGTTCAACCCTCAGTTCTAAGAACCTTACTTACCACTATACTATTTGCTTGTGCGTTTAATTGCTTATCAATTTTGCGTACATCACCTACGATAACATCTGCAAGGGCAAGATCATCCCCAGCTTCGCCATCTCCCTCCCCTGGCACGGCGAATAAGAATTTGTTAGCGTCAACGTCTCCCTCGAGATCCACTACATCTCTGACGAAAATGCCGGCGAGAACCCCGAGGTTAGGGTTATTATCCGCGACGCTAGGATCCGGAGCCGCCTGTCCTCGGATCTCCTTCGTCGGTCGGATCTCCTTCGTCGCTCATTGTCTCACGGGGCTTGCCCATTCGACGTTCTCATCACATTGCGGTTGCCGACAGCAACCGCTCGTCGTCGAATCTCTGCCCTGATCAACCATCTTGTGCTTAAGGATAGTGGACTTGGCGAGGACTTTGACGGCAGAGCTCTCCCCGGACTCCGTGTTCATTGCGAATTTCACCTTGGCAAAGGTTCCTTCCCCGTTCGTCCTCCCCACCTCGTACTTCCCCAATTTCCTCACTGTTCAGATGAAGAAAGTTTGATTCATTCATAGCTGTAGAATTCCTACTGCCGAATTCTGCAGGTCTTCGTACAGCAGTATTGCTTATTATAGTGGCTGATCCATTGAACATTAAATGGTTTGTCCACTGCTTTTATCAACTTCCACAACAGTATTTTCTGGTGCAAACTGTTCCTCGATTCTTGCTCAATCTTGACAACTGTAGCAGCCATTCCTCTTCCCCAAGCACCAACGACTAGAAGACTTATTGTACAGCTACAGATTCTGATGTATAGTTAATACTAGTAGACGTTAGTGATATTGTTCATATGTGTATATAAACTGATGTATAGTTCATTGATGAATAAGATTGAACTTCTTTCTACACTCACCTTCTTCATCATATCTGATTTCCTCCTCTATTATTTTCCAATTTTGTGTTTTTATCTCAATTAATTAAATATCTCTCCTGTTTTCTCAATTAATTTCCTCCTGTGGGAATATTCTGGCGAGAGCTCCGGGGAAAGTCAATCAGAATTTATTTTGGATGGCGGTGGGTTCCGCGACTCAACGACGACCATTAATTTATGTTTGTGACTCTGTCCTTTTTTGAGGTCTTATTGAAATTCCGACCAATTAATCTAAGTTTGATTCGAGTGTGATTTTTAAAAATGACAATTTTTTTAATGAGTAATCAATATTGATGCGTTTCAAATTCATGTTATGATACAATGGTTTGCACAATTACGATATAATAGTTTATCTTGTTATGATACAATGATTTGCACAGTTACGATATAATGGTTTATCGTGTTATAATACAATGGTTTGCACAGTTACGATATAAATGAGTTATACAATGGTTTGCACACTTACGATGCAATGGTTTATCATGTTATGATACAATGGTTTGCAGAGTCACGATACAATGATTTATCATGTTATAATACAATAGTTTGCACACTTATGATACAATGGTTTATTATGTTATAATAAAATAATTTATTATGTTATCATAAAATAGTTTGTTATGTCACGGTCAAAAGGTTTGATTGACTATGATCGAATGGTTGCACAATTATGATAAAATAATTTGCCTACTAATATACTCGATTATATCAAATGGCATGCCCACTAATATCAAATATTATGCTCAATTATATCGATTGGTATACTCAAATATTTATAACAACTTATATAATATTTAACAATACTTATAATAAAAATTAAATAATATCGAGTAGTATATCCAACTATGTCAAATGGTATACTCAATTATGTCAAATAGTATACCCGGTTATATTAAATGGTATATCCAGTTTTATCAAATGGTATTCTCAATTATATCGAATGGTATATCCGGTTATTTAAAATACTTATAATAAGAAAGTTAAATAATTAATTAAATTATATATCGATGGTATGTACATTTATATTAAATTATATGTCCAGTTATATTAAATAGTGTGCCCGATTATATAAATAATATGTTCAATTTACTGTAATAATTCTTTTATTTGTTACCGATTATCTATTTGAAAAATATAAAGTCCAAAAATAATTAAAAAGAACCAAAAGTTAATGTGGTTAAACCAAAGAAGGTGGTGGGCAAGTGTGGCAGCCAATAAAAGTAAAAAACAGACACATTAAATAGATAGGCGGGGTCCATTCCCTTGTAGATCCCCTTTCTTTTAGTCCTCTCCTCCAAAAAAATGCAGACTGGATTCGGTCCTAATTGTAGAAAACTTGCCAGGTCCGAACTGGCTTCAAGTAGAGCCGTTTGATTAGCTCATCAAAAAAATTTACGGGTTTGAGGGCTAATATTAAGTCGGGGTAGTTTAGACATTTTTTCTCCTCCTCTCTTTCCATTCCATTCCAGCTCTCCCTCTCTCCTCCTTCTTAACCATCTTTTCTCTCTCACTTGCTCTTTTCCAAGCCTAACGACAACCAACCATGGATGGCGGCGGGATGCGACCAAGACAAGGACTCCGGGGATTAGATCAGTGTCGGGACTCTGGTGGTGACGGTGACAAAGCGGTTTGACCGGGCAGCGGCTTCCTCCTCGTGACAAACCCTAGGTCGGTTTCTGTCAGATTCGAATGGCGGCCGAAAACGACTTATGAGGCGACTACGGTGGACGACGATGGTGCGGGAGATTCAAGTGACTTGAGCGGTGCGGTTGGAGCAAACGGCAGTCCATATTTTCAAGTCCGACGCCGTGGTCGACAACTACACAAATGAGATCCCTCTCTCTTCGACGCAGTGGTCCATATTTCAGAGGGGACCGCAATTTTCTTGGCGACGGCGGTGCTAGCTAACCTTTGCATCGTCGGCGCCATGGCAGGCCTTCCTCTAGATCTAGGCAAGTCGAGCGAGGATGGGTACTAGTTCTAACACCCCCATTAGTTAGAGCCACGTGGAGGGTTCTGGATCTAGCTCCATCATCGGAGCAGCGGTTGCTGTCTTCATTGTTGTACCTCTTCTCTTGCAATTCCTCCAAATAGTGACCCTTTGCTTCTTTGAATGCCCAGATCATTCTTTTTTGGTTATGGGTGAAAAAATAATCACTTTATAATTTATACACACAAAGATCTTTACAAGGATGAAGATGAAGAGAGGGCTTTTAAAATAATGGCTTTAGATTTTATTTGGCAAAGAAAAGAATGGCTTTAGATGAAAATTAAAATTTCCCCTAAAAAAATGAAGCTTAAAAGAATGGTGATGGCCACGATGCTAGTTGAGATTGTGTGGATAGCTTTAAATGGTTTGGGTAGATGGTCACGTGCAGATAAGTACTCATTTAATATTTCACACTAAAAATAGACTTTTATTAATCAAATGGTATACTCGATTATATCAAATAGTATGTCCGATTATGATACAATAGTTTACATATTACGATACAATGGTTTGCACAGTTGTGATACAATGATTTGCGCAGTTGTGATACAATAGTTTATCATGTTATGATACGATGGTTTATTATGTTATGATTCAATAGTTTGAATAGTTATGATACAATAGTTTATCATGTTATGATATAATAGTTTATCCTGTTATGATACGATGGTTTGCACATTATGGTACAATGGTTTATCATGTTATGATAAAATAGTTTGTAATATTATGATAAAATAGTTTGTTATGTTACGATCAAAAAGTTTGACCAAGTATGATCGAATGGTATGCCCGAATATATCAAATAGTTTATCCACTTATATTAAATGGTATGCCCGGTTATATTAAATGATATGTTCAACTATTAAATAATTAATTAAATTATATATCGACTGGTATTTTTAGTTATATTCAATGGTATGCTCGGTTATATCAAATAGTATACTTAATTATATCGAATGATATAACTTAGCGTACTATTTAATATATAATTTAATTAATCTGATCATATCAAATAGTATGTCCGATTATTAAAAATACATATATATATAATTATTAGATTGGTACTAAATTTAAAATAGAACAAAAGAAACGAAAGATTTGAATTCCACCGCAATGGAACGACTTTTTTTTCGTTTAGTTAAGATGTGAGGCGCGCGTTTGTTTTATCTTTGGGGAGCTTGCCTTGCGTTAATTACAATTTTGTCCCTAGGGGTTCACCCCAGGATGGTCCTGGAAGGGACCAGATTTGGTCCTGGAACAAAGAATGGTCCTGGAACAAAGAATCCAGGACCAATCTGGAAGGGGCAGAATGGGAAAAAAATAAAAAAGGGAGATGGTAAGGAAAAGGAACATGGACGCGTGTCTTTGAAAACGGGTAGGTGGGGTTTAATTTTTTGGCACGCATTTTTTTTATTCAACTTAAAATTATTTTTTAACAGAAATTTTATTTAATTAATTATTTTAACTTTTAAATTGGGTAAAGTATTTTAACCAGTCGATATAATTTAATTAATTATTTAATAACCGGTCATAGCATTCGACGTAATCAGACATATCATTTAATATAACCGGTCATACTATTCGATATATAATTTAATTATTTATTTAAATTTTTTTATTATAAGTATTTTAAATAACGAGACATACTATTCGATATAATAGAGATTACTATTTGATATAAACGGTCATACCATTTAATATAACCGGACATACTATTGGATATAATAGAATTATTATTTAATTAATTATTTTATCGTAATATAACGAACCTTTCGATCAAGGAAAATAAACTATTTTATCGTAACAGTAAAACCATTTAACTATAACATGACAAACTATTTTAAAATTATAGTGAAAACTATTCGATCTAATAGAACAAACATTTTGATTATATGGGATGAACCATTGTATCATAATTGTGCAAATCATTCGATCGTACTAGAACAAATCTTTCGATCATAAAAACCAACCCATTTTATCGTTACAGTAAAACTATTTAACCATAACATGACAAACTACTTTAAAATTATAGTTCAAACTATTCGATCTAATAGAACAAATATTTCGATTATATGGGATAAACCATTGTATCATAATAGTGCAAACCATTCGATCATCGTAGAACGAACCTTTCGATCATGAAAAACAAACTATTTAACGTTCATGAGGTCAAAAGTAAGAATACAAAATCAAAATCCATACTGGATCGACTAAATAGAGGGATCAAAATTCATGAGGTCAGAAAAATCAAAAAACAGTAATCAAGAAGAGGGATTAAGAAAATAAGATCGACTAAATAGAGAAGAAAAGGATCGATAACAAGACAAGAAATTTTGATACTGGAAGAAATAAATTAGACTATGGATGATAATAAAATTCATGAGGTCAGAAAGCGAGAATACAAAATCAAAATAAAACACAAACAACATCACAATCCAATTGAAAAGATCAAGAACGATTACGGCATCAAAAATAAAACAACTCGATTACTAGTGAAGCAACAGATCTGCAAGTTACGGATATCGTTCTTGTTCGTCGGGTTGCCAAAATCCTCATAGAGACCCTCGCGTCATTGCCGTGGACAATCTCCTTGCAAACGTAGAAGAGGATGTGGCCCCCAAGAACGATTGCAACAACTTATATGCGAGAGCGTCTTCTCCCAAAACCATGCCGACTGGAGCCGCAACGACGGTGAAGGAAACAACGAAGGTGGTGAGGTAGGGCTGGAGGAGGTCCGGCGGAGCTCCAGAGTGCGCCGGTCATCGACGATGCTCGATTTGTCCCTCGCGTGCTGCATTCTAGCCGGGAACGGCTTCGCCGGAGCTCGACCGCCACCAACCAGCTCTACATCTCGGAGCTCGATCTGGGTTTAATTATAAAATTACGTAAGGAGACCTTGGTGCCGCCGTTTCTTTCTTTTTGGAGGCCTAGAGAGGAAGAGAGAGAGTGACAATGGGGTAGGGTTTTTTTAGGGGAGGAAGAGAGAGAGAGTGGGGGAGGTTGAGAAGTGAGAGGAAGATAAACACAATAATACCCTGCCTCGTTTTTATCCATCAGATCAGTTTTAGACTCATCTAATTGCTCAAATCAGTTCCAGCATGGTCCTGACATGGATTGTACATCCAGCACCAAATCCAATCCCGTCCTGAAACTGGTTTTCCAGGACCCAATCCCGTGTCCCAAATCTTGTCCCACCCACGTGAACATTGACTAAGGTAATTAATTAATCAATTAGTGGCGCAACAACAGAGGAACGATTAAACTAATACAATTATTGAAAGACAATTATTGAAGTACTAATGATTAATGTTAATGAAGTACTAAGCTTTTCCCTTTTAAAAAAATAGTACAATTATTGCATCTCCAGATCCACTCGAATCTTGTTCATTAATTCATTTCAAGTCTATATATTGTTTTCCAACTCAGGTTTTCAAGGTCGACGGTAGTTGTGAGGAAATTGAATCATGGAAAGGGGCCTCATTTCTTTAGACATGAAATAGTAAAAAAATGTATTTAATAAAATTTTATGTTAAGCCTTACTAATATAGTTACGAAAAATTCAATAACAAAAAAGTTGACCTTGCTTTCAAAATTAAGAAGGATATTGTTTTTGGACAAGTGAAGTAATATATTCCCCAATAAAAATGTGATACCAATGGCAAAGAGGTTGCCAACCTAAGGTATAAGAAGAAGGATTTTTTAGTGGAGATTCTCCTCAAAATATCTTTTTAATTTATAAATTTTGAATTAAAAAATTCTTAAAATAATCCAAATTTACCACTTAAAACAACCATTTTACTAACTGGTGAAAATATAAATTACATCGGCCGATAGTTTTCATAAAGAGATTCGTTTAAGTTACGTTGCTTAGTGCAAGAGTGATGGATAAATTTATAACTGTTGAAAATCTATCTACACATTGCCTTAAGCTTTTGGGTTGGATATGGAGATTCTTTTTTTAAATGTACATTTTTACACCATGACACTTCTAGGACTTGAACCCTGAATCTCCTTGAAATTTACAACGCCTTGTGCTGTTATGCTACATGTCATTTGACGGATATGGAGATTCTAACATGGTATGAGAGTGAGTTGATCCCGTGCCCATTGTTGTGCTCGCATGACCCACATTTCTTTCACATTGGCGAAGTCAAAGCCCGTGCAATCTTCGACCCGATGAGTCCCGTTTGAGAGGACGTGTTGAGAATCTCACATTGGTTAGTGCAAGAGTGGTGGGTAAATTTATAAGTGTTAAAAATCCAAGTACACATTACTTTAAGATTTTGAGTTGAATATAAAAATTTTAAGAAATTTGATCTAATAAACCTCATAGTATCTTCTCTTGTTTTGGCGGTCGTGTGACACTGATCAAGGCGGTGCTTTTCTGCTTACCAATCTTTTTCATGTCTTTTTTAAGGTACCTACAGGTGTCTTAGAGCTGTTGGAAGAAAAGATGTGAAAATTCCTTTGGTCCGGCGACCCAAACAAGAGAAGCCTTTCCTTTGTTTCGTAGAGTCACATGTGCCTTTCGGTTGACAAAGGCGGGTTGGGGTTGATTCGCCTGGACATCCACAATGAAGCTTTACTTCTTAAATAGATTTGGTGTTATCTCTCCGACCCTAATGCTTTATGGGTAAAGGTGATTCGGGGGATCCATGGCACTCCCAATTTCAGCGATTCAACTGCTCTTATAAGAATTCCTTATTGCAAGAGCTTGCCGGGTCATTGGCTAAATATCTGGAACATTGCCTCGTCCGAGGCTGCTTATGCTTCCATCTTCAGACGGAATATTAGTTTTGCCCTTGGAAAGGGTGACTTGGTGAGGTTATGGGAGGATGCTTGGTGCTTAGAGGTGCCTCTTTCGACTATGTTTCATAGGCTCTATCTGATGTCCACTCTTAAGGGAGCTATCATTGGCGATTGTGGTTCATGGGTTTTTGGCTCTTGGGGGTGGCATTTCAGCTGGAGGCGAAACCTCCGAGGGTGGGAGGAGGATTATTTACAAAAGGTTTGCTATCTTCTCTTCCTTCGGGACCTTCATCTATGGAGCAGGTTGATCGAGTTGTTTGGCGGGCTAATGTTTCTTCGGGTTTCACTGTCAAGTGCCTATATAGATTGTTGTTCGACGGGTTCTTCTTTCATGCCCCACCGGTCCTTAGGAATTGTTGGCCAAAGCTTATCCCCTTTAAGGTCAGTTATTTTCTATGGATGGCCTTACAGGGTCGTATCAAAATCAAGGATAATTTACATAGGGTAGGACTTCTTGGTGGATCAGATACTCTCTGCCACTTATGTGGTCTTGTAAATGGGTCTTCAAGTCACTTTTTTCTCCATTTCATACATGTAAATGCGATTTGAGACTCTTTTGCAAGGCTGGTTAGCATCAGTTGGTGTACTTGTAGCTTTAATTTATCTTTTCCAGAGCTGTGGGTTGGTCTGGTTCGTAGGAAGGTATCTTAGCAAATCTTGTATACCTTGTTTGCAGCGGTCTGCTGGTGCGTGTGGAAGACGAGAATAAGCTAGTTTTTGACCATGAATCTTTTGATGCTGACAAGTTTCTGCTTAGTATTTACAGGCATGTATCAGAATGGTCCTTTTGGTTGGGAGTTTTCTCTATACTCCAACTCCAGGATGTCTTCTTGGCTCTTAAAGTAATGGTGTAACTGGGAGTGCTATCTTTCTCTGTGTAATTCGATGTAACTCTGTTTACTTGCTTACCCTGGTGTAACTTGATGTGCTTGCTTTCTGTGGTGTTAATTGGTCTGCAGTTTGCATCCTTTACAACTGATGTACCTTCTTGTAATTATCTTTTGGAGATCAATATATATATTGTTAGGATTTGTCCCGAATTTCTAATTAGAATAGAACTCTATTTCCTATTGTGAAATATATTGGGCTTGTCCTCTATATATATGAGGGTAAGAATTAGATGTTCTTTGGCCTTTGCATAACGCAATGGTAGTATAGGCACAAGAGAGTTAGGCTTGAGGCACCGCCTCGCCTATGGCTTATGTACCATGTATCTCCACATAATATAGTGATGATCGTCTCGGCCCCGTGGAATAGGTCAATTGACCGAACCACGTATATCATGTATCCTCGATTCTTCCTATCTCATACTATTTGTTATGGGTGTTCTACACATCCGTGTTTACGCTTTCGCTGCCCTAACAAATTGGTATCAGAGCTGAGAATGTTGATCCGGGTCAAAATTAATTGAGAATTTCATATTGGGGCTGTGTATTGAAGGGATTGGCATATTAGTAATTATCCAAAAAAAGAAGGCAGGGGCAATTCAGTAATTATACTAATATTGGGGGAATTTTTAGAGGGCAGACGCCGCTCACATCAAAACCATCACCGCCCATCCACCGTCCCAGAGACAGGCCGTGACACCCGCTCGTGATACTGCCTCTCGCTTACCGTGTTCGCCATTGAGGAGCGACTGGAGCCTCGTTGAGCTGCCAAGCCCTAAAGCTGCCACCGTGAAGAGAGAATAGTCAGGGTGAGAGAGGACCCCGACCGCGCCAACCCATCCTCGCGTCACCTCAGAGAGAGAAGCTGTCGATGCTCGAAGGAGGAGCTCTGTTGTCGCCCTTAGCCCGAGAACCAGAAGCCCGTCAGAGGAAGAAGAGATACTTCAGAGAGAGAGAGTTACGGGAAGGAGAGTCCCGCATCTCCTCGTCATCGTCAATAGCTACGCCGCTCTGCCCAACCCGCCCGTGCACTACCCACCGTCAATGGAAGTTTTCTGACCAATTTTGGTTCTCTTAGTTCGACCAGAAGGTGGATTTTTTGGGCTGGTTAGTTATGTTTTGACTGGTTTGAAGTTGGTTTATCAGTTTTGACCATATTGGATTATGGAGGCTAGGTGGATGTGATTAGTCATGGATTGAAAGTTGACCAGACTTAATTTTGGGGCGAGATTATTGGTGATCCATAAAGATTAGACTGATTTTGAGGAGAAAATCTTGAATCTTAGTTTGGATCATGAAGTTTGGGCCGGGTTGATGGGTGTGTTGATTTTGTTTGTCCAAGTTGAAGAATTTGACAAAGGAATGTTCAGATTTGGGTCCTATTGAATTGAAGATTGGTTCAGGTCTTGGAGATTCACGGTTGAAGATTGGTCATGTGATTTGGTTCAAGGTAGAGACTTATTGGGTGTTTGACCCAAATCTTATTGGACTTTGAGCTCGGGTCCAATGGTTTCTCCTATACATGTATGTGGTATTATATGTGTAATTGAGAGTGGTGAGAAGGTTAGAGGAGCTATAGGCGACTTCTTTCTCCGGAAGACTCCCTTATTTCCATGGGAATTGATCGGGTCTATTTTGGGTTCATAGTTGATCGATTATGGAGCGGTTGTATCATGTTGGACCAAGAAGTGGATCCTGTGAAGACTTTGAACGATTGTTTGGACCAGTTACTCATTGACGATGAAGGTGAAGATTTGGTACAAGTATCCATTTTGTTTTGACTCACAGGTTATGCAGTGTATCTCCTGGTTGCCCACGAGGATGGATGAGTGAGGTGCAATAGCAACAGCAAGCTTGATTTCCAGAAGGTGTTTACGTGAAGGTGATGTAAAGTTCTGTAGCTAGTAAGGAATTCCAAGATTGATGTCCAGAAGGTGTTCACGCGAAGGTGATGTGAAGGCATGTAGTTGGTGTCTCATCTCTTATTTGGAATGAGATTGGTGTTCGCTCGGCGATGTAACCCCAACAATCGGTGTCCACATGAAGGTAGAGGTTTTCCGTGGAGGTGGAGTCTGCTATGCTTGTAGAGAAATATTTTGAGAGTGCCCCGTGAGAGTACACTATACTGGGATGAGTATTGGTCGTGCTGGAGCTTCTGGGATGGAAGCTGGCCTATGAGATTTAGGCATTGTTGTGGGCGTTGGAGTGATTTTCTCCAGCGTGAAAAACTCTCGTTTTACGCGCATGAAGATTTTCTCCCATTTTGTTGGTTCTTCTGGAGTTGAAGACCCGAGGTGAGTATATGTTGTTGAGATACTTGTGGAAGATTCCATTCGAGGTGGAGTTTTCAAGATTGAGGCGGATGATTGAGCTTACACGAAGAGACACACAATGAAGATGGTCTGATGTGGAAGATGAGTTTTGAAGCTAGAGAAGATGATTGATTTTGGAATTTGCTCCAAAGTGGAGATTGTTAGGATTTGTTCCAAATTCCTAATTAGAGTAGGTCAATTGACCGAACTACGTATATCGTGTATCCTCGATTCTTCCTATCTCATACTATTTGTTATGGATGTTCTACACATTCGTATTTATGCTTCCCCTGCCCTAACACATATCATTTACCTTTCGAAAAAAATAAACCTCATAGTATTGGCCTACATGGAGATTTACACAAACATAATCGTTTAAATTAAAGTCTCCGCTCGTGATACATGCATAATATTTTTATGTACAATATTCACAAAATTCAATGTAAAGATTCTCACGAGCAACAGACACGAAAATAAATAAACCAATGAGGAGGTGGGTGGTTGGAGGAGAGAGGATATGGGAGGAGGGAAGAGATAATTTTTATTTTTTATTATAAGGGCATAATAGTCATTTTTTTGATAAAATATAATAAATAGTTCGATAGTATAATAAAATCAAAGTACAAAAATAGCTGTGTGCATTTTCGAATTATAATTTATTCAATAATATAAACCCACGATATCCAGATGCTCCATTAAAATAGTCGCCAAATTATAATATATACAGTACTTTTATAAATAGGATCAAACCCTCCCCACAAACACTTTGCTGTCAGCAATATTGAAGATGGCTGGTGAAAGTAATGGAGCAGCTGGTTCCGCCTTCAAGATGCCGGCAATAAAGTTTACCAAGCTGTTCATCAATGGAGAATTCGTTGACTCAGTTTCAGGTTTTCCAATTTTTTTCATTTCAGTCGATTTCTGAATATAGGACTATTACTCTTGTTAATTACACCTCTTATAATGAATAAGGTTTTCCTTTATTGGTAATGAGATTATTACATTCATAGCTGTAAGAGATGAGATTTTTTTGTTTATATACCTGGAATCCGAACACTTATTTAACCAACCAATTTAGGTTTGAGTCAGATATAATCTTTGAAAGGTGTCAAAATTTTTCCGACAAGTATTTAACACTGCTATGTTTTCAAGGGCTCGAACTCGAACCTGTTGCTTAAGCTAGAATAATGTCTTCATAAATTTATCTAAGTGCTTGTTGGTAGAGAGATGAAATTGTTGTATGAAAAAATCACCTACCCACTTTAAAATTTTCGGTTAGATATAAAAAATTTAGTATAGTTAAAATGGTTTATACCATTGTCCGTTTCGCTCACACCACTCCCATTTACAAAAGTCAAACTCACTTAAATTCGGATGTAAAATAACTCTATCAAGCTGAGCTCTTCCTTCTGCTAGCTAGAAAATTTACTGCTATAAATATATATTTTTTATATCAATGGTCAGACGCAATTTATAGTGTAACGATGGCTGGACCCTGATCTACTTGAGTAATTAAGAAGTACTTTATTATACAA
This sequence comes from Hypericum androsaemum, assembly GCA_963995505.1. NCBI lineage: Eukaryota > Viridiplantae > Streptophyta > Magnoliopsida > Malpighiales > Hypericaceae > Hypericum > Hypericum androsaemum. The sequence continues at coordinate 2,185,299 of OZ023182.1, forward strand.
TTTTCTAGCCAGGAAGAATATTTTATACATTTATGTGTTTTATCTGTATCTATTAATGGAATATTTATACTTTAGACGAAAAGGTGGTGTTCATGTGTTTTGGCAGGAAAAACTTTGGAGACAATTGACCCAAGGAGCGGAGAAGTAATAGCAAGAGTATCGGAAGGAGATAAAGAAGACGCTGACTTGGCCGTGAAGGCTGCCCGTCACGCCTTTGACCATGGCCCCTGGCCTCGCATGTCCGGTGCTGTATGTCTAAATTATGACTTCTTAGCACCCGCTTAATTATGTTTCACGTATCAAACATTTTAACGAGTTGATCTAACTGTTTGACGGTTATACATAACTTGTTTTAGTCCTCTTAGTTGCACTGCAATTAGAATCGATCGTTTAACAAGACCTTCCATTGTAACTTAATATTGGTGCATATCCCATGTACTATTATATAATGTAAAATAATCTCATTTCTGATTGGTCGCTCATGTGACAAAAAAAGGCAAGGGGAAGAATAATGCTGAAATTCGCGGATCTGGTGGACGAACACGCGGAGGAGCTGGCGGCGCTGGACGCCATCGACGCCGGGAAGTTGTTCGTAATCAACAAAGCGATCGAGGTTCCTCTGGCGGCGAATAGCCTTCGATACTACGCCGGAGCGGCCGACAAAATACACGGTCAAGTGTTGAAAATGTCGAGAGAGCTTCACGGGTACACGTTACGCGAACCCATCGGTGTGGTTGGGCACATAATACCTTGGAACTTCCCAGTTCTTTTGTTCTTTACGAAGGTCAGCCCAGCGTTAGCCGCTGGTTGCACCATGGTCGTCAAGCCAGCCGAGCAGACTCCTCTCTCTGCTCTTTGTATTGCTCACCTCGCCAAGCAGGTTAGTCGAGCGGCAATAGCCCACTAATCTTATTAATTACGTTGACTATTTCTTTGTTGTGAATGATTGTAGTGCTAATTACTATATAAATTCGTATCTTTTGCCAAGGCTGGCATCCCCGATGGAGTGATAAATGTGGTAAATGGATATGGACCAACTGCTGGTGCTGCGGTTGCCTCTCACATGGACATTGATAAAGTAAGAAATTTACCCTATAATTTAATTTAGAGAACTATATAAATAAATTAAAATTATCAAATTGTATCTTCAATTATTAAATTTTCATCAGATATATTATATATGGTTGATATATATTTATTGATAATCTTTTAGGTTAGTTTCACAGGGTCAACAGAAGTAGGCCGAAAAATAATGCAAGCTGCAGCATTAAGCAACTTGAAGCATGTTTCTCTGGAATTAGGAGGAAAATCCCCACTTCTGATTTTCGACGACGCCGACATCAATACCGCTGCTGATCTTGCCCTCATCAATATCTTCTCAAACAAGGTAAGTGTCAATATGAGCCGAGTAATTTTACGGTGATCACCATATAACAACTGACAACATCAATTTTTTTTTCCAAATATCAGGGAGAAGTTTGCATAGCTAATTCCCGCGTATATATTCAGGAAGGAATTTATGATGAGTTTGTGAAGAAGTTGGAGGAGAAGGCAAAAGATTGGGTTGTTGGCGATCCTTTTGATCCTCAATCTCGTCTAGGTCCTCAGGTTACATTAAATAAAACTCGAATGCAAATTTTGTATCCTATGTTTAAAATTTCCAGCTATATAGACTAATCGATTATATATAATGCCACACGTACATTATCTTATATATGGTAGGTAGACAAGAGACAGTTTGACAAAATCCTTTCTTACATTGAGCACGGAAAGAGAGAAGGAGCCACCTTGCTCACAGGTGGTAAGCCTTTGATTAAGAAGGGTTACTATATTGAGCCTACAATTTTTACTAATGTCAAGGTGATTTAACTCTCTCCTAATTAAATTACGAGTAAAATACATTTTTTTATCTCCATAATACCATAGTTATTCGGTTAAAAACTACTCTTCCATTATGGCAATCGACATGGACTTACGAAAGTGTATTTTATTCTTAATTAAATCTAGGGATGGCAAAAACTACTCTCCCAAACTCGGTGGATCGAACCCTTACCTTACCCCGTGGATCTTAGGATCTATGGATCTTGGATAGGATATGGGTTTGGGTCTATTTATATAGATAAGATCTAGATCAGGATATGGTTTATATGAATCCAGACCCTCACCTTACCCATAGATCCATTAATTAGACCATACCCTAATTATACATTGCTTATATTTATATTTTATATTCCTACAAAAATTTGCATACAACCGTAAAAGAAATTAGCTCACACCTAAAAAACCTAGAGTCTGACTTAAAAAAGACGAAGCAGCTGACATTAAAAAAAAGTAATTAGCCGCATATGTTTTCTTTTATGTTCTTGTTAAATGTTATCATTTGAACCACACTTATTTAAGTAGTTTAGAGTGTATTCTCAATTTTAAATTGATATTATCATTTTATCATATTGATTTTCAAAGGGAAAATTTTTTAATGATTCATAATTAATTTTTTTATTTTGATTATATTGAAATGATAAAAATATGTTGTAAAATAATGGGTCTATGGGTAGGGCATGGATCTTTGTTTGAATTCTAGAGTTCGGGTCCGAGTCCTTATTCAAAATATCCATAAGATCGTGGGTAGGGTTTGGATCTTACATCTAAATCAAGGGTCTACGTTTAGATCTTATAGATCCTTACCCTACCCTACCCATTGCCACTCCTAATTAAATTAGTATTTGTAATGTGCTAATCAGCTTTAATGTCCTCCCTTCATCTTCAGGAAGACATGCTAATAGCCAAGGATGAAATTTTCGGACCAGTTATGTCCGTGATGAGGTTTAAGTAAGTGTCAAAAAGTAAATACTTTTTAAACTTAATTCAAGTAACAACTTATTGATTAAATTGATGTTGCAGGACAATGGAAGAGGGAATAAAATTTGCAAACAATACAAGATACGGCCTGGCAGCCGGGATAGTGACGAAGAACCTGGACGTGGCTAACACGGTCTCAAGATCAATCAGGGCTGGAATTATTTGGATCAATTCTTCTTTAACACTGGAACTGGACTGCCCTTTCTCGGGGTACAAGATGAGTGGGTTTGGAAGCGATATGGGGATGGATGCTCTTTATAAGTATCTACAAACCAAGTCTGTTGTTACGCCCATCTACAATTCTCCCTGGCTGTGAACATGTGTTTTTTTACAAGTCTGTGAACATGTGTTACATGGTGTTTCCCAATAGTCCTAGCTATAAACGATGGATACTGGGTATTGCGAATCGATTTTTTTTAATCGCTATTTCATGGATGCAAAAGTACAATAAATGTAATGTTTTTCATAATATAATTTTGTAATTCTCGAATTCGCTGGACACAATTTTGGGTGATTGAATTGATATTGCCGATTAGAAGCTGAAAGTGAGTAATGTATATATATTTGCAGGTTGACAAAATGCATTATGAAAATATCCTCTAATACTAGATTGAATATTGGAAGAGGGAATGTGTAATTTTAAAGTGACATTTCCATATTTCTATATCAAACAACAAAATTTGGATCATTTTGTAATAGTGACGAAGAATTTAAACGTCGCAAATACAATATCGCAGTCAATCCGTTCGCGTATGATTTGAATTAATTGCTACCTCGCATTTAACGACCCCTGCCCAGTTGGAGGGTATAAGATGAGTGAGTTTATGCCGGAATGGACGACTTTTACAAGTACCTTCAAGTCGAATCCATCGTCACTAAGAGTTTTTAGAATTGGCCCAAGTACTCCAGTGTCATTATTTGGGCTTGATTGGATCTGTCAGGTAAATCACAAAGCATTTCACGGGCTGGGTAAATAGTGTAACAACGAAAAAATGCATTAGATTAAAAAAATATATATACACCATTTTTTAATGAATAAAATAGTTAACGATTATCTTGATGTTGCAGTGCAGTGGTCTTCTCACTCATCTGCGTGACGGTCATTCAAAATTTGGTATTTCAAATATGTCGTTTATAATATTGGGTATCAATATTGTCGTTAAAGTTTTTCCTCGAATAAACCGATAACGATGTAATGTTTGCTTAAAATACTATAGATGTTTTTTTTTCAATAAATTAACAAAGTTATATCCATTTAATATTTATATGTACAATATTCAAAATATACGACGTAAAGATTCTCATGAGCAACAGACAAGAAGATAAATAAACCAATTAAATAATATATATTTTTTAAATTTTTGCACAAAATAATATATTTGCCTGTTGGCCGGCAACATTATAGAATGAAAAAATATGCCTATCAGAAAGCGCAATTAAACTAATTTAAAGCTGATGAACCAATTAAATGTGCCACCACTACCAAATTGATATTGCCTATGTCATTCACTCCTAAACAGCATATAATATATTAATCATTATAAAATTTGAATTTATTTAAAAAGATTTTGAGTTTCAATTTTACAAATTTAAAAAATATTATTGGAGAATTATTTTTTAAATAGAGTATAACAAACAATTTGACTCAGGGATCACCGGGAGTGACAAAGTCGAAACTATAATAAGTGAGTTACCCGAGAAGCGGCAGAAGATTTCAAGTGGTTGAAATAAATTCAGGCGGATTGTTACACGCTTATATTAGAATACTAGAAAATTTTTATCATATTGCATATGGACTATTGACACAACTTTATCTATTTTTATTTGTAGGAGACTAATATTGAAAGACATTCATAGAAAATATAATCAATAACAAGTGTAACTATTTGTTATTGCCGTCGGATATTTTTTCTTGATAAGTACAACTTTACTTATAAAAAAAATATAATGTATATCCACGATATGCAGCTGCTCCATTGAAATAGTCACCAAATTATAATATATACTTGTATTAATAGGATCCGACCCCCTACCTTTTGCTCTCTGTAATCTTGAAGATGGCTGGTGAAAGTAACGGAGCAGATGGTTCCACCTTCAAGATGCCCACAATTAAGTTTACTAAGCTGTTCATCAATGGAGAATTCGTCGACTCAGTTTCTGGTTTTCCTTTTTCTTTTTTCCTTTAAAAATTAGTCGATTTCTGAATATATGATTGTTACTCTTGTGAATTAGACCTTTTATAATTAATTTTCTGAAATATGTATACTTGAAATGAAAAAGTGGTGTGCATGTGTTTAATTTGATAGGAAAAACATTGGAGACAATTGACCCAAGGAGCGGAGAAGTAATAGCAAGAGTAGCGGAGGGAGATAAAGAAGACGTTGACTTGGCCGTGAAGGCTGCACGTCACGCCTTTGATTATGGCCCCTGGCCTCGCATGTCCGGTGCTGTATGTCTAAATTATGTGGATAATTTATATATTGCTCAGAACAAAATTACACCTTTGAGATAAATTAAAGGAATAAAAAGTTATACTAGTCACTTAAAAGATGTATAAAAAAAATTAAGGTCTTTTTGACACAATTCTATTGTAGAATGCGAACAACAGTCATTCTTATACTCACAACAGAATTGATAGAAAAAATTTCGGTTGTATTTGTTCAACTGCAAAATTGCATATTTTTTACGAACTGAGACCCAAACTAAATTGTGTCAACAAGTAGTTACAATTGTTATTGGTTAAATCGTCTAAAAATGCTAGAACATATTAATATTCTACAAATGTACAGTAGATATGGATTTATCATAAAAACATACGTACACTAAATTGTGATTTCTTAATGCCGACTTTGACTATGATTATGATAGGCAGTCTATTTTATGTCTATGATTCATCATAATTAGAACCTCATAATACCCCTGATTTTAGTAGCTAACTGCTAATGCAGTTCTTACAATTGATCGGCGAACGCTACGCCTCAAAGAAATTTATCGTACCTAGTTGATACATAACTAGTTTTTTCGTACAAAGTGTATGGAATCCAAATATTTACTAGGTAACAATAATAATTTTTACAAGTTGATCCGAGTCTTGTAATGGGATCCGGTTTAACGACAACTTTCATTGCAAGTTTTAACTTAATTATTGGTGCACGTGTAATATTATATAATGTAAGATTTATTTCAATTTCTCATTGGTTGCTCGTGTGACAAAAAAAAAGGAAAGGGGAAGAATAATGCTGAAATTCGCGGATTTGGTGGACGAAAACACAGAGGAGCTCGCAGCGCTGGACGCGATGGACGCCGGGAAGCTGTACGCAATCAACAAAGCGTTCGAGGTTCCTCTGGCGGCTAATAACCTTCGGTACTACGCCGGAGCGGCTGACAAAATACACGGCCAAGTGTTGAAAATGTCGAGCGAGCTTCATGGCTACACGCTACGCGAACCCATCGGTGTGGTTGGCCACGTAATACCTTGGAACTTCCCGGTGGTTTTGCTCTTTATGAAGGTCAGCCCGGCGTTGGCCGCCGGCTGCACCATGGTCGTCAAGCCAGCCGAGCAGACCCCTCTCTCTGCTCTTTGCGTTGCTCACCTCGCCAAGCAGGTTACTCGAGCGGCAACAACCCACTAATCTTGTTAATTATGTTGATGACTTCTTTGTCGCGATGATCGTTGTGCTAATTACTATATAATTTCGTATCTTTTGCCAAGGCCGGCATCCCCGATGGGGTGATAAATGTGGTAACAGGATATGGACCAACTGCTGGTGCTGCGGTTGCCTCTCACATGGACATTGATAAAGTAAGAAATTTTTACCCTATGATTTAGATTAATAGTACTATATATATATATTAACTTTTCATCAGTTAGGTTATACATGGTTATTATATGTTTATTTTATAATCTTTTAGGTTAGCTTCACTGGGTCAACAGAAGTTGGCCGAAAAATAATGCAAGCCGCGGCATTAAGCAACTTGAAGCACGTTTCTCTAGAATTAGGAGGGAAATCCCCACTTCTGATTTTCGACGACGCCGACATCAATATCGCCGCTGATCTTGCTCTCATCAATATCTTCTCAAACAAGGTAAGCGTGAATAGCACCGAGTAATTTTATGGTGATCACTACATAATAAGTGAGAATATTAAAAAAAAATTTCAAATATCAGGGAGAAGTTTGCGTAGCGAATTCACGCGTATATGTTCAGGAAGGAATTTATGAAGAGTTTGTAAAGAAGTTGGAGGAAAAGGCGAAAGATTGGGTTGTTGGCGACCCTTTTGATCCTCAATCTCGTCTGGGTCCTCAGGTTACATTAAAAAGTCGAATGCAAATTGTTTATACTATGTTTCAATTTGCAAGCTATATAGACTGATGGATTATATATAATGTGACACGTACATTTTCTTATATATTGTAGGTAGACAAGAGACAGTTTGACAAAATCCTTTCTTACATTGAGCACGGCAAGAGAGAAGGAGCCACCTTGCTCACAGGTGGTAAGCCTTTGATCAAGAAGGGTTACTACATTGAGCCTACAATTTTTACTAATGTCAAGGTGAATTAACCCTCTCCTTATAAAATTACGAGTAAAAATACATTTTAATCTTTAAAATACCATGATGTCCGGTTCATGGTAGAATTTTATTACAAAAATTCAAGTGCTAATCAGCTTTAGTGTCGTCATGTTCAGGAAGACATGCTAATAGCCAAGGATGAAATATTTGGACCAGTTATGTCCTTGATGATGTTTAAGTAAGTGTCAAAAAATCCATACTAATTAACCTTTCTTCCTTAATTAAACAAACAACTTAGTGAACAAAATGTTGTTACAGGACAATGGAAGAGGGAATAAAGTTTGCAAATAATACAAGATACGGGCTGGCGGCCGGGATAGTGACGAAGAACCTGGACGTGGCGAACACGGTCTCGAGATCAATCCGGGCTGGAATTATCTGGATCAATTGTTCTCTAACAATGGATCTGGACTGCCCTTGCTCAGGGTACAAGATGAGTGGCTTTGGAAGCGATATGGGAATGGATGCTCTTTACAAGTATCTACAAACCAAGTCTGTTGTTACGCCCATCTACAATTCTCCCTGGCTTTGAACATGTGTTACATGGTATTTCTCGGTGTAATCGCTACTTCAGGGATGGAAAACTACAATAAAATGTAATGATTTCATAATGTAATATCAAGATAAATAATTGAGGCGGGTTTGTCTTAAATTAGACAACATCGAGTTTTCTCCACTTCCAAGTAAAATTTTTATTTTCGTAAGGGATAAGAGTCGACACACCGACATCTAAAAAAACAAATTATAGTTTATCATAATTAATACTTTCTTGTATAGTGTGCACGATACGCTTGCATGGTCGCTTACCTAGTCACTAGTCGGACATTGTGGCCCAATATAGTTTTAATTTTTTTATTAAAAAAATCTCCTTTTCCAGAAGGGGTGAGTCAGCATCGGTTTGTGACATTTGTCGCTTGCCGAACAAACCTTCCAAGAAAACCAATAATCTACGTGGCAGCAACTACCGTATATTAGTGTATCGCTGCCTCAAAAAAAGCTGCATTCATCGCCAAATTGAAGAGAGACAGAGAGAGAGAGAGAGAGACAGATGGCAAGCACAGAGAAGTCGTTAGTGAAAGTGCAGTTCACGAAGCTCTTCATCAATGGAGAGTTTGTTGATTCCCTCTCAGGTACTTAATCTGTCTTTTCTCACCGATTCTCCAACTTATCTCTCTTAAATCTGTTATAACGAGGTCAACAACTTCGAACTATTTATACGGGAGAGTCACTGCTGGAGAGGTTCCATTAGTGTAAATATTACTATATATCAAAAAAAAGTTGTTATAGTTAAAATGGTTCAAATCAATCATTAATATTTGTTGAAAAAAATTAGTTATCATTAAAAAATTTGTGTGATTCATATTTAAATTAGTTGGTAAAGTAAGTATCGAAAACATTAATATGTTACCTAAAAGGAACCTTAATGGAAATGAAACAGGGAGGACGTTCGAGACGATAGACCCAAGAACAGGGGATGTGATCGCCAAAATAGCCGAAGGGGACAAGGCCGACGTTGACTTATCTGTCAAATCCGCCCGCCGAGCCTTTGACCATGGTCCCTGGCCCCGGATGTCCGGTTCAGTACGCACTCATATTCCCTCTCACCATTTACACCTCATTTATTTATTTATTTATTTATTTATCTAAAAAAATTACTATAAGTCATTATATAGATATAATTTGATATTTATTATCTACCAAATTTATGTTAGGCCCTGAGAAACTTTATTTCATCTCATCGGAATCTATTGTGCTGCAAGTGATGAGATTAAAGTACAATAACTAAAACAATAATTCTACTAGTGATTTTAGTTTTTAGTTTTATCTCGTATCATGATTGTAGACTAATTGTTAAATAATTTTTAAAGGATGATACAATATGGCGGCACGTTAGGAAATGTCCCATGTTTGATGTTACGTTTCGTATTGCGGTTGCGCAATAAAAACAAATGATTTGACGTTTTACCTGAACATTTGATAAAAATAAGAAGATGTCACATCTATTGTCACTTGAGAAAGTTGAGGTCACCCGTCACATCTGTTGTGACTTGAGAAATTTAAGGTCACCCGTTAATTTTTTTTAGGAAAATTTACTCCCACGTACATGGTGTTTGGCATATTTGTCTCTCACTCTCTTATATTTTGAAAATCGATTAAAAACTCCTCATAGTTTGGCGAAATTATACTCTCCGGCCCTTCGCTGATATCATCTGACATCATCGATCAAATTTTTTTTAAGTAAATGACTTATATACCCTTGGAAAAAAATAATCTACTTTCTTCAACCTCTATCTCTAGATTTCTATGAACACCAATCATCAACAACATTAAACCCAGAAATCGTCCGGGAGATCGTCGACTGGTACAACTATGTCGCGGTGGAAACTGAGTTCCCCGGCGTCGACTGACAAGCCGTGGATGAAGGAATCGGGGGAAAGGGGCGGAGAGGGGCTCGGGGTTGGGGACGGGGCAGGCGAGGCGCTCGAGGGCCAAACGCGAGCAATCACCGTCGATGGAGGTGACGAGAGAGGGTTTCCCCTGGGCACGTCGAGGGAGCGGGAGAAGGAGGACTCAGCTTCAGACAAGGACGAGGACCACCACAATCAACAAGGACCACCATGGGTTGGGAGTTCGAGAATGACCCCGAGGTTGTCACGACGACGGTCATGGATGAAAATAAGTTGATTATATGTGTGCCAATGACAAAGAATAGAATGTTCCCGCTTCATTACTCCCCCTTAAACTTGTATCTTCCAAGGAACAAACACTGAGCTTTCTTCGTAGCTCAACAAACAAATCATTCTTGAGGGGTTTAGCGAAAATATCAGCTGCTTGCTCTCTTGATGCGACATGAACGAGTTGCACTTCCTTGTTCTTCACATGCTCTCTGATGAAATGAAATCGAACATCAATATGCTTCGATCTTTCATGATGAACTGGATTCTTCGTAAGTGCAATAGCTGACTTGTTGTCCATATAAATCTTCATAGGCTCCTTTTGATCAATCTGAAGTACCTCAAGTAATCTTTTGAGCCAAATCGCATGACAAACACATGATGCCGCCGCAATATATTCCGCCTCATATGTCGATAAAGCGACAACAGATTGTTTCTTCGAGGACCATGTAAAAACACTTCCTCCAAGATAGAACACAAAGCCAGAAGTACTTTTCCTGTCATAGCTTCCACCCCAATCACTGTCACTGTAGCCAACTACTTCAGAATTTGGCGAGGAGGAATAAAAAATGCCATAATCAGCTGTGCCTTTCAAATAATGCATAATCCTTTTAGCAGCTTGCAAGTGTGACTCTTTAGGCTCCTCCGAAAATCGGCTAACCAAGCCAACTCCATACATAATATCTGGTCTTGTGCAAGTCAAATACCGTAAGCTGCCAACAATGCTTTTATAAAACGTTGAATCAACATGATCACCATGTCCCTCCTTGGTTAACTTGACACTCTGGTCAACTGGTGTAGCTTCAGGATTGCAATTCGCCATTGAAAACTTTGCAAGAATATCCTGAGCATACTTTGTTTGAGAGCCAAATACACCATCTTCTCTTTGATCAACTTCGATGCCCAGAAAATATTTCATAAGGCCTAGATCAGTCATTTCAAATTCTTGGATCATTGAATCCTTGAATTTCTTCAACATAGCTTCATTATTTCCTGTGAACATAAGATCATCAACATAAAGACACACAAATAGAACCCCACCATTAGAATCAACCTTCACATAAAGAGCATGTTCATAGGGACACTTCGTAAAGCCATGCCCGAGAAAATAAGCATCAATACGTGAGTTCCATGCTCTCGGCGCTTGTTTAAGCCCATAGAGTGCCTTGCTTAACTTATAAACCTTCTCCGCCTGTCCGGGAATAACAAATCCCTCGGGTTGCTCAACATAAATTTCCTCATCAAGATAGCCATTAAGAAAAGCGGACTTTACATCCATATGAAACAGCTTCCATTTTTTTTTAGCTGCCAAGGCAATAAGCAATCTCACCGTCTCAAGGCGAGCAACTGGTGCAAACACCTCATCATAATCAATGCCATGTTGTTGTTTATAGCCCTTTGCAACGAGTCGGGCTTTATACTTCTCTACTTCCCCCTTCGCATTCTTCTTTGTCTTAAAAATCCATTTGACACCTATGGCATGATGTCCTTCGGGTAGTGAAACTAACTGCCAAGTATTGTTCTTTTCTATGGCTCGAATTTCTTCTTTCATTGCATTTTGCCACACCTCTTCATCACAAGCATCTTCAAAAAGTGAAGGATCAAATCCTGCAAAGAGACAGAATAAAGTGAACTCATCCATATCAAGCCTTCGAGTGGCCGAATAAAGATCATCTACTCTTCGTGTCCGAGTGGCTGGACTCGAAGAAGAACCACTTGATGCCATAGAGATTCTAGAGACAATAGGTGTAACTTCATCTTCTTGGTGCTCTTCCTCAACATGTGCTTCCGAAATGACCTCATCATCAATAACAAGATTTTCTTCTCGAGTATCAGAATTCCAATTCCATATTTTCTTTTCATCAAATTCAACATCTCTAGACATCACCACCTTCCTTGTAAGTAGGTTAAAGAGTTTATAGCCACTGGAGTTCTCACCATATCCAAGCAATATACATTTCTGGCCTTTATCGTCAAGCTTCGTCCTTTTTCCTTCTTGAATTTTGGCATAAGCAACTGAGCCAAAAATTCTCAAATGATCAACTCTTGGTTTCCTTTTGCTCCATGCTTCTTCCGGGGTAATATCATTAAGCCGCTTAGTAGGAAATCGGTTTAATAAATAAACCGCAGTAGCCACAGCATCTCCCCAAAATTCTTTTGGAACATTCTTCTCCTTAATCATACACCGAACCAAATTAAGAATGGTACGATTCTTTCTCTCCGAGACACCATTTTGCTGAGGCGTATACGGCATAGTAAGTTGGTGAACAACTCCATTAGCCCTGCAAAAAGCTTCAAACTCATTGGAGGTGTATTCTCCACCACGATCAGTTCTAATGATTTTCAAGCAGCAACCACTTTGTTTTTCCAACATGCTTTTAAAGTCTTTGAATTTCTCAAACACTTCACTCTTGTTTCGGATCAAATAAATCCAAGTCTTTCCGCTGTAATCATCAGTGAAAGTCAGAAAGTACCTATTTCCACCAATTGATAGTGGTTGAATCGGCCCGCATACATCTGAATGGACCAACTCAAGGCGTTCATTAGCTCGCCATGACCTCCTTCCTGTAAAAGTTTTCTCTGCTGCTTGCCCAAGACACAAACTTCACATACTTTATTTGGCGTGCTCAACTTAGGCAAACCGGAAACAATATGCTTCTTTTCCATCAATAATAAGGCTTGGAAATTAAGATGTCCATACCGTGAATGCCAAAGAATAGCCAAGTCATCTGTGGATGCTTTCAAACAACTTTCTTGTGCAATAGACAAATGAAGCGGGAACATTCTATTCTTTGTCATTGGCACACATATAATCAACTTATTTTCCTTGTCCCGAACAAATAACTTATTGTCCTTCAATTCAATATGATAATTTTTCTCCAATAATTGTCCCAAACTCAGAATATTATTCTTCATATCAGGAACATAATAAACATCGGAAATATATCGGTAATCACCATTCTTGAGTTGGAGAGCAATTTTACCTTTGCCAGCAATTTTTCTTTGAGAGCGGTCTCCAAAAACAATATTTCCATAGTTGCTTTCATCAAGATCAGCAAAGAATTCTTTTCTCCCACACATATGGCTTGATGCTCCCGAATCAAGATACCATGTGGTTGAATCCAAGGAATCAAAACCATTAGCAGCCAACAATAAAACAGACTCTTCATTTCCTTCTTCTTTATGAATAAAATTCACGTTCTTCTTATGATAACATTCATAAGAATAATGACCATACTTATTGCAATTAAAACATTGGACATTGGACTTATCAGTGTTGTGCCAACCAGAACCTCGACCAAATCCTCGTCCACGTCCACGGCCTCTATGCCATCCGCGCCCACGACCTCTTTGTCCACCATCATTTTCATTTTGATTTTCAGATTGGTCTCCACGGTCTCCGCCTCCACGGTCTCCGTTTCCACGACCAGATTGACCTCCACGGCCTCTACCTCGAGAACCTCTTCCTCGTCCTCGTCCTCGAAAACCAACTCTTGTTGTATCCGTCTTCAAATTCACCTTACTTTGTAGAACCTGCTCCACATTTTTCTCATCACTTCTAAGCATCAATCTTGCCTCATATGTTTGTAGAGACCCCATCAATTGTTCCACGGTCATCTCCTCCAAATCTTTTGATTCTTCAATGGCTACAACAACATGATCAAACTTGGGATCGAGAGATCTCAATATTTTTTCTATCACACGAACATCACTGAGTTCTTCTCCATTTCTTTTCATTTGATGTGAAACTGAAATTACTTTGGCAAAGTAATCGGAAATAGATTCGGAACTTGCCTTTTCCAACTTCTCAAATTGTGCTCGTAAAGTTTGTAGCCGTACCTTTTTTACCTTGTCCACTCCACTGAAGGCATTTTTAAGGAGATCCCACGCCTCCTTCGATGTTTCAGCATGCGAAATTAATTCAAAAGTCGCCTCATCAATCCCTTGGTAGATGGTAAAAAGGGCCTTCTTTTCAGATTTGTGATTCTCCTTCAATTGGTCTTTATCCCTCTTGGACAAAGCAGCTTCTTCCTCCGATGTAGGCTCCTCGAGCCCATTCTCGACGAACTCCCATGCATCATAAGAACCCAAGAGGGCCTTCATTTGTATACTCCATAACTCATAATTGCCCTTCGTGAGTCTTGGCACTTGTAAGCCGATTGAAGATGATGAAGAAGCCATATGATTCCACTATTTTAGTTCCATCCCTCACTAATTTTTATTTTTGACAGTAGCCTTCCTCCACTAAAGAAATATTTGCTATTTATTTTTTTGCTTTGTAGGACACGTACACTTGGATTTGTCCTCAAGTGCACTCACACATAAAGGAATGGATAAGTGTAGGCTCTAGTACACTCTCTCACGTCACTTCTATTTGGTGGCTCTGATACCACTTTTTGTGGGAAGGGACAGAGAAGTAGACAAGGTTTTTTACTTAATAAGCTTCTCGTGTTATTTATTCATGCAATGAGTTACATATTTATACTTGGAGATGAGCAAACTAAGAGACTCCAAGTTACACATCCAATGTATCAACCCTTTAATTTCTCTAGGCGTAGTCAAAGTAGTCACTTGGACTTCTAGATACATTGACGCACTTAGAACATTCATGAACAAGTTTAATTATCCAACAATGGAAAAGGCCGTAGAGAAGCTCCATTTAGTTCTTGGTTCATCTCGAAGACGGCGGCAGATGAACACAGCGGCCATGGAGAAGGCCGTAGAGAAGCTCCGTAGAGACGTCTCCTTCCACCAAGCGGACGAGAGTGCAGAGGGGCGGGGAGGCTCGATGAGGCCTGGGAACGCGACGAGGTGGCTAGTTCTTGATTAATTTGGGATTAATTTACATCCTTGCCCAGTTCTTTAATTTTGAAAATTAATTATCTGCACATGGCTATGGTGAATTTGGGGTTTAGTGAAGAAGATGATGCGATGGCCGGAGTTCGTCGTCCTCGACGAGGTGGCCGCCATCTGCGAAGTAGATGAATCGGTTTGGTTCATGGATCTAGAAATTTCTAATCTGGATTTCATAATTTTTTATCCAAGTTTTCTTGATTTTTTGGAAGAACTTAATTTATTGAGAATTGGTGAGCTTGGTTGGCAAAGAGGATGAAGATTGATTGTGCGTTTGATTTTTAGGTTCGAAGAAGATAGCTTTTTTGTTTTTTTGAAGAGTATAACATTCATTTCAATGATAAAAATGAAAAACAAATGTTGCTGATGTCAGCAAGAAACTCTAGATTATAATTTTGTCAAACTGTAGGGTTTTTAATCAATTTTTTAAATACAAGAGGATGAGAGGCGAATATGCCAAACACCAGGGGTCTGACAGTAATTTTTCTTTTTTTAATATTTACAATACAATAAAATCATTTAATATTTCTTTTATCATATTTTGTATGAGATATTATTATGGTGACCATGATAAGAATTCAGATAAAATTCAAATATAATTCTCCGAATTAGAATTGTAAAAACTATAATTTGTGTTCGATTTGTCTAATGACATAAATATTAATTTAGATTTGTATGAGCCGGTTTGAATCCGCATCAGATTTAATTCATGGTTGTCTTTTCTTATAAGTTTATAAATGTAATAAAGAGTGGGCTAGGAAGCGACATCAAAAATAAAATTGGATAAATTCAAATTGATACATATTTAGTATCACAAAACAAGACTCTTATATGCACCTTAAAAAAAAGGCTCTTGTATGCGGTAGTAATTGTAGAGACATCGTCTAATAAGTTCATGATTATTTGGCTTAGAAGAAATGACCAATGTTCGAAATCGTACGAATTGGCAGATTATAAAAAGTATGATTTTTCTATGATTGGTTGAAGAACGAATTTTGATTCGTATGAACCAGTTTGAATCTGAATCGAATTTTCGACAAAATTGAATCAAATCGGAATCAATTCGTTGTCACCCCGTGTATTACACAATCATCGTACATAGATTAAATCCAATTCATTCCAATTTACTGAAAGGTTGTTCTAAAGACGTCAAGTAACTAGAATAATTTAGGGTCGAATTTCAACAACGATTTTATTAATAATTGGATGAATTTCGTTAAAATTATGTACAAATTCAAATAAATGAGTTTCACCATCTAACTATGGCAATTATATTCTTCTCAGGAGAGGGGAAGGCTAATGCTGAAATTTGCTGACTTGGTGGATGAAAACGTAGAGGAACTAGCTGCACTAGACACTATTGATGCTGGAAAGTTGTTCGCCATGGGAAAAGCTGTCGACATCCCCGGCGTCTCGGCCTTCCTCCGTTACTACGCCGGAGCGGCTGATAAAATTCACGGAGAAGTACTGAAGATGTCCCGCGAGCTTCATGGCTACACGTTGCGCGAACCAATCGGTGTGGTTGGCCACATTATCCCGTGGAATTTTCCGAGCTCCTTGTTCATCGCCAAGGTCGCTCCGGCCTTGGCTGCAGGGTGCACAATGGTCGTTAAGCCGGCCGAGCAAACACCCCTCTCATCCCTGTTCTATGCTCATCTCGCTAAGCTGGTATGGCTGCTCTTACTTTTTTATGCACTTGTGTTCCTGATAGTTCAACGATTGCAGACTTGCCCTCTGGTTTCTGCAGGCTGGTATTCCTGACGGAGTCCTAAACATTGTGACGGGATTCGGACAAACAGCAGGTGCTGCGATCTCGTCCCATATGGATATCGATATGGTACGAAATGACTACTACATCCCAATACAAAGAAATTCAATGTTCAATGTATGACAGCAACTGTAATATAACCTACTCCTCAGGTCTCCTTCACCGGTTCTACAGAAGTCGGACGAGAAGTCATGAAGGCCGCGGCCACGAGTAACTTGAAAGTGGTGTCACTTGAGCTGGGAGGCAAGTCGCCAGTCCTAATTTTTGATGATGCTGATTCAGATAAAGCAGCTGAGCTTGCGCTATTTGGCATCCTTTATAACAAGGTAAAGAGTTCGTTTTGACCAATGTAAAAAAAACATAATTTTCTTACTGGAAAGTCACTTCCAGGGTGAAATTTGCGTGGCGGGATCCCGTGTGTTTGTACAAGAGGGTATATATGATGAGCTAGTAAATAAAATGGTGGAGAAAGCCAAAGCGTGGGTCGTTGGCGACCCTTTTGATCCTAAAGCTCAACAAGGCCCCCAGGTAAGCTAAAATTATTTTCTCTTCGTTTCAACCTCAAAACTTTAAGGCAACGTCTATTCAAAATAAATCGGGCCAACAACTTTTCACTTTAGATGTAATGTTCAGACTCGAATAAAGCGATTAATGTATGTGTATCTGCAGGTTGACAAGACGCAGTACGAAAAGATCCTCTCGTACATTGAGCATGGGAAAAGGGAAGGAGCAACTCTGTTGACGGGAGGCAGGTCATTGTATGACAAGGGATACTACATTGAGCCAACTATTTTTGCCGATGTCAAGGTAACTAATTACTGTCCGAATACTACAATCTCCGCTCGGAGGAATTAACGTCAAAATTCAAAACCCTTTTATCAGGACGACATGCTTATAGTCAAAGATGAAATTTTCGGACCTGTAATGGCACTAACCAAGTTCAGGTAACAAGACCAAGTTGCATTCTGTCATGCATCCTTACCTTGCTTTTAGTTTCTAGTTAGTACAACGCTGGTGTTTGTCGTAGGACGATCGAGGAGGCAATAAAACATGCCAACAACACCAGGTATGGCCTAGCAGCAGGCGTGGTGACGAAGAACATAGACGTGGCTAACACAGTATCGAGGTCGATCCGGGCTGGAATCATTTGGATCAATTGCTACTTTGCGTTCGATAAGGACTGCCCTTATGGTGGATACAAGATGAGCGGCTTTGGACGAGACTTTGGATTGGATGCCCTTCATAAGTACCTCCAAGTTAAATCTGTTGTTACCCCCATTTACAATTCTCCATGGCTGTGACCTTGGATACCTGTTTCTTCATAAGCCATGAGATACTTGCAACAATCGGGGACGCATAGCCCGAGTCTGTTAATCTGTCATATTTCTTTAAACCAACTTAATAATAAGGCTATCTTGAAGCAAAACTCTTGGCCGATGCTTCTATTTACCAAAAAATGTACTCCGAGGGTAATTTGGCCAAAATATGAAGGTGGTGAGGACTAGGCAAATTACGCCTATTCCACTTGATGATCATGCGTCAAATTCATCGATTGATGTCTCGAGTCCCAGGCAATTTGCTTCCGCTACTAAATCAAGCGCTAACCTTCCTGCTTGGCCAACTATGCTGCCCAGAAGCTTTCCCATTTCTTACTTCTGGAACACAAACATAGGCCTATCGAAACCCAAAATGCTGCCTGACAAACCTGAAGTGACATCTTCGACACATCTAAACCCAATCTGCAAGTATTTTGCCACTGATAGTCAATACCTTAAACCATAAGATACTAGAATAGGGTTTCCTTGCAGGAAATGCACCGCAAATAAGAAAGGAGTTGAAGGACCCTTGGAAAATACCTTATCAAGGAGAATCTCTTGAAATGAATCTGGACGAAACATGATACTTCGAAAATTCATGGATGTTGTCTGCACAAGAATAAAAATAAAAATGTTACAGCATGTGTAGTTTGCACTCGGCAACTAAGAGGACAGCAGTAAACAATCGAAACAGTTGCTCTTACTGTTTATTTTTGCCTTTCCTAGAAAGTCTTAAAAGGAAAAAAGTTATCCAGCTCCAATCCTTTAGTGTGTTCTTTGTGTTAAGTCAGACAGTAAGTCCTTAGAAATGAAGAATAAAGCACTTCAGAGACAGTTCGATTGCTTTCATATGACTTCCACGGTTGAGGTTCCAAGACTAGAATACCACCCTGCTCAAGGAAAAATATCCTCAATACTGAGAAGTCCCTTCAAGCAATAGATGGAAGCCTATTGATTTAATATAATACGAAAAAAAGTGGCGCTTACCTGTTTGAGAAGCTTCCAAATCTTTGAAAATACAGCTATTAATCCTTCATCTCCCAAGTTCAGATGAATCCATTTAGTCACACTCAAACTGGAATTAAGAAATAGTGGTGTATGTGTCAGTTGTCAGAATCACAGAGACATCTAATAAGTTAAAAAACTTAAATGAATTCAATTGCACCAATAAACACATGCTTTAAGTTTTAACCAAACAAGGGTATCTACTCCAAACCAGAAACAAAATTATCTACTGGAGGTTCAGCTAAACAGTAGCAGGTCAATGATTTGGCAACATTTTCGATATAATCCAATAGTTGTGCAAACATGGGATCTCATCAGTAAACAGAAATTTCACATGGTTTGTTAAACATAATAAAAAGAAGTTACCAAAGAATTGTATCATATTGCTTCTGAGGAGGATAGGAACTCTGGGCAAAATTTTCTCCCTCGAAAGAAACAATGTGGAACAGATTTCTTTTATCACAAGGTATATCATGGCTCTCAATATCCGACAGTGAGGTATTAGCACCCGCTTGACTGGCATTCATTTCTCTAACAAATTTTTTCAAGTGCCAGTACGAGTCTTTAATTCTTTCTGCAACATAATAAACAACATATGAGTAAGTAAATGTCGCCTCCGGTGAAAACACAACTTACTCAAGAGAATGAACTGATACATGAGCTGTAGTTTATCCTCCCATTCCATTATCATCGACATGATGTATGAATAAGACAGGATGGAACAAGGACGTGGCACTGGATACGGAGTACCTAAATTCAGGAACCTCATCACCAAGAGGACATTTTGTTCCTCGATTCTATGTCATCAACCCCTAATACTACAACAATTGCCACAGTGAACATAATCCTTCAACATTTCCAATGGATTCGCTAACTTATAAAGAATTAGAAGCAAACACATCACAAGCTGGCAGATCAAGAATACTCCGGAGTCGATGTCCACTCCAAGAATACTCCGGCATCCAAATTTATGAGCTGCAAGACAAACATAACCAAACTCCATCAGTACACACACCATAAAACGCAACAGCCTAGCCTTGCTATACATGTTACAGTCAAATCAAATTTATGAAGCAACTAGCCGAAATGCGGGTAAAAAGGACGATAAACTACAATACCGATCTGTATGGTGATGATGCCCGAGACATTCTTTCCCATGAAACCACTCCTTCCTCATAACCTTGAGCCTCGGGTCTTCATCCATCCCTCTCCCAATCTAACCACAAACACAGGATAAAAATAATAATCTCCCATCAAACCAATCATAAACCGTAAACAAACTAACTTTTTTTTTCTAAAAATGAAAGATAAAAAAAAAAAAGAGAAATTCCCGGAGAGAAACAATTCGCAGTAATTAGAAATTACCCGGTAGCCGTAGTAGCTACGGTAATTGCCGTAGGAAAAGACATCCTTGCGCTTCTTCTTCTTCTTCTTCTTGTTAGGGTTCTGTCGGGCTTCGGTCTCGACGGCGCCGTTTTTGGGTCCGTCGCGGGGTCCCTGTTTCTCTCTCTTCTCCTCGGAGTTAGAAGAAGCTCTAGAGAGAGAGTGTGTTAAGCCCACAAGCTGGATTGGGCCACGATAATGATGGGCCTCTCACGATGAAGACTGGAGATATACATCAGCGCGATATTTTCCAAGTGGGAAGTAGGAGGGAAATGATGAGCAATGGATAGTGGGGGAACAAATCTGTAACGAGATTATCATTCCCTTTGATTTGGATTTGCTGGCAACTTTGATTCCTTTTGTCTTTTTCCTTTCTCTTTCCACGTGTAATTTGTATATAGTAGAATAGGACACTCGTAACCACTCAACACAAGATAGAGAAAATATCGGAGCTTCTTCCAAATTGCTGGTTATGAAACACTATGGACCTAGTATAAATCCCTTAGTTCCTAACCCATGTGAAGTGTGTCATTTGGCCAAGCATACACGACATCCTTTTCCTACTAGTGAATCAATTGCAATGAACAACTTTGATCTTATTCATGTTGATATTTGGGGGAAATATAGCATTCCCTCTTATGATGGCTTCTTATATTTTTTTAACAATCATTAATGATCATAGTAGAACATTATGGACCTTTTTAATGCAAAATAAATCTGCAGGACGTCCACTTTTGGAACAATTCTGCATTATGATAGAGCGTCAATTTTTATGTAAAACCAAAACCATTCGCAGTGATCAAGGTCGGGAGTTTTCCATGTCTGATTTCTTTGTCAAAACTGGGATTCATCATGAGTTATCTTGTGTGGAAACTCTCCAACAAAATGGACGAATATAGAAGAAACATCAGCATATTTTAAATGTTGCACGCTGTCTTTGCATCCAAGCTCATTTACCACTTATTTTCTGGAGTGATTGCATCATGTATGCTACATATCTCATCAATAAATCACCATCATCCATTCTGCATCATAAAACTCCATTTGAAGTACTGCATAACCAGCTGCCAAAGGTGAAGCATATACGCATTTTCGGATGCTTGTATTATGCTTCTACTTTACGTGCTGGGAGAACAAAATTTGATCCAAGGTCTGCACCATTCTTATTTCTTGAAATATCTCCCAACATTAAGGGATACAAACTTTATAACATGCACACTCAACAAGTGATTTTCTCACGAGATGTCATGTTCTATGAAGATTTTTTTCCTTTCAAAATCAACATATATATGATCCCACTATATTCCAATCCTATCTACCATCTGATTTAGTTCTGCCTAATGCTAGTCCTTTGACAGACCTTTTCCCAGAATCTGACCGACCTACTCCTCCTTCACCAGACATACAGCTCACTACACCAAATTCACTGATTCAATCCCAACCCACATCCTACCCAACACACCCTGCACCCACATCAGCCTCGCCTTCACCTCCCATTGCTGATGTTCCTGCACGACGATCCCTGAGACAACGAGCTCCTCCAGCTCGTCTCACAGACTACATCTGTAGCTCTACACACTATCTTACCAATTCATCAACAGGGCAGGTCAGTTCTCCTTATACAATTACATCTTTCTTTAGTCTTGCTAACTTGTCTCATTCCCACAAAGCATTTTCCTTGAGTCTTCTTGCCACTCTAGAGCCTAGTACCTATGCCGAAGCCATTAAACATGACTGTTGGAAAGAGGCAATCACATCTGCTCTGCAATCAAACCATACTTGGGATCTCGTGTAATTACCTGCTGGCAAGAAACCAGTTAAGTGTAAATGGGTTTTCAAGGTGAAACACAAGGCCGATGGTAGCCTGGATCGCTACAAAACAAGGCTGGTTGCCAAGGGCTATACACAAGTTCTTGGAATTGATTTCCTCGATACTTTTTCTCCAGTTGCTAAACTCACAACTGTCCGCCTACTCCTTGTACTCGCAGTTCAGAAGAATTGGCACTTACATCAGCTTGATGTCAACAATGCTTTTTTAAATGGTGATCTCAAGGAAGAGGTATACATGGCACCTCCCCCTGGCTTGTTGTTGCCTTCTTCCAAACATGGTCTTATCTGCAAACTTCATAAATCTTTGTATGGTCTCAAGCAATCTAGTCGTCAATGGTTTGCTAAGTTGACTTCCTTGTTGCTCAGTTTTGGTTTTCAACAGTCCCACAATGATCATTCTCTCTTTACAAAAGGAATAACTAATGATCTCACCGTGCTGTTGGTATATGTAGACGACGTTGTCTTGGCAGGTGGGAATCTCTGAGCTATTGAAGAGGTCAAGCATTTTCTCCATGAGAATTTGAAGCGTAAAGACCTAGGCCACCTTAAATATTTCCTTGGCTTGAAGATTGCCCGCAAGTCCACTGGTCTACTTGTCTGTCAGAAGAAGTACACTTTAGAGTTCTTCGTGATTCTGGATTTCTGAAATGTAAGTTTGTTTCCACACTAGCCGAGCCCAACCTGTAACTTGAAGCTAATAAAGGCATTCCTCTGGATGCTGATCCTGATCTCACTGTCGATGATGATTGAGAGATGGATCCCACTGAAGTCATTACTTCCTCTACATACAGGCGACTTGTTGGACGTCTTATTTACTTAACCAACACTCGTCCTGACATCACCTAATAGCTTAGCCAATTTCTTTCCAACCCCACTGATCTGCATCTTAAGGCCGCTCACCAAGTTCTTAAGTACCTCAAAGGTTCTCCTGGTGCTGGTATCTACTACCCTGCTGATTCTAATACTCAACTCAAAGCCTATTGTGATAGTGCTGGTATCACTGCTTTTGCTATTTTTCTTGGCAATTCACTAGTTTCTTGGAAAGCCAAGAAGCATACTACTGTTTCCTGCTCCTCCTCTGAAGCAAAATATCGTTCCGTGGCTTGTACTACCAAGGAAATTCAATGGTTACGTTATCTTCTCACTGATCTTTATGCTCTCAATCCAGGTTCATCCCTCTTGTTTTGCGATAATCAGAGTACTATTTATATTGTCGAGAACCTCGTGTTCCACAAGCGCACTAAGCACTTTGAAATTGATTGCCATGTTACTCGGGAACGAATACAAGAGGACATTCTGAAGACCCTTCACGTCAGTACTGATCTGCAACTTACAGATGTTTTTACTAAAGGTCTCGGTTCCTCCCGCCATAGAGAACTAATTTTCAAACTGGGCATGATCACGCTCCTGTTTGCGGGGGGGTGTTAAGCCCACAAGCTGGATTGGGCCACGATGATCATGGGCCTCTCACGATGGAAACAGATTTCTCCACCAAGACCGGAGACACAACAGCGCGATATTTTCAAGTGGGAAGCATGAGGGTCCCACTGAAATGATGAGCAATGCATAGTTGGGAACAAATCTGTTACGGGATTATCATTCCCTTGATTTGCTGGCAACTTTGATTCCTTTTGTTCTTTTGTCTTTTTCCTTTCTCTTTCCACATGTAATTTGTATATAGTAGAATAGGACACTTGTAACCAATCAACACAAGTAGACCTGGCCATGAATTGAATCCGATTCGTAATTCGATTCGATTTGATTCGTAAAAAATTTGATTTGATTCGTAAAAAAATTCGATTCGAATTTGTCATGATAAGAATTGAATACGGTTCAAGTTTTTTGTAATTCGTCAAACTGGCGAATTCAATTCGAATTCGTTTTGAGAATTAGATTCGTATCGAATTCGAATTCAAAAAGGGGGGGAATTAAAAAAAAGGGGGTGGGGAATTAAAAAAAAGGGGGGGAGGGGGGTGGGGTGGGGGGCAGATTCTACGGGGACAAGGCTAATCCCCAAATTTGGAGACTAAAAGGAAGATTGTGGCAATCTAGGTATTAACAAAATAATTAAGGGTAAAATTGGAAAGCTAATAAAAACAAAAGGGGAGATGGAAAATTAGCTGGCACACTTTTTATGGAAAGACTAAAAAGGTTAAAAAATAAATAAAGAGGAAGGGATTCTTTCTCTCTCTCTCATTAAATTATTGTCAAATTCAAAAATTCTACCACCTACCAGATTATTATTTTTTAAATAAACTCAAAAAACCAAAGAACGAAAATACAATAGAAAACCAATATCAGTACGTACTCAAACCAATATCAGTACGTACTCAAACCAATATCAGTACGCACTCAAACCAATATCATTACATCTGAAAACCAATATCAGTACAGACTAAAACCAATGTCAATACGTACTAAAACCAATATCAATAGGTAATCAAATCAATAACAAGATGTACTCAAACCAATATCAATACATACTCAAGCCAATATTATTAGCGATTGAAACCAATATCAGTACAGAGTAAAACCAATATCAGTATAGACAAAAACCAATATCAGTACGTACTCAAACCAATATCATTACATCTGAAAACCAATATTAATACATACTCAAACCAATATCATACAAACTAAAACCAATATCATTACAGACTCAAACCAAACAAAAGAGGTCGCGAAAACCAATATCAATACTGTAGAAAACCATTATCACTACCGTAGAAAACCAATATCACTACTGTATTCTCCTTTCGTCGTTTCTTCTTCTTCTTCACAGACAGCAAGCGACGGCGGTACTCCAGGCGACGGACGAGCGACGGCGAGCACGTCTCCTCTAGGCATGGCGCGGGTTCGTGGGCTCTCTCCCCGAGCTCTCTCTCTCTCCTTGACGGCTCCTTCTTCTTCCGCCGAGCTCTCTCTCTCTCCTCGACGGCGGGGCGACGTCGGGCAGCAGCGGACGGGACTCGGCCAGCAGATCCGTCACCAACACCATGGGATCCATTTCCTGGATTTCTCCGGAGGTGGGTGGTTTCTTTGGATGGGGGGGAGAGAGAGAGAGAGAGGAGAGAGAGAGAGAGATTTTTTAATTAGTGAAAGAGAGGGTGGGAGAGGAAGAGAGATGGTTGGTTTAACCTAGTTTTTTGTTTAAAAAGTCAAAAATGTCCCTGATTGGTTATTGACCATTGGATGTAAATTTTTTTTTAAAATCGAATCTAAGGGCTCTAAATCTAATCCCCACCTATGGATAACTTTTTATTAGTCCCCACTCAATCCATCCTCGGGGGGGTGGGAATTAAAAAAGGGGGGGTTAATTTGAATTTCAGGGGCAAATTACCATTTTTTTTCTTACTATTTTTTTGTTACCGTTTTAATCCCTAGGTTGCCATTTTTTTTACTGTTGGTACTTTTTAATTTTTTTTTTATAAATTCAGAATTTCTTCCCAACTCTATAAATACTACCTCTTATTCTTCAAATTTTACACATTCCAATCTCAATTCTCTACTTCTCTTATTGAAAATTTGAGCTATATAAATTCTCCCTCAAGTTTACTAATTTGAGCTACTTCTCTTATTGTGATATATGGAGTGATCATTGGCAAATACATTCATATTTTGGTGTTACATGTCATTGGATTGATAATGAATGGAATATACAAAAAAGAATAATTGCATATAGAGTTTTTGATGATAGTCATAGTGAGAATAATTGTTATAAAATATTGCATACTATTTTACAAGAATATAATCTAGTTCAAAAAATATTTTTAATTTCTCTAGATAATGCAAGTTCTAATAATGTTATGGTTAAAGATTTAGAAATTTTTTGTACACGATTCGGAAGAAAATTTTTTCATATTAGATGTGCATGTCATATATTTAATCTTTGTACCCAAGATGGAATTAAAGCTTTAGACTCTACATTAGGACCAATTAAACAAGCACTTAATTTATTATGGGCTCGCCCAAAATTGCTAAAAGATTGGAAAAATTTTTGCAAATTAAACAACATGAAACCAAAACGTTTTCCACAAGATTTTCAACATCGTTGGAATTAATTCGAATTCGAATTCGATTATAATTCGATTCTAATTCGAAAATTTATAATTCGTATTCGATTCGTCTTGTGAAGAATTGAATACGGTTTAATGTTTTGATGAATTCGAATTCGAATAAATTCGATTCAAATTCGTCCAAATTCAAACCGTGGTCAGGTCTGAACACAAGATAGAGAAAATATCGGAGCTTCTTCTCCAACCAAAATGCCCCCCTTTCCTGTTTTCTCACCGCCATTAATGACTTTCTCCAAAACCTTGAGAAAACTTTTGTCGGTGTGTACAAGCGGAGAGCGACGTCGTTTAAAAAAAAATCCCAAAACGGGCCCGCCTGGTCCTAAATGGGCCTGGAATCGGGCCCAATAGTTGGCCCAGACCGTATAAAAGCGAACATTTATACTACAGCTCCTTGGAAACGTCTTTGTTATAATACAAGTTGTTTCAGGTACCGTACAACCCCCAAAAAGAATTCTAGACCGGGGTGCTCCGGCGCACAAGTTTTACAAGGAAACAAAAAACGGCGACGCGAGATTGATCGGTGCACGGCGGTGCTACTAAGCAACAAGAAGGTGTTTATTCCTACGGTCATTGCGAAGGAGACTTGTGATGTTATCTACAGAATAGGGATCTTCCTTTCTTATGTCACTCTAATAAAGCTTGTTTGGCGATTGACATGGCCGGAGGATCCCTTGCTTTGGTGCTCGAGTGACGGGTATGCGTATGCGGATGCCCAGTCCCGCCATTTCTCACTCTAGTTCCTTGACGAAATCGACATTGTCTACAAAAACCTGAAACAAGGAACACGGGATGTGTCACAATTAGTGAACCATATCTATGTTGAGTGACAATTTCATCCATCACAAGGAAAACAAACGTTGCTAAATTCATTGAGAGCCCTCCATCTGGAAGTCCTAATTGATGATCAGCAATACACTCTCTGCAGATTTCACTTGCAGAGAAAATCAAGCAGCTTTAAAAATAACAAGGGAACGAAAGGGTATAAAAGGGAGAAGAAACGAGCAAGCCAAGATAATAATTTCATGCAAACCAGGCAAGTGACTCAATGAAGAAGCAAATGCGTTCATGTGACTCGAGCTGCAGCCTGACACACCAAGAATATTGTTGAGGCAATGTGATGATTCATTTCCTCTACCAACAAGGGTTTACGATTGATTCTCGACATATGAAGCCTTTATGCAATCTAACTACCTCAAAGCCACGTGTTACCACTTCCATAAACAAATCGGCCAAGGCAAAAGCATCGAGCAAAAAACACTTAAATCGTACCGTTTTCCAACCATCGGGATCCAAGCATGCCAAGATTTTGGTGTTGATTCCAGGTAGAGGTCCAGGTTCCCGAGTAATTTTTCCACCAAAAAGTTTGATCGCTTCTGCAGTTTTATATACATCATCTGTGCCTATTGCTATCTGTACACATAACAAGGATCAGTTCCTTGACTTGAGCTCATTTCCTTACTTTACAACTTTAAAGCAATTTTACATATTAAATTGAATCATGGGGGAAAAGCTTCAAGTAGAATGCAGATTAATTAAGATGCAGCTACAGGTGAGAGCATAAACAGAAAAAAAAGTACGATGCTAAAGACCAAGTATTTTTACCTGAGCATATGCATTGCCTTTGTCATACTCTGTCACCCCATAATTGTATGTCAACTCCAATACAGCACTTTTATCTTCAGGACCGTAACCCATCATCGCTATTGTGTACTGCAAGAAACAGCCATATCAATTCAGTAGAAATGATTAACAGTTAACAAATAAACAACACACGGAAAAACAAGTAACAGTGTCAGTATCTAGTTCTAGGTATTGCCAGCTACATGCCCAGCAGCCCTTGGATCATTTAGCAACAAAAAAAAGACCTTAGCTTAGTTTCACAGCAACTAGCAACCAATTGGAACAAGATTTACAAAGAGTAAAAAAGATTAAATTACCTTGTACTTTGGATTATCTCGTGTCCGTAGAAGCTCCATACCAAAAGCCTAAATCATGGGGCCGTTTGCATGAGAAGTGGTCATCTACATGAAATAAAAACATAGATACTCCGAAACATAGCTCCATATTACTCCGAAACATAGCTCCATTTTAAGTCTCACCTTTTCATAAAAGTTAATAGCACGATCCATATCGCCAACACGAAGCATCACCTGACAAAGGGGCTCTGGAGTAGGTCCCCTTTCTAAAAGTTCAAACTTATAACCATCAGGATCCTCAATGAATGCAATTACTGTCTTGCCACCTTTAACAGGTCCAGGTTCTCTAGTTACTTTCCCGCCCTTGGCCTTTATGAGTTCCACCGTTTTGGCGACCTAATTAAAAGTTCGAAAGATGAACCAATGTATCATTAATTAATGGGGCAGTTTTGTTCCAGCAAGATTCAAGAAGAATTGCTCGGTTAAAGAAAATCTAGCAAGAAGAACTCCGCGGAGCAAAACCCACAGTAAGCCAGGAGAACATTTAAAAAGGATAACTTACATCCTCAACTGCAATACCAAAATGTCCAAATGCAGTCCCAATGTCGTAGCTGTCTACTCCATAATCTGTCAGAAAAACAACATTGCAAATGGAGTACTTTCAACAGGGTAGGGAATGAGGCCAAGAAAGAGAAAATCTAGCTCATCCTATCATGCTCATGTTTTTGTTATCAAGGAAAATTGTGACAAATAAACCAAAAGTCAAATGGATTACTGTATGTGAGCTCAATGACAAAGTGAGAGTCCTCCGGTCCATATCCAAGGAATGCATTTGTGTATCTCTCCTCTGGAATGTCCCGTTTCCGCAGTAGCTTCATCCCCAGACACTCCGTGTAAAATCTGCAGTTACCAGACAAGTCATTTCTTTATCAGTCACATGTTAATTATGCCATTAGCGGTACGAAAAGGTCAGAATAAGAAGATTTTTAGAGACTCAACATACTTAATGGTCCGGTCCAGATCCCCGACGCGATAAACAACATGCAGCATTCTTCGATTATCCTTTTTGACCCACTCCAAGGCAGTTTCTTGAGCAGCAACCACGCTTGATTGTGCCATGTTTCCGGTCGCTGCCATCCCAAAGCTTGTAGAAACTCCCCTCCAACGCTTGGAAGGTTTCAAACCAAATAACTGTGATTGTGGAACAGCTGCATCACATTAACATAGCAAGCTTGTCAATTGACTACAACATAAAACCTACTCACTGTGTCAACAGGTAATATGTAGCGAATTCGAGACGCTTAAACCCTAAAACAAAAGAATCCGAAACTCTAGTTAACGCGTGCAAATTTCCGGCTCCATCTCGTTCCACCGGGCAAGTACAGCGCTCAATCCGACTCGAAATCCAAAACTAAAGAAAGGACCAAACGGAGAAAACAAACGACAACATTTCTAAGCAACACAATCTAAACCCTAGGTTCCAGGAAGAGGAAACGACAGATTAAGCGACGGGCAAATTAATTAGCAGAGCTGGAAAATAAAAATTAAATGATAAAAGAAAATATGTATATATACCGGAGGGGAGATGCGCGAATCTCCGGGAAGAGTTGAAAAGAGGAAGGGAAACGCCGAAAAGAGAGGTTCCGGCGGCGGTGGAGTGGTTGAAGGAGGAGAGGGACGGCCGAATCGAGGAGGCCATGGGAATAATCCTGACCATATAATTCTAGAAGAGAAAACCTGGAAGCCAAGCGAAGAATAAAATCCTTATTTATTCCCCCCTCTCTCTCTCTCTCTCTCTCTCTCTCTCTGGGAGAGTGGGAATTGTGTGTAGGGAGGAAGCGGGGGGTTGTCTTGTGGAAGGGGTTTTGGGATAAAGGGGTGGTGTCCTCTCTGAAGAGGTGAGGTGGGAGGGAGCCGAGAAGACGAGCCTTGGAAATTGTCTGTTTCCCCTTTTCTGAAAAATTACATTTTTTTGGATTATGATAAATATATCTTTTCAGATTGGAAACGTATAAAAATTTTAAAATATTGTAAAAAAAATTATGTGTATTTTCATGGACTCAACTCGAAATAAATTAATCTATAACAACTCTCTAACTATCTAATTGCACGTTAATTTCAAAACATTATGTTTCATCCAGATTTTTATTTGCCTGTTAATTTAGATTTGGAATATAATAAAAAGAATCGTTAATATGTTTGCATTCTTATAATTTAAAATGGATACTTTTAATTGATGTAGATAATGTTGTGTTTTTTTGTACTCTTACCATTTGGAGGGTTTTCTTTATCGTTTTTATAGTCACCGTTTGGTTCGACGCGATATGAAGAGTTGTTGACATTTTTTGTCGCTTTATACGATTGAAAACTCAGCGACGATAGTGAAAAGTAATTATTAACCCAAATAATGCAAAGGCCACTAGTTATCTTTTTTATTTTTTGTCCGCCATTAATCACAGTGTTCTTGTTCTCCTGCCAAAAGTGAAGACTCCGGAGACGTGTAGTAATTTCCGGCCAATCAGTCTGTACAATGTCATTATGAAGTTGGTAACAAAGGCGGTTACAAACAAGTTGAAGGTGTTTTTTCCAGAAATCATACACCATAACCAAGGGACCTTTCTACCGGAACACCTAATCACAGATAATACCTTGATAGCTTTTGAGGAAGACAACTGGGCGTTGAGGATTCTTAAACTTGATATGATGAAGGCGTACGACAGAGTTGAATGAATCTTTTTAGACCGAATTATGCGAAAGTTGGGATTCCATGGTTCTTTTGTGGATTTGGTGATGAGGTGTATGAGTACGGTTCGCTATGCAGTGCAGATTAATGGTAGAGTGGGCTCCTTCTTCTCTCCGGGTAGAGGCTTAAGGCAAGGCGATCCCTTGTTGCCATGTCTCTTTCTAATGTGTGCGGAAGAATTGGTTTATACATGGCCTGAGG
The DNA here is from genome assembly GCA_963995505.1 of Hypericum androsaemum. Taxonomy (NCBI): domain Eukaryota; kingdom Viridiplantae; phylum Streptophyta; class Magnoliopsida; order Malpighiales; family Hypericaceae; genus Hypericum; species Hypericum androsaemum. The sequence continues at coordinate 2,216,499 of OZ023182.1, forward strand.
GTTGCTCAACAAGCCCCGATGGTGACCCACCTTTTCTTCGCGGATGATGCATTATTATTTACCCGGGCCTCTGACGTGAGTTGCGAACTATTATGCTCATTTTACATCAGTATGAATGTGCTTCAGGTCAAAAGGTGAACATCCAAAAAAGTTCAGCTTCCTTTAGTGCGAATGTACCAGAAGAGGACGCTCCAAGAAGATGAGAAGTATCTGGTGCTCCCGATTGTAATAGGGCGCTCCAAGAAGAAGGTGTTCGAATGTATAGAGAAGCGAACCATGCTTGAGGCCACTACTTGGAAGGAGCGGACTTTATCGCTTGCAGGTCGGGAAACACTCATCAAATCTGCCCTTCAGTCCATATCAATGCAGGTGATGAGCTGTTTCCTTCTCCCGCTCGAGACTTGCGAGCGAATTGAACAACGGATGTGTAGCTTCTACTGGGGTAGTGCGGGCGACCAGAAAAAGTTGCACTGGCGAAGCTAGACTAAGATGTGTCGTTCGAAGAGGGATGGGGAGCTTGGTTTCAGGCGCTTAAATTCTTTCAATCGGGTAATGTTGGCAAAGCAGGCTTGGCGTCTGTTGACAAACCCGGGCTCCCTTGCTGCTCGCATCTTATGTGAAGCCGGGTGCGGATGCTTTCAACCAGGTGTCTGAGCTGCTAACGGAGGGCACATTACAGCGGAACGAGAATTTATTACTTTCTGTCTTCTCGGATGAGGAAGCTGCTAGAGTTCGGTCTATTCATCTGAGCGTGAGAAGGCCAAATGATCTTGTTCGATGGAAAGGGACTACTCATGGGGAATACACGGTTCGTGGCGGGTATTTTGTGGACTTGGAGAGATGCTGGTCTAATGCTGGCCCGTAGTGTAGTGTGACCGTATGAAGGTCGACCTGGCAGCTTGTTTGGCAGTTGGAGTGCCCGCCTCGTATCAAACATTTTTCTATGGCGAGTTTTGGACAACAATCTGCCGGTCTGACTAAATTTGGTAAGGCGGGGGATTCTCGAGGAGGCTCCTTGTCCTCTCTGCGGTCTGGCCGAGGAATCTATTCTCCATGTCTTGTTCTAGTGTGACCAGCCCAACTCACCCTCGAGATCCTACACGGATACACTGGCACCCGCCTCCGGAGAATTGGTTTAAGGTTAATAATGATGCCGGCTTGAGCGCTTCAGGTGGTGGTCAGATTGAAGCTATGGTTCGAGATAGTGCAGGTGGTTTTGTGGCGGGCACTGTCAAGGCGCTGCCTCATGTCTCTCACCCAACGCTGCTTGAAGCTCATGCGGTTCGCTTGGGGATGGAGTTCGCTTTCTCTCTTGGCTTGGCACGCTTGATCGTTGAATCAGATTGTCAACCTCTGGTGCTCGCGTTGCAAGGCAATCTTCTAGACCGCAGTCACTTAACCTTACTGGTGGAGGATTGCAGACAGCTCCTGCGAAGCTTTAGTCACATCCGGTTTAATTTTGTTCGTAGAGAGGCCAATGCTGCTGCTCATTTCCTGGCTAAAATGCCCATTCCTAAGCCTAGCTCTTCTATTGTTTTCTCTTTTCCACCTCCTGCGTTGTTGCATGTTTTGCACGAGGATGGGTCTTGATCTATGACTGTGTATGGTTGGTGATTATCTATCAATGAAGTATGTTTAAGTTTAACTCTGGAAAAAAAATGCAAAGGTTAAAATTCCGTTAAATTAGAATGTACTAATTTTTTTTTTTTTTTAAATCATGTTTTGGATAAGTTTCTTTTCAATTCGTGTGATATATGCAGGTCAGGCCCAGCCCAGCCCAGCCCATTTACCTTCCTCCATTCCTCGGTTGCGCTATACAATCTCCTGCATCGATGATTCGTGCAATTAGTCAATTACACTTTTTTTGGAGGGAAAATTAGTCAATTACACTCGGTATAATATTATTTACCTAGCATAATAGATGGGTGAATTTTTTTTAATTATAAATTTTGTCCAGCCACTATAAGCTTCGAATCACTTAAAATGTATTTTTAATTATAAATTTTGATAATCCTGACTGTTTTATTTGAACCACTTGTTCCAACTATATGAATCCGTAGGTTCGAGTGATTGACCTGGTGGTCGCATGCGAGTTGTTTTTATCAACATCCCAGCATCTCCCTTCACCGACGAAAGGGGGAAAACGATTTCACATGCTGTATTTTTTTCAAAGGTCAAAAGAAATGTTGTCTGAATGCTGAAGAAGTAAAAATTCTAGAAACTCCAATTGTGTCGGAGCTAGGAAACATGAAATCCAGTCTACCAAGCAAGCGAGGGACAGGAAAATATTGTAACATATGGCGCACGGGTCCTTTTGGTTAATCCTATCGCCAAAGTTGTTATGATCTAGAGTTAATTCTTGGAATCTTAGGATTTTACGATTCACCATGGGCAAAACGAGTCAGAACCTGTGCAAGACCTAGAGTCGAGCGGGATTCGTGGGATCTGAATAATAACTCCTAAGATCCTGAGATCTACGAGTTGACGCGGTGGATGTTTCTCAACACTTCCAGGGGAGAGAGAAAAGAATAAAAAATTATCCTTGGTTTAACATTTTAATATTATATATTATCCGAATAACTAAACTTCTTTTACTGTGTAGACCAAAAAAAATCTACTATACTTTGTTTAATATTTTTTAATAATATTTGTTATTCAGATAACTGTTGATCGACTAAAATGCTTAAAATGACATAATTGATAATTGTTGAGCCAAAAAATTAATAATCAAATTAATAATAATTAATATCTCTAAAATTAATAGTTTTAGAGTTATTTAAATCCATATTTTCATCCTACCAATTTTTTGCCACTTATTTCTTTTACATCAATTTTGATGTGTATTTTATTTTTTTTATTGCCCGTCAATCACATTATGTAATCTATAGATCCATAGTAGATTACCATTAAAAAATATATTGAACTAAAGTTTTCGTGTGTAAATTTATGAAGAAAAATTGGTCGTTAGTGAAAAAAATTATGGAAAAGTTATTGATCTTAATTATTTCTATAATTTTATCTATTTGGTGGATCTTACGATCCGTGTTACGATCCGTGTTACGATCCTATGATCTACGCTTTCTTATGACCAACCGATCTTTAGTGGGATCCCAATTTTGACAACCTTGCCTATAGCAAAAAATGAGCGATCACTCTTTCTCAAGGACTCATTCCCTCTAAAATGGGAATGGATAGGATTTCACTTACTAACATTGCCTTTTTTTCATTGGTAATTATATTTAGAGTCAAGTAAAATGCTAACTTGTTAAATACATCTCTTATCATAGTAAAATTTTCCCTTCGAAACCAACAAACCACATGATAATGTTTAAGCGATAATTTCGTATTATTGCTTGGTATTAGAGTAGTGAACTTGTTTATAATTGTGAAAAATATATTTACCTATTGTCGATTTTGGGTTGGATATATAGATTTCAATATGATATTAAAGTGGGTTGATTTTGTGTCTATTGTTCTTCTTGTATTACCCTCCCCTGTACTTTGATAAACTTAAATTTATTTTATCAGTTTATTACCTTAATATTTTAGATTATTTGTAATACCCTCCCCCGTACTTTGATAAACTTAAATTTATTTTATCAGCTTATTACCTTAATATTTTAGATTATATATAGAGATCCAGACTATTTGTCATCGAGAAGAGCTTTGTTTACAATTTTTTTATTATGTAAAATATTTATTACCTATCAAAATGCGACATGCCACGTCAAAACGTTTTGTTTACAATTCTTCGCCTAAGTTCTGAATGGTTTACCTTGGAGTGGTCAAACAATTCTTTCCAACAACGATGAAATTTTGCTCATCCAAAATTTATGCTCCAATATTTATTTCTTGAGCAACTTAGGTACCTACTCCATGTAAATTTCTTCATGGAGTAATAAACACAATCACTTAATTTCTTTTTATAAGACCGTTCCTTTTCATATATATACAATGGGACAAAATACAAAAAAAAATTTGAAAGGTAAATTATTAAACTATGAAATTATCAAGATTTAAACATTGGATCTCCTAGATATTTACGACACTTTGTATCATTGGGCTACAAATTATTTGGCGGGACAAAATACAACTTATGAATTTATATAATACAATCATCATAGAGACATAGACAAATCACCGCCAATCGATAAAAACAGGTAATGCATTGAGAATGAGGAGTCCAAAGAGATGATGGGGATTAAGAGTGAGCATTTAATTTGATATCCGAATTTCGAATCTAAGTTCAAAAAAAAATTAGATTCGAATTTGGATAATTTTTTATTCGGATTTAGATTATCTAAATTTTTTAGTTCGGATTCGGATTCTGATATTAAAAAAATTAGTTCGGATATCTGAAATATCCAAACTTTATTTGGACCTGGGCTTAAAAATGCCTTTACAGCTCTGGGCTCGACCATCTCCGGCCTGCTCAGGGGCCCTGGCCACAAACCACTTCCCAAACAAATTGACCCCAAAATCATTTCAAGCACTTCAACCCCATGTTAGGCGCTTCAAAAAAAAAATTACCCCAACCAAACCAATTATTAAATTCCCAAACATGAACCCTAAATTCCCAATTCTCAGTTGTTGTTGTTGTTCATCCTCACTCTCTGCACCACTTGCATCTCGTCCTTCCCGTCGCTCGCTGGTGGAAGTTCGGGAGGTAACAACGTGACTCACTCAGATCCGTCCCCGACCCCGGCTTGGTGACTCAGATCCGTCCCTGACCTCGAGCCCCCTTGCGTTGTACGTGGTCCCATCTTCACCCTTATAAGAGCAAAATGACTTTTCTTTATCTGGTTTTGGCCAACGCTTTGGTTTCCTGGGATCGATTTGTTTGTGAAGTATTGAGGATGGGGATTTTTAGCCTTCGGGAAGATTAGATAAGAACTTGCAGTAAAAGATGGCCGTCGTTTAACCAGAAAAGAATTTTTCATTTTGTAATTCGGATAGGTCAGATTATCCGAGTCCGAATCCGAAAAAAGTTTGGATATTTGGATTCGGATAATTTATTATTCGGACTTGGACTCGAATAATAAAATTTTTAATTCGGATAGTTTGAACTCAGACTATCCGAATGCTCACTCCTAATGAGGATAACCTTCGTGAGAGAGAGAGAGAGAGAGAGAGAGAGGATGATGATTGCAATGAGGACCACCTGATGGAAACGGCAAAGGGTCACATTTTGTGATAATGAGAGAACGTGGGTGGCGCTCTAAATTTCTTGCTCCACTTTCCGCCGGTTGCTTTTTTGCTTCGGTGTATATTGAAGGCAGTTGCCGTCTGGGAGAAGAGGCATTTTCTTTGTAATTTTTCGAAATTAATTAATAAGTTGATTCAAATTTGAGTATGATCATAGTAGTACCAATAAATGAACTACTGAATTTAAATACCCAGCTGGGATACCTCTCTCTTGGCTTTCTGGCGGCTGGCAGTGGTAATGTACCCTCCTGTGTTTTTCTTGAACTATTATTATTGTACGTTGGATCATAGAAGATATCAGGTGAATATATCAAATTAATACAGATGATGTTACAATGCCAATGGGACATCTTTTGGACCACGAACGTCTGGTCTGGTCGTCCTTCCCGGGTTCTATGTATGTATGGATATTTACTCATGTCACGGTCGGATACATTATTATATAGAGATAATTACATACAGAATCCCAGGGTATAATCAAATAGATTCTGAGGACCCTGTAGTTTTCCTACTAATTGCTGAGTCCCTGTAATTTGGTTATTATTATACTTTCGGGTCCCTGGCTCAAGTAAATGACTCAAATACCCTTGCAAGAAAATTAAAAAAAATTAATTACCCTAACCCTTTTTTCTCCTTCCCCGTCGATCCGAAAGAAAAAAAATCAATTACCAAATAGAACCGGAAAATCTATTTGGCGGCGATTAACGGCGGCGGGAGGAGCAGAAGAAGAAGAGGCGGTTGCGGCAGTGGGGGAGATGGAAGTTGTTGTTGTTGTTGCCTGGTGGTGGCGGCGGCGGTGATGAGAAGCGGTCCCAGCGGTGGCACATGTGGCCGATCTTCCTCCGTAACTCCTTGGCTGTTGACTCATCGATCCCGTCTCCGTCTCCGTCTCCTTCCCCGTACGTCGTTCCCGTCTTTCTTCTCCTTCCTCGTCCGTCGTTCCCGTCTCCGTTTCACTTTTCCCCTTAGGTTCTTGTGTTTATTTCTCCGCCGTCCTGTTTGTGTTTATCGTGTCCCGTGATTAGATGAAGCCCTCTGTGTATAGGATTCTTGCGATTGTTGGTTTTTAGATGAAGCTAAAGGCGGCGATTTTATGGGGAGAAAGGAAGTGGCCAGAAAAATGGCCGGAGAAGATGACCGGCGATTTTAGTTGACCAGATTAAGGGCATATCCGTCATTTCAAATATAAAATAAGAAAAAATTGATTAATGACATCAGCCAGGGACCCAAAAAGTATAATAATAATAACCAAACTATAGGGGCTCAGCAATTAGTAGGAAAACTATAAGGTCCTCAGAGTCTATTTGACTATATCCTGGGTCCTGAGAGTAATTATCTCTATTATATATTAGATACCGTCACTAGATTGTCTGGATAATTATTGGGTCCGATTTAATTTTGTGGATATGGTATCACATCACATGAATATGAAATCTGATTGGAGTTTCACTTTTTTTGTATAGTCAAAAAAAAATTTATTACTTCAAGATTATTACACCAAAAGTGCAAAAAAACTAAACTAAACTTTCCCACCAAATGTACACTTAAGCACTAAGCTTCTATAAAATATCACATATCTATTTAGACAATGTTAATTAGATAAAAATGATCTTTTGAGTGCTCGTACTAGTGGTAACTTTGCTCAATGTTTGAAAGATAATTGCTACGTTTTATTCGTATGCCACACCAAGCCTCTTTATGAGGTCACAAAGTATCATATTCGTGCCGACTTGATGAGCTTCAAATCCTGAGCTAAAATTTTCAGGCAAACCGGCTTCTAGCCTTGATTTGTGATGCTTTGACTTGTGAGTGTGGCCCAATCCATCTCTCTCCTTTATTCTTTTGCAGTAAAAGTCAACTTCGGTAGCATCTCATTTTACGCTTTGACATTTTACTGTCTCGTAGTTTCAAAATATTCAACCAAGTAAAATAAGTTGTTCTAATTGACACTCCACTACTTGAATAACTTTTTTGGATATAAATAATCTCAAGTATAATTAAGAAAAAAATTAGTTATAAATTATCTATTGAAACAAATGTGAAAACACTATTCTCCCCTCTCGTAGTATTTTTCATGTTTTTCTTTGTTTTTTAAAAAAGTTTAATTTAATTATACTTAAAGATATTTATGTCCAAAAAAATTATTCTAGTAGTAAAATATCAATTAAAAAAATCATTGTCACTTGCAACTAAAGTGAACTTTGTTCCTAAAAAAAGTGAACTTTTATCTTCTTTTGCATTACTCCCGCGGATTCCTACCTTTGTTTGCGCCTCGTTTGTACGGGAATATGATTTAGGACAATGCACTGACTCCAAGGATTCGAAAAGGGTTGCTTAAGCCAATTATTGTAAAAGCACCCCATATTTTGCTAGGGATGGCAGAAATACCCATATCCTGAGGGTCGGACCCTACCCTTACCCTACGGGTCTAGGGTATGTTGACTTTGACTGGGTCTAGAGTAGGGTATGGTTATGGGTCCATGTTTAGAGGTAGGGTCTAGGGTAGGGTATGAATCCATAGCTAGACCATGTGGGTCAGACCCTACCCTTACATTTTTACCCTATTTTAGACTCTACCCTAATTAGACTCTAGTTAGACCTTTGTTAGACCGTATTGATAATATATATAATATACTTTACGGTTAATTTTAACATATTTATTATGTTATTTCGCAACTAACTTAGAAGATGTCGTGAATGATGGATCACTAGAAGGTGAAATGCTATATTTTTCTTTTGTTGAATTGTTTATGTACTTCAAACTCTAAAAAAAATCTTGGACTATTGAAATTAAATTACAAAATTTGATGTTTCATCAATTTTCTATTGAATATTGATGTGTAACGTAGTAGATGTCTTGAATTTATTTAAATTTTATATAAAAATTAAGTTTTGATTAAAAATTATCAAAATGCAGAACGTTAAAGGGTCGGACCCTGCAGACCCTGTAGACCCTGGGTCTCCAGGAGGGTAGGGTATGAATCTACAATAAAAAATTTGTAGGGTCGAGGGTAGGGTATGGATCCATCCAAAAAAACTAGGGTATGGGTAGGGTCCTATCAATACCCTACCCTACCCTACCCTATATTTTGCACTGTTTTTTCAATTTAAGCATTCCTTTTTTGAGCCTTGAAATTTCTATGAGTTATTTAAATTAAATCACAAACTATTGTACGAACCGGAAACCATTATTTACTGACACCGTCAAAAGTTTCTAACACATTCTAAAGCAATTTTTCTTTGTACATAGTATGAGATTTAACTTCTTGTTACATGATACGGAACTTTACTCCAGGATAAAATATTAACAAGTTATATCGGATCCTATTTTACGATGACATTTTATACCGAGTATATTCTTGTCTTGTAAGCTAACTCCATTTAGTGATCTTCCAGAACAGATTAGCCAAAAAATAGAATACAATATATTTAGCGCGATTATGTAGTATACTTGGACCTTAAAAAATCAGATGATCTTTGAGATGACGATGTTTAGTCTAGAGTTTCTCCATCGTACCATCTACCTCCGAGCTAAAGAATGAACTAAGTGGTCGAATTGCATTTCCAACTTAGCGGGTCAGGATCCTTTAATCTTCCTTGATTCTACTGCCCCATGATCGAATGTCTTCACCTTCTGTAGGGGCGTGGGCGGGATTTGTTTGTTTTTGGGTGAAAATGTACTTGGGATTTATCTGTTGAGCAACGCTACCGTTCCTCGGAATTGTTTCGATTGCGTGGGATACTTTGGCATATAATTTTGGCATTCTATCCTTTAATAAAAATTACTTATCAAAAAAATATAATAAAAAAATGACTCGAATCGTAAACACCATTAAACGCCTAAACGGAAAACAAAGGCCAACATCATTCACCGCCTTTTACTCAATCAACGCATGAACACGGATATCTTTTATAATCACAGATTTTGTTGAATTTGTTCCATACGATGTCAAAATTTATTAGTGGAAATTTATTTTATTTAAAATTAAGATTAATTCAAATACATCTTCCCTCCATTTGTTATTGACTGTATAGAGCAGATTTATCGAATTTCATAAACAAAAACAAAAACAGTATTCCGCCACACCCGCTTAACGTTTCACTCCACCATCAAATCAAATCAACAGTATCCACTAAATCGACCGTTTCCACTCCCATCACAGCAAAAACCAAATCACTCACTACCAACAAGGCCATGACGTTGTTTAATTTTAAAAAATTTTCGAGTTGAATTATTTTAGAAATTTTTAAATATTTTTTGATAAAATTTAACTCGAATATAAATTAATGGGAAATCATTTATTAAACCCAGAACACCCGTGACCCAACAGTCTCTCTCTCTCTCTGCCGTCGCCCGCGCACCTTCCGTTACCTCCCTCCCAAAACGCACCGTATTATGGGCTGCGTCTACTCCAGAGGTTGCATCGGCGAAATCTGCGCCCCCAAGTCCCCCCATGTGAAGCCCCAAACCGCCGCGGAGGCCCCGACCACCACCTCCTCCTCTTCCTCCGGATCGGAGAAGGGAGACCACGTCCCCCAGCTCCAGCCCCCGGACGCGGCCATCACGCGCCTCTCGCGCGTGTCTTCCCAGTTCCTGCCCCCCGAGGGCTCCAGGCGCGTGTGGCTCCCGGCCTCGGGGTACGAGCTCAGGTACTCGTACCTCTCCCAGCGGGGGTACTACCCCGACGCGCTCGACAAGGCTAATCAGGATAGTTTCTGCATCCACGCGCCGTTCGGATCCTCGCCGGACGACCACTTCTTCGGCGTATTTGACGGACACGGCGAGTACGGCGCCCACTGCTCTCAGTTCGTCCGGCGCCGCCTCTGCGAGAACATACTCCGGTGCCCTAACTTCCACGTGGACCCCGCCGAGGCCCTCCAGGCGGCCTTCCTCGAAACGAACTCCCAGCTCCGCGCCGACCCCCTCGACGACTCCATGAGCGGCACCACCGCCGTCGCAGTGCTCGTCCGCGGCCGCACCGTGTTCGTCGCCAACGCCGGGGACTCCCGCGCGGTGGTTGCGGAGAAGGACGGCGAGGGGGTCGTCGCCGTGGATTTGTCCATCGACCAGACGCCGTTCCGGGAGGACGAGCTGGAGCGGGTGAGGATGTGTGGGGCCCGGGTGATGACGCTGGACCAGATTGAGGGGCTCAAGGACCCCGAGGTTAAGTGCTGGGGGGAAGAGGAGGGGGAGGATGACGGAGACCCGCCGCGCCTGTGGGTTCCCAACGGTATGTACCCGGGGACCGCGTTTACCAGGAGCATTGGCGACTCCGTTGCAGAGAGTATCGGCGTCGTTGCACATCCCGAGATTTCCGTCCTGGAGCTCACCGAGAGGCATCCCTTTTTGGTGCTGGCTAGCGACGGGGTCTTCGAGTTCATGTCCAGCCAGAATGTGGTTGACATGGTAAGATATCTCGCCAGGATGATCACGGGTTTGGTGTTTTCTTTTGCAGTTGTGAACGTGTGCATTTGCGTTAACCACATTATGTATGCGTGTTAATTTGTTGGTCCAGTTACTGTGGAAGTGAGTGTTTAGCCTAAAATAGGATAGGAACTTGTGGAGGGAGAATAGTTGCGAGCAACTTCCAAGGTGCTATCTATAATCCTGTTCAATCGGTAATTTTGGAAATAAGTGAATTACGAAAAGTTCCCCAAGCCATGTCGGGTATCAACGTCCTAGCCCTGAGAAAGATTTCATTTGGGCCAGTTATGCATTCCAACATAGAATCCTTGTGGTCTTTATTAGGAAAACATATTTGCTTTCTGCCCTTTTGGTTAGTCATTGATTGAACCTTCACCTGCAGCTGCAGCACTTTTTATGTCCCAGGAAATAGATAGGGTTACTTGTTGAATGTCCCAAGTTGGACAAAGTGGTTTTTACTAATCAACTTCTAAAATACTGACTGGCGATCTTCCTCACTGTTGATTCTGAAACCGAAATTAGCACCTTCTAGTAGTCTTCTCTTTAAATTGCTTCCTGATCAATAAATCAAATTTTCTTTGCAATGTTACCATAAGTAGATTTTCACTCGCTGTATATTCTCATTACTCTAAAGCCACTCTGTTACATATTTCCAGGTTGCCAAGTATAAAGATCCACGTGATGCTTGTGCCGCAATTGTAGCCGAATCTTACCGACTTTGGCTTCAATATGAAACTCGCACTGATGACATCACAGTGATAGTTGTGCATAGTAACAGCCTAACTAGTGTAAGTTGACCTGCTCTGATTATTTATACTTTCCTCATTTTTTACCTTTTCTGAATGGTAATTTTCTCCTAGTGGTTCATGTCTATTATAGTATGTCGGTTGATTCTTTTATTCCCTTGCTTTTCTTCTTTACAGAGTGCCAGTGGGCAATCGGCAGGTCAAGGTAATTTATTACGAACCAATGTGCCTCAAATTGTGGAAGTGACAGGGTCGGAATCCCCCGCAACTTTCAGTTGGAGCTCTAGGAACCAACGTGTGCGGCATGATTTATCGAGGGCACGTCTACGCACAATTGAAAGTTCTTTAGAAAAGGGGAAAGTTTGGGTTCCTCCATCTTCATCTCATCGGAAAACGTGGGAAGAAGAAGTATATAGCCTTTGTCTCATCCATCAAAATGAATTAATTGAGTTTCTTGGTAACAGTAAGCTCTTGGAAGGTGTGAATGATATGCTGTTGATATATGACAGGCACACATAGAGAAGGCATTGCATGGCCATTTTCTCTTCAGAAAGCTCACTGATTCTCAGTGCCAAGTTCTGTTAGATTGCATGCAAAGATTTGAAGTCCAGCCTGGAGAAGTTGTAGTTAACCAGGTCAGTTTACTTTCCTGTAACTCTGTTTCTTCAAATTGCAGATAATATGATTAGGCTAGCCAACTACTGAGACTTTGCTGTTGGTCGCGTTGCTGATTACCTGATTGTTGCAATGCATTATTGTGAAAGTGGTGAAACTAAAACAACCTTGATCGTTTAAATAAACAATGGTATCTGGAAGATGCTCTGTAGTCGAATTGGAGATTAGAAACTTCCTACCTTCCTGATGAGAGCTATTGACTGCATGCTTATTGACATTAACTTGTGGTATTTAATAAAATTAGTTTGTCTTACATTACTGTTTGAGTTAATCTAAAGTCAAGAATTTTTCTAAAGAACATTTAAAGTCTAGACCGGGATTCTGATTTTCACCAAAATTGTCAGGGTGGTGAAGGTGATTGCTTTTATGTTGTCGGCAGCGGGGAATTTGAGGTTTCGGCAACACAGGTTTGCCGATTTCTGTTTCATTCAACCATTTCGTTCTTTGCATTTTTTATTCTAGACCATAGTTCTATTGTAAATGTGTCTAATCATTGCAGGAAGAGAAAAATGGCGAGGTGCCTAGGATTCTGCAACGGTATACAGCAGAGAAACTTTCATCTTTTGGGGAATTGGCACTAATGTGAGTAATTCTTTCACCAGCTTTGATGTACTTCTTGGCATGAATTCTTACCATTTCTAGTTGCACTATTGCTTGGTCGATTTGTCCTGGCTATTGATGTTTTATAGCAAAGTAAGATCATGTTGGAATTGAAGTAGCTTATCTATGCATTTCAAAAATTGACTCTTTGTTAATTATATTTCCTTTTTTAATAAACGACTCTACTTCCCCTTAAAAAATGAACTCTATTTATAATTCTCTAATGGGGTGCACCAATGTGTATCAGAAAACAAATACATTCCGTCTGAATTAACCCAAATCTCGAACACGATCACAGTGTTTCCCTTTTAATGCAAAGACACAAAAGACATTACCAATTGTCCACAGAATCACAAAAGAAGTATTTCTCCCAATTTAAAGCTTTTAGAATCGTGTGCGCAACCACCTACGAGCTCTTTTAAAAACACTTCATTGTCTAATTCCTCCTTACAATCAGGCACGTGTTGATAATAATGATGCCACTCCTGTGATTATTATTATCAGAAGGATCCTGTTCCAAGCAGCTTCTTCCCTTCCCTAGTGAAGAAAGACAACCCCCAAATCAACAGCCAAGGCATCCCTGTTCTCACAATAGAAATAAAACTATCACTATGGTTCCAATACCACCTGTTCCGCTGCGTACCTTATAACTTCCATAATTTGCACCAATTAGATTTCATCACAATGGCAGTACAAGATTTTTATTGATCTTTCATGGAGTCCTGTTATTAAATTACTTACTGCCAATCATCTTTTTGTTAAAGGATTGTTTTGTGAATGGTTAGAACTAGTCGTTTGAACTGTTCTTCAAAAGTTCAATTTTCCTGTAGAAATACCAACCATTCTTAAGGCCGTACTCTTAAAGGTATCATCATTATGAAACTGACATCTTGCTATTCCTTGAATGATCTTTTTCAATTGATGCCAATTAAGGTACAACAAGCCTCTCCAAGCATCTGTTCGGGCTGTTACGTGTGGAACATTATGGGCTTTGAAAAGAGAGGATTTTCGAGGGATTCTAATGTCTGAGTTTACTAATTTATCATCCATGAAGCTGCTTCGATCAGTAGATCTCCTTGCAAGGTTGTCAATTTTGCAGCTTAGTCACATTGCAGATTCACTATCTGAAGTTTCCTTTTCAGATGGGCAGACGATTGTGGATGAGGTGGACCTTCATTTTTTGAAAAGATTTGCCAACACTTCGTTTTTTTTTTCTTTTCAAAAAAGGATGCTGCTGACACTTGTGAGCTTCTCACTTTTCTTTTTCTGGTCCGTATCTGCAGAATGAAGGGCTTTCTGGGTTATACATCATCCAGAAGGGTAAGGTGAAAATCACATTCGACAATGAATTACTACTTAGCCAGAATGTTGGAAGTCTGAAATCTGACTATCAGAAGGACGATGGTGCTATACAAAGTGGCCAACAGTGCTCATTGGAGAAAATAGAGGGAAGCTACTTTGGCGAATGGGCCCTCCTTGGTGAACATGTTGGTTCATTGAGGGCAATGGCTACGGGGAATTGCATTTGCTCTATTTTGTCAAAAGAGAAGTTTGATTCAGTTGTTGGGCCTTTGGAAAAGCTTTCTCAGGATGTTGAGAATTAGGTCATGTACAAAGCACTAAATCTAATTTCTCGGAGCTGAATTATGTAGAATATATTGCAAATTCGATTTGTTGAATTTATCAAAAAAAAGAAAAGAAAAAGAATTAGGCCCAAGGGTTCTCCCTCGCCTTTACATAAGGAATCTGCCAAAAGTATTGATGTTTCAGCTTCTTCAAAATCTCCCTCTCTGATCTGGTAAGGTATGATCTGGTACTCCTGGATTTATTTCATTGGTGTTACACTGAATCTGACAAGCAGCAGGTGTAACCTGTTGATATCTACTATGTAAGGAGTGGCGGACTTGCTCGTATACCTCTGAATGCAGTGAGATAGGTCTTTGTTGCTATGAAGGATTCAGGTTTGCTTTATATACTTAGTTGCACCTGTATTCATGTTATAATGCTTGTCTGTATAGCCATCTCAATTACAAGAGTTCTGATAACATTACTTCCATATGGAATTTTCTTTCAGAAAATTTGCGTAGCCTGAAAAGGTTTGCTAAGCAGAGGATAGAGAAAGTCTAGGAAAGGAGGCTCAAGTTATGAAGAGAGAATCCATTGAAGAGTATGAATCCATCAGTCGTTGTACCAGAGGTATTATGTACTTTTTGCAATAGGACACATGTTGGCATTCTGTTAAATGTGTGCCTTGCATGCCCTTTTGTTTTCCCTCGGCTCTTGATGAAACATCTGCAAAATACCGTGCTGCCTCCGTTGTTGTTGCTGCTTTGGAAGACTTGCACATGGTCAGTTTCCAGTTGTGTTCTTCAGTGTATCGGTTTTCGTTCTCTACATCTGATTTTTGTTTGATTTCAGAGTGGCATGCTGGTGGGAACTCGGTGTATTAATCTACTTTATGCTACACGGTGAAATGCCATTTGGGTCTTGGGAGTGAAAATGGGTTGGATACATCTTGCTAACATTGCAAAATGACCACTAGCTCTTCCACCGACATTCAGTGCCGAAGCTCGTCAGTGAGGTATATGTTCCACATTTACTAAACCTGATGGTACTCTGTCTTCAGTTTGAAGACTTCTGAAGACGAGATCCTTCTGTTTGGACAGCTATTGGAGGTCAATGAAAATGAAACACCCAAGAATGGGAAGATCAACGTTCCTGAATGGCTGGATGGTTGGTGAAAGAATTGTCTTTTAAATTCTCCAAGCTTTTTACATTTAGTTGGTGTTCAGTCTTCTCAAATGAAGCCATCTGGTGGCTGAAATAAAAATAGTGGAGGTACAATTTTCAAAGGTCTTACCCAGCTGGAACCTGAATTAATCGGCACAGTAAGTGTTCAGGTGCTCGAACCTGAATCGAACTTAATTCTCGATGGAGATCGGAGTAGTTGAGAATGAATGCTCACAATGACGTTTTCGCATATATTCTTAGGACATGATCCCAAGTGAACTACACCTTGCAGGATCAATGCATGAAAAGAATCTTTTTTGCGTGTTACATGAAAAGAATCTCACTAGTGAACTCGACGAATCATGCGCCTCTTTTGATTAGGTCAGTAGTTCCTCCGTGTCATATCGAGGACTCGAGGTTTTCATTTTTAATTAAACAAAATCTAATAATTAAACGGAGTATTTAAGGGATTCATTTATAGATGAACTGAATTATAAACTCCTTTAAACCAAACACAACTCACCCGGTGTCGATATAGATTTAACCAAGTTCAATTTCCTGTCCAGAACCTAGGAACAACACAAGAGTAGCACCATACGCCTAGGTTTTGTAATTGATATGACATTTTGATTTTGCCATGGTTACATAAACTTTCGTCGAAGATCTGGTATTCAAAGTCGAACGAATTTGTAAGGTTTAAAATCAATAACTAAAGTTTTTACCACCCACCCAGAAGAACTCTACTTGTTATAAATTTTGTCGATTTTTTATATTCTCTGAAATGCAAATAATCACATTTATACTGCCACCTACTTTATGATCTAAAGTTGCAATTACATTTATGAGAAGACGTTGTCGACCATAAGGTCCCGTAGCTACAGAACCAGAATCGTAAAGTACAGCGGCTGTAAGAGTCCCACGTCTCGCGAGTAGGATAGCATCCAATAAATTTATCCAACCATAAAATCTAGCAAACAAATAGACATATTTATTAACCAAAATTTATTATTTAATCTGTGGAGAGAATAATTAACAGAACCCATCACATCAGAATAAACTCATTTTCAAACTTAACAATGTGGACAACCAGAGAGGTGGCCACATTTGCTCACTCGTCACTTTATTTCGATCATCACAAAAGCACATAAACTAATAATCAAACTAATCCTATCATCTCAATTTTTGTTAGAGATAATATCAACCAAATCCTTGAAATGGGTAGCAGCTGGTCCACTAGGACAAGCTGCCTTTACTACTACCTCCTTTAGGGCTTTGACCTTGTCGACCAGAACCTTCCCATGATCACCAAACACCATCTCCAAGCTCTTGATCAACCCGGTCTTCGTGAACACGTCGCCTTCGACTCGAACTCCGATCTCCCAAACCTCAGTTACCAGCCTCGCGCTCAGCTTGTTGTCGGTCCAGACCGGCCTCACTATCATCGGCACCTCGCCTACGATGCTCTCCATAACCGAATCGTATCCCCCGTGGGATACGCACACCGCAACCGATCTATGCGCAAGAATCTGCCTCTGTGGTGCCCACAAGACCACCTTTCCATTAAGGAACATAGTGTCCGGTAGATTCTCCCTGTCCCTGTCGTCCTTAATAGACCAAAGGAACGGAACCCCGCTGGCTTGAAGCCCTTCCGCCAATGCCACGATCTCTTCCCGAGGTGGGTTCCCTTCGGTCCCGAAGCTTACGTAGACTACGCTTCCCGGGTTTTGCTTATCCAGCCAGGAGAAGCACCCGGCTGCGTCAGGTTCTGGTGGTGGCGGAGACAATGACAACGTTAAAGCGCCTACGTAGAGTACGCGCTTAAACATTGATTTGATTTGGCTATCCAAAAGGGCAGGGTTTAATTCCTCGAACGAACCAAACACAACAGCTGATGCTCGAGACACAACTGATAAGTTCTCCTTCAACCAGGTAGCAGAATCAAACGAGACCTTATCCTCCTCTTCCTTGACGATCACGTCACAAGAACTCAAGTCCTCGACCCGAAAAACGGACAGACCTGGAACATGCCCCAAGTTTTCGCCACTCGAAGGAAACTGTTTTTCATGAACATAGGTCCTTCTTATTAGGTCAAGGTGGAAGAAGGTGAAGAGAGTGTGAGGTGCAACGGCAGAAAACGCCACCCAAGGGACGTCCATTTCGTGGGCCAACTTATCAACCTCAGAGGCAAACAACACGTCGGTCACAAGGCAAGTGACCTCTCTCCCCCTTTCCTCCCCGGCGGCCTTTACGCTTCTACTCAAGTTAACCGGCAAGAAATGCAAGAGGGTTTTCGCTTCGCCTTTCAGCGCGTCGCTAAACGGAGTCTTGTCGGGCCCGAAGATCTCGGGTTGGAGGCCGTCGTCCACCAAGGTGGAGTAAGTCTTTAGGTTGCTTGGAGTTGACTTGATGAGGTTGTGGATGGACTTGGCGGTGCCGAAGAAAGAGAATAATGTGTTGGGGGTCGCGGCGGCTAGTTTGGTAGTGAGGCCGAAGAGAGCCGGCGCCGGTAGCCTGCCGTGGTACGGGAAGGCGAAAACGGCGACGTGCCCGTTTCCGGGGGCAACTTTTTGGGAGACTTGCATGCTGGATAATTTGTTAACTAGAATAGAAATTTTTGTCTCGAATTCCGTGGAGCTTATGGACCCCTATATGGAAAATTTTAAGATACGTTCTCGCATGTTGCTAGTTTCAAGAATAATACTTTCTAAAAAAAAAAGAGAATAATAAATTTATTTATAAGTGTACAAAAATTATTAAAAATTATAAAATAATATCAGATCGAGTGGTTCGAGTCTCACTTTTCTCATAAACCGTGATTAGTTGGTTTTGAATTCAGTGATGATTACATAAAAGATGTCTATACTGAGGGGACTAAATTTGGGCATTCAGATTTGTTTGTCTTTAAATCTGATGGTTAATAAGTTACAGGAAATAATAATTTACATGTGAAGTGATATTTGTTTGCATGAAAAATGATATTTGTTTGCATGAGACTGGTTTGCATGTGAACCGATATTAATTTACATACGATGTGATATTAGTTTGTATGTGTTATGATATTGATTTCCGGTAATCTCCATGTAGGGATGTCAGAAATACCCATACCCTGAGGGTCGGACCCTATCCTTACCCTACGGGTCTAGGGTATGTTGACTTTGACTGGGTCTAGGGTAGGGTATGGGTATAGGTCCATGTTTAGAGGTAGGGTCTAGGATATGGTATGAATCCATAGCTAGACCCTGTGGGTCGGACCCTACCCTTATATTTTTATTCTATTTTAGACTCTACCCTAATTAGACTCTAGTTAGACCCTTGTTAGACCGTATTGATAATATATATAATATACTTTACGGTTAACTTTAACATATTTACTATGCTATTCCGCAACTAGCTTAGAAGATGCCGTGAATGATGGATCACTAGAAGCTGACATGCTATATTTTTCTTTGTTGAATTATTTATGTACTTCAAACTCTAAAAAAAAAATTTGGACTATTGAAATTAAATTGCAAAATTTGATGTTTCATCAATTTTCTATTGAATGTTGATGTGTAACGTAGTACATGTCTTGAATTTATTTAAATTTTATATAAAAATTATGTTTTGATTAAAAATTATCAAAATGCAGAACGTTAAAGGGTCGGACCCTGCAGACTCTGTAGACCCTGGGTCTTCAGGAGGGTAGGATATGAATCTAACAATAAAAATTTTGTAGGGTCAAATGTAGGGTATGAGTCCATCCAAAAAAACTAGGAGTAGGGTCCTATCAATACCCTACCCTACTTTATCCATTGTCATCCCTATCTCCATGGATAGGGACTAGTCCGGTTCTGGGCCTGATTAGTTACCGGCTTTTGGGTCTTCCGCGGGCCTAGACCGGTTTACGAGAATGAAGAAGGGAATAATAACCGGTGTTATTTTCCTGCTGAACGGTGCTGTACCTAAATGAGAGATTTTTTTGGAAGTTACCCATTTTTTGAAAGACGAAAGGAGACAATAGTCCAATACCCGTTAAGGAAAGGACACATGCCACGTGGCGCGGGTCAGGGGTTTCCTCGTCAAAACATGGGAAGCCGGAAAAGAAAAAAAATCAGGATGATCGAACGGTCCACAATTCGGAGACAATCAAATCGGAAGGATGATAAAAAGTCCTACAGCTATAAGCTTTTTTTTAGGGTGACACGAAACGAGGGGACAGCCTAAAGGTGGACTCGACTCTAGTACGAATCTTTTACAACGTTACTCTCTAAACGACCGTAACGAAAAAGATTATTTTAAGGGCAAATTACCCTCACGTCCCTGAGGTTTGGTCACCCTCCCCCTAGGGTCCCTGGTTTTTAGAAAATGATTGTCCCGTCCCTAAGTTTTGATGATAATAGACTCTCAGGTCCCTGGCTGACGTCATCGGCTCTTTTTTTCATTTTTGGTCATGGAAATGACCAAAATACCCTTAACCAAAAATGAAAAGTTAAGGGTATTTTGGTCAAAAATTAAGGGTATTTTGATCATTTCCATGATTAAAAATGAAAAAAAGAACCGATGACGTCAGCCAGGGACTTGAGAGTCTATTATCATCAAAACTTAGGGACGGGACAATCATTTTTCAAAAACCAGGGACCCTAGGGGGAGGGTGACCAAACCTCAGGGACGTGAGAGTAATTTATCCTTATTTTAACCATTAGTCACCACTAGACGAAAAGATACCTGAAATATGACCGTTGGAAAAATATACAATATGCTTATGTAATACGTCCACATTGCTGATTATGCTGATTTTTCGAACTATAAAACTAAAACCACAAAAAGTAAGGGTAAAGCAAGGATGCAAAAAGTGTTTGGACATGATCCAGGTTATGCAACTTTAAGAAGGGCAAAAATTAATGACAATTTTTTATAAGTAGATAATTTGTATCACCAAGTAGTTACACCCTATGTGCAACATCGCTAGATAAATTTTTGATTAGTTACAAAGTGTAAAAAATTAGAAACTCTTATCTAAATGATCAAAGATCATGGTTTTAAAAAATGCATTCCGACCAGTCAGACTACAAATCAGAACAAAGTGAGGCAAAATTTGACCCTAAACTTCCGAACTCTGGTTCAACAGGGTTGAGCACCAATTTTCGGTCGAACTGGGTAGTTTTTTTGTTAGACCAGCCTGCTAGAAAAAATATTTTTTGAAAAATATATTAAAAATTTTAAAAAGATTAATTTATGATTTTGGTGCGGATATATTATAATTTATAATAAAATTAGATAATATTGATAACTATTTATTATTTTTTAATAATAATTATTAATAAATAATATACAGTTTAAATTAATTGAATCTATCGATTGGATTAGTTGACAGAAAAAATCCCGTGGACTTCAGGGGTTTTTTCGAAAACCATGCTCAAAATAAAGCAATAAGTTTTGGTTACAAATCTCTACCGTCGAACGCGACCAATGTAAGCAATAAGATTAGGGTTTCTCGATCAACCCCTCTTTTCTTGGAAAATCACTCTATTCTTTAGAAGGCATAATCCCCTGGCACAAAAAATGGGTCACCAAATTTTCTGGAACTTCTTCCTGGATACAAGTCCCATGGAGGGTCTCCAAAACACCATTGACACCTAAAAAAATAAATGACATTTACGTTACCATTATAATAATAATAGGTGTAGCTGGATGATGGCGGAAGATCAAATTAACATGTCAGGATTGAAACAATGCAATGATGTTTGGGGGCCCCCAGCTTGGGCTACCGCCACAATGGTTCATCAACGTTTTTCATGTTGTTAGAGACAATGTACAACGCAGAGTAATGGTAACCGACGTTGAGAATCTAAAGTTGTATATGCCGGGATTGTTCGAATGGTAAAGACAGTGAAAAAGACGGGAAAAAATTATTTTCCACTATTTTTTGTTGTTGGTAAAGATAGAAATTTCTATCATATATTATTAATGTTAGATCGCGGAAAAGAGATATCACTAATATCCCGGAAAAACGGCAAGGAGTGGCAAAACATAATGGTCTCATACTGGACAGGAGATAGGATGGGATGCCTACTAATTGGCTGTGCTATTCGTTCTCTATAGGATAGTATCTCTAAAGTCTCTAGGATGTCTAACTTATGTATGGTCTGATGGATACGGTGTCAGTCCTTAAGTATGAGGTGGGAGGATCGAATTCTATGACCGTCTAAGATCCGAAATTGTGGAAACAATTCAAATCTCACCAAAAAAAAGATAAAATTTTATACCTAATCACACAAGTGAGAGATTGAATTTTAGATTTTTGTGAAATTAAAGCCATTTGAGAATTCTCTTATGGCTCATCAGTTATTTTGGCCTTGGGCTATTTTTTTCTTGTCGCAACAGTTTGGTGATCCTTCGTACATGGCAGTCTATCTCTACTCTTTGTTATGGTGTGATTAATATTGTTATGGAAATATTTTATTCCTTGTTTGTAGTTATCCTAGATTAAGAAGGATATATCTCACGATAGGCATGTGTATCCTTAGGGATCCTTTTCTTGTAGACCAAGCAACTAGGAGCGAGCGGCCGAGACCTAGCATACGGACAAAGCCCTAGATGGGTTCCTAGCTTGTATATATACTTGTTCATTGAATGAGAACGATAGCGGCATACATATTTTCATGGTATCAGAGCCAAACCTGGCTTATCCCTACCAAATATTAGCCTACCCGCCGCACAATCCCAGTCTCACAAAATGTCTACTGCGAGCGTTGACAATTCAGGCGTCCAAAGCTCGGATCACGGAGATGTCACCACCCTCGTACCCAAGACCAGTGTGGATGCATCGTCACCATACTACCTTCATCCTTCTGACCACTCAGCCCAAGTTTTCATGTCAGAATTGTTGAACGACAGAAACTATGAGGAGTGGCTGACGGATGTGTCTGACCTCTTGTTCGCAAAGAACAAGTTTAGTTTCGTTAATGGCTCACTTCCAAGACCGTCGCCAGATTCTGGCGACCTGAACCACTGGATTTGTGGAGATCACATGGTAAAGGGATGGTTGAGGAATTCGATGACGAAAGAAATTCGGAGCAGTGTTCGCTGCGCCAAGACAGCTCAGGAGCTTTGGGCTGATATTGGCGAGCGATTCGGATAGGGGAGCGCTCCTCGGGCATACGACCTCCGAAGGGCAATCTCAGTCCTCTGGCAAGACCAGATGAGCGTCTCAGCTTATTACACAAAGCTACGTGGTCTTTGGGATGAGATCCAGGCTATTCGGCCTCTTCACAAAACTTCGTGTTCTACTTGCGACCACGAGATGCATAAATAGGTACTCAAGATTCGAGAGGAAGAACAACTCTATGACTTCCTCATGGGGTTAGATGATGTTTTTAACACTATAAAGTCCCAAATCTTGAGTACCCAGCCAATCCCTAGCCTGCGACAAGCTTACCATCTGATCACGGAGGAGGAGCAACGTCGTGCTGTTTCATCAGCACGAAAAATAATGCCTAACACCGCGGTCTTCCACTTGCGCAGCCATGACGCACCAAAAGGAAGTGCATCACAGAAACCAACCAATGGAGACTGACCCAAGTACACCCACTGCCAGAAGATAGGGCACGTGAAGGAGAATTGCTTTGAGTTGATCGGCTATCCTGAAGGTTGGAAACGCGGAGGACGAGAGACTAATCCACGTAATGGTGCTCCGCGAGATGGCAATCGATGCGAATCTGGTTTGAAAGGGTCACATCGTGCCGCTCAGGTTCGTATTGATGAAAGTCCTATTCCAGGGTTTTCGCAGGATCAACTGGCCAGTTTGATGAGGCATCTTGGCATCAAGAGTGAGAAATCCTCTCTTCTCGCCCTTGGATCCTTGATTCTGGGGCAACCGATCATATCACTTGTAATTCTGATTGGATGACTGGCTCAATACAACATGAGTCACACCCTCCAGTGAAAATCCCCAATGGAGATGACGTACCAGTCCTTGGAATCGGGACCGTACAACTTTGTGCCAAATTGTAGCTCGATCGGGTCTTATGCATCCCGCAATTTCAATACAATTTATTGTCCATAAGTCGACTGACGAAAGACTGTAATTGCACGATTATTTTTCTAACTGATATGTGTGTTATACAGGACTTAGCTACGAGGACACTGATTGGAGCGGGTAAGCAGTGGGATGGCCTCTATTATTTCGAGGACTTGCGAAGGGGGGTGGCCTGCTCAACGATTCGGGTAGCGAATGAGACGACTTGGCTCGGCGACTAGGGCATGCCTCTACTGAAAAGTTTCGGAATATACCTATTTTAGCTTCTTTTAAGTTTCCAAATAAACCCTCTGATTGTGATTCATGTATTTGTGCCAAGCAAACACGACTACCTTTTCTGAATAGTTCTATTCAGACATCAGATTATTTTCAGTTAATTCACTGTGATGTTTGGAGACCCTACAAAACTTCAGCTTCTTGTGGTGCTCATTATTTTCTAACGATCATTGACAATTTCAGCAGAGGGATTTGGACATACTTAATGAAGTACAAGTCGGATGTTACGCGTTACCTGCTTGCTTACTTCCATATGGTTGATCGGCAATTTGGAAAGAAGGTTAAGGGGGTGCGATCCGACAATGGCATGGAGTTCAAATCGGCTGAATTGCTGACTTATTACGAAAATGAGGGCATCATTTTCCAGACCAGCTGTCCGTATACTCCACAGCAAAATGGAGTAGTTGAAAGGCGCCACCGTTATATTCTTGAGGTAGCCCGCTCCCTCCGTTTTCAATCCAATTTACCCATAGCCTTTTGGGGAGAATGCATCCTTACAGCAGCCTATATCATCAATCGCTTGCCATCTTCAGTCATTGGCAATAAGACCTCGTACGAGCTCATATTTGGAAAGGCACCATCTTATGATCATTTTGAGAATTTTTAGTTGTTTGGCTTATGCTCATCATCATACTCGGACTGATAAATTTGATGCTCGAAGCAAGCCCTGTGTTTTTCGTTGGATACCCTTTCACTCAGAAAGGTTATCGTGTCTATGACATACTAAGTTCTACGTAACTAGAGATGTTACCTTTATTGAGGATAAGTATCCCTATAGAGAATCACTTCCTCTCGACCTGGATACAGGTTCTCATCCCTTAATAACTCGGCCAGCCATCACTAGTGTACCCATCGTCGCAGACGAAGGAGGGGGTTCTACTCCTGTTATGGACGATGTTGTCCCCATTTCTGAATTGTCCCCCGAGATGTCCCCTGGTTCGGCTGAACATAATCTTCATTTGGATGGTCTGAATCCGATAGTTGAACCTCCATCGACCACTCCCATACCAGCCGACACTAATTCCCAGCCTACTCAACGTAGTACCAGGAACAAAACAGTTCCTGCCCATCTCAGTGATTTTGAAGTTGAGTTACCCCCCTCGCTCGCCGTTCCGCCCGCTCCCTCTGCTCCAACAGGTAACCTCGTAACTTATTCTTTAGCGCATTTTGCCAGTTACAAGAATTTCTCCCCTACTCATCGGGCCTATATCACTACCATTATTTCACATTGTGATCCCCGATCTTACTATGAGGTAGCAAAACATTCTTGCTGGCGAGATACAATGTGCAGGGAGACACGAGCTCTTGAGCAAAATCGAACTTGGGAGGTGGTCACTCTTCCTCTCGACAAGAAAGCTGTCGATTCTAAGTGGGTATACAAGATCAAGTTCAAGCCCAATGGTGAGATCGAGCACTATAAGGCTCGACTGGTGGCTCGGGGTTTCAAACAAGTTGAGGGTATCGATTATCATGATACTTTTGCCCCAGTCGCAAAACTGGTTTCTGTTCGATGTTTGCTTTCTATTGCAGTTAAGCACAGCTGGATCATCGAGCAGTTAGACGTTGATAATGCTTTTCTGAATGGTACTCTCATTGAAGAGGTGTTCATGACCATCCCTCAGGGTTTTGCTCGCCCAGATGATAAACGTGTTTGTCGCCTGCGCAAATCATTGTATGGCTTGAAACAAGCCTCTCGGACCTGGTATAGTACACTTGCTGCCATGTTGTTGAAGCTTGGATTCAGGCGGTCTAGGGCCGACCACGCCCTATTTATACACCGATGTGGTACCCTGGTCCTTTTCTTACTGGTTTATGTGGACGATATTATTTTAGCTGGTAATGATTCACCAATGCTCCTCCATGTCAAGAGCTGTTTACATACTTCTTTCGGGATTAAAGGTCTTGGCAGGTTGAGGTATTTCCTTGGCATTGAGGCGACCCGAACACCAGATGGTTTAGTGTTGAGTCAACATAAATACTTGCTTGACATATTGCAGGAATGCGGGAAAGAAGGATCTCGGCCTAGCCCTATTCCGATTGAGCAAAACCATCATCTCCAGAAATCCGACGCGATTATTGATGATGTCACACGTTATTGGCGACTTATTGGACGCCTGATGTATCTTACAGTCACTCGCCCTGATATTGTCTATAGTGTCAACGTGCTTAGTCAATTCGTTGATTGCCCAAGCCAAACTCACATGGATGCTACCGATCGGGTACTTCGGTATCTCAAGTATACACCTGGTTAAGGAATTTTGCTAAACAAGGCACCTGGGTTTGATCTTGTTGCCTACTGCGATGCCGACTGGGCCGGATGTCTTATGACACGGCGGTCTTGCACGGGTTATTTTATCACCTTAGGTGGATCCCCAATTTCTTGGCGGAGCAAGAAGTAGACCGTGGTTTCTCGTTCATCTGCCGAAGCCGAATATAGAGCAATGGCGGTCACTGTGAGTGAAGTTCTCTGGTTGAGGTGGTTATTGTCCGATTTTGGCATCTCTCCCTCCGGACCTACCACGCTATTTTGCGACAACCAAGCTGCTCTCTACATTACTCAAAATCCAGTGTACCACGAACGCACCAAGCATGTCGAAATGGACTGCTATTTTGTTCGCGAACGGGTCGAGTCCAATGAAATTGCTCCTCGCAAGATTAACACAACATTCCAGCTGGCAGACATCTTTACCAAGGGTCTCAGCGTTGCTCGATTTCGGATGTTGGTTTTCAAGTTGGGCGTTGTCAATCTGTACGCTCCAACTTGAGGGAGTGTGTTATGGGAATATTTTATTCCTTGTTTGTAGTTATCCTAGATTAGGAAGGATATATCTCACGATAGGCATGTGTATCCTTAGGGATCCTTTTCTTGTAGACCAAGCAACTAGGAGCGGCCGAGACCTAGCATACGGACAAAGCCCTAGATGGGTTCCTAGTTTGTATATATATTTGTTCATTGAATGAGAACAATAGCGGCATACATATTTTCAAATATATCTTTTTCTTATGATGCATTTTGTTTGTTGTTCCTATTAAATGACCAAGCGACTTGGACCATGATTAATGCAACTTTATGGATTTTCGTGGTTTTAAAAACTACAAAACCGCCCGTGAAACATTTTTGTTTATTGGGAAGCAGCCCAAAGCCATAAGCCCATCTATTGGTACTGGCCCATCATTAGCTGCCACTTTGGGTTGGACTCCCTGGAACATTGATATTGGTAACAGACACTCGTGTTGGCTGATCTTTTGAAAATTTGTCTATGGACATTAACCTTTGTTTTGCTTTTTTGTCACTATATTAAATCACCCTAGTTTTGATCACTCTAAGACTAAGTAATTTAGAAATTATAATATTTTCTAAACATCCTGAACACTGTTGTTTGACTGATAATACTGTGTTAAGTAGCAATATTTATACAAACAAATAATTAGATCAATTGGTAAGAGAGTTCTTCTATTTTAATCAAAAAATTTCAAGTTTGAGAAGACAGCAAAGGGAGCAAGCCTGCCTGGATAGTCGGGTCAGTTGGTTGGATAGGACAATTCTTTGCAGCAGAAATTGACATTGAACATCTCTGATATAATTTTCGGGGGAACCCATTAAAATTCCGCTTCTAGTTATTAAGAAAATAGGTATTTGTATTTCTCAGCCAATGAAAACAGCCTTTATAAATTACAAAAAGCCACCCATATGGCTATTCTATATCTGTCAGCAAGTATATGAAACCATTTTAAAATTACATAAAAAAAAGGGAAAAGGAACTGACATAATTAGACAAAGACTAAACACCAATCAATCTTCTTCATACATGTGGTGTCTCCTCTGTTCTCTGAACCTGTTGTGACCTTTTCTCTCTATTTGCAAACCACTGAACTGTTCTTCTAGCAATTGGGATCCAAACCCTCCTTACCCTCTCATCATTTTCATTGTCAATACCTAAATTCCTATACCTTGACAAGGAAGTAATCTCTGATATGGCCCTCCTGTCTCCTGGACTTGTCAGAATTGAAGCAGGGTGGCTTGGACCAACCATTCTATTACCCGCGGCTTTCGGGTCGGGATTGGTGAACCTGTCACTTGACATGTCGTTGAGCATCTCCGACTTGAGTAGCATCAAGTCGGAGGTGCTCACGTTGCTCCACCTGTTCTTGAAGACCACATCGGATACGACGATCTCGTGGTTGAACTTGTGAAGGGCTTTTGTTTCCCCCTGCTGCTGCTCTTCAGGGTCAGGCTGCTTCAGGATTTTCCTGAAGCTGCTCCCCACGCTGAACCTCGAAGACCCGCGATGGCTCCCCTCCCTCTGGACGAAAAGCTCCACGGTCGAGTCCTCCGTTGGCTCGGATTGGTTGAACAGAAACCGCATACTGTTGGAGTAGGTGAAGATCGTAGGGTCATCAGGATTGACCTTGCACCTGCAGAGAGGGCAGCTCGAGTGGTTCTCTAGCCAGGCATCCACACAATTGATGTGGAAGGCGTGCTTGCACTTGGGAAGCAGCCTCAGGATCTCCACATCCTCGAACTTGGACAAGCAGACCGAGCATTCGAGCCCGTCCCTCGAGCCCTTTAGCGAGGAGAACCTAAAGAAAGGGAGCGATTCGATGACGGTCTTGTCTATACCGGAGAATCTCGAGGCTGACCGGACTACTCGAGGGCCATCCGCGGAGGGGCTACGCACGAAAGAGCCTCTGTGGCAGCACTTGGCATAGATGAGAAGGATAAATGTCACAAAGAACATAACACAGAGAATTCCAATTACCACAGCAAGGCTCGGTTGGAAGCTGGACACTGCATCAGGAGGAGAAGGGGACCAACCCTGCTGGTGCTCATTGGACTCTGCATCAGCTTGGAACACTGCAAAAATGAGGCCAGCGACGATCAAAACCTGTCGGGCCATCGGATCGCCAGCCAGTAGGCCGACAGCTAGTGCGTCTACTAATCCAGATCCTAGTTGAGCAGAAACTCAAGACTCTTCGTTAAGCTGAAACAATCCCGCCAGTTGATCTAAATGCTTGGATGGTGTTCTTCTTTCTAATAGGCTAAGGGAGGGTGAACTAATATGTGTCTCGATCTCTCAATATGGTATCTCTATAAGTTGGCAGTTCCTTTGGTTGCTTCTCAATCAATTCTTTCAATTAAATCCCAATTTGGCTTAGTCTATTATGTAAACAAGATGCTGGTTTCTTTAAAACCCAACTCTGGAATTGAGTAGTGATGCCGATGTGGGCATTTTTTTAATATTAATTTCAAGACTAGACCACCTATGGCTAGTACCCGGTAGAGGCGTTTTCCATTATCCTACTCTGTAGATATAAAAGTTAAAAAAATTTGAACCGTTGAAGGTTTTTTTGTTAAGGGACGAGTGATTTTTATAATAATATTTTTTACTGTTGTAGATTTGAATTTAAGAATTTTTTTAATAAATCTAAGTGTTTTATTATTTAAACCAACCGGGAGGTGAACCGTTGAAGATTGACAGCCTTTGCATATAATTTACTCGCCCATCATCCCATGATAATAGTCATTCCACGTTTGGACCACTTGGATCATGCAATTTGCTTTCATAATTTCACCCCTATAAGTAGTGCATTTAATGGGCCGACAGTAAAATAATAAAATTTACCTAAAGTAATACATGCTTTATTTCAAGATAATCGACTACTAACAAATACTTAAATAAAAAATTATTCTGTCTTTTCTAGTTTGAATAACATTGTTAAATATTTTTTTAAAAATTATAAAAATATAATCAACTTTGGGTATTATTTTAATTTTCAATATGTGCAAATCGTGGCAAAAAAGAGTCTACGTTGTTTTATAATAGTCAAAAAGTCTATGTCGTTAGTTGGAAATTGCATCACGTAGGCCACAGTCCAGGCATATAAAGACAAAATATTTTTCTACTCCTGCATCGATTTAATGTCAAACAATTGGCGACAAGAACCAATTTTAGCTAATTGATTTGAACAATTTTTCTTTTTGTCAAACACTCGGATCAATTCATAGATGGTTTATCTTAGCTCAGTCAGAGATTTAGAATCCGAAAACTGAAACGATGTTTTTATTTTTTATCACATTTTATGAACAAGTCAACGGACAAATATAACTTATTCGAGGAGGTGAAAAAAGAAAAAAGAAACAGAAAACAACAAGTTTCAATCAAGCATTTGTATGCTTAGACTTATAAAAAAAATTGTATGATTAGAGTATGACAGATTGGCATCCAATATATAGCCACAAACATGGAACTATTTTAAACCAGCTTCCTTAATTCTTCCATATTCGCTGGACAAACACGTACATGTTCACAAATTTCTTCAATAATCATGCAGAGACATGTCCCTATTTTTATAATTGAGGTATCATATCCCTACATATATGTGAAGAGATCCCGAGGCAGGTTTTTTTTTATAACCCTTTTTGGGTAAGCGGATATGCTGTGTGTGTAATATATATATATATATATATATTAAAGCTAGATCTGGATTGGGACTAATGCCAAATTGAATTGGAATGACTTAATAGATTTTTGATTGATACTACTTAGCCGAGGATTAATTAACGCTGAACCAAATGCATCTTCAGGCCTAGGGAGAGAGGCTGGCAGAAATACCCATATCTTGAGGGTCGAATCCTACCCTTACTCCGTGGGTTGAGGTATGTTGACTTTGACTAGGTCTACTTTTCGATGTGGGGTCTACGGTATGGTACGAATCCTATGAATTCTTACCCTATTTTTACCATTTTACCCTAATTTGGACCCTACCCTATCTAGACCCTAATTAGACCCCTTTATATTTAAATTTTACTTATAAATTGTAATAGAGTTCTCAAATATGCTTGAATATGCTCCACGATATCGACTCTGAAATTCGAAGTATATATAATTTTAATTTTTTTTATTGATATTCTTGATATTTCATGATTAATATTCACATATCCATTACGATTTATTTTAATTATATATAAAGAATTAAAATTTTATGTTTAAAAATTATCAAAAATATCTTGCATTTAATTCAAGGGTCAGACTCTGTAGACCTTGCAGACCCTGAGGGCAAGAGTATGAGTCTAATAATGAAATTTGTCGAAGGTCTAAGATAGGGTATGAATCCAACTTTCCAAACTAAGGTATGTGTAGGGTCTTACCAATACCCTACTCTACACATTGCCATCACTACTTGTAATTTATAATTTCAGACCACTAAAGAAACACTAGTTTTATAATAATCTACAGTGATTCTTGCCAGGAGAGTTACAACCTGTAATTCAAACTAAGGACAGATTTTTGGAGTTAATTCACCATCGCGAGATCTCGAGATTCTTTGTCCGGACCATTGTAACACGTGGGTCGCAATAAGGGACATGATGACTTGACGTTATTCTCGCCTTCCTTCGACTTAGCACCGACAGTCTGTTCAGAGTTCCAAACTCTATGATAACAACTCAACACAAGGGTCGCGCTCGTTATGTGACTACTCCGAATATAAACAAATGCACGGAAAAGCCGGCAGTTGTTGCCCAAGAAATCACATGGAAAAGGGTAGCGGGTGGAAATTTCATACAAATTACAAAGTCAAATTGAGTGATATATGCAAACTACAGGTAATAGATTCGTGGCCCCATACGAACTTCGTGGTGTTGGTGTCGGTGACGCATGTTGTTGTTTTATTTAGACCCTTGGAATTAATGTAACGGATCTTCCTATTTCAATTCAGTCAGTGCGTAATAAAATGCGCGACTTGTCTTTTTGGCTAAGTTAACTTTTAGGTTTTTTTGGAGGAATAATTTTTAGTTTTGGGCAAGCACAAAGATATATTATATTTTAAAAGTGGGTGTTTATTTAATTCGCATGTATACGGTGGTAGTTGTGTGTTTGCTTTGTTTGTCCACGACTTGTAATTGTATATGGCTATTAATATGTTTCACACAAAAAGTAATATTGAACATGGACTTGTTTTAGTCGTATAGGACTCTTGAGCGTCACGACGGCAAGTTTCTTGGACGGAGTTTTTATAATAAAACAATACAAGGATTATCATATGTTTGTTTGCAACAAGCTATATCTTCGAATTCGATTTCTAATTAAGATAGAACATCAGACCCATCACAAGACAAATTCCCCTGATTCCTGCAGCAGGTCATGTTGCCTTTGTCCTTCCGCAAAAGTAAAAGATCAAAATTCGGCCTCTGCAGAATATAACGACCAACATCTCCCTTGGATAGAGATGAGAGCTGCAGTTTGGACCAAACATGAATTTAGGGTTTTAGAAAGTAGCACAAGCTATGGCAGGCGAGGTACAAGTCATCAATCTAGAGTCAGCTATTAATTGCTCACTAAATGGTGCGATCATAGTAGCACCGATGCACCAGATCCCATCAGAACTTCGAAGTTAAATGTACTTGGGCGAGAGTAGCATGAGTGACCTCGTGAGAATTACTCGTGTTGACCCCTCTCTTTACTTTTCAAAATAAATTGCTCACCAAAGAAAACCCACATCAACAGTTCCCTTCAAGGACGATCAGATCACTAAACAAATATAATTGAGCTATCCCAATTGACCAAATTACTGAGGAACTAATCTCCAGATTCTAAAATAATCAACTGGGCCCCCTCACAGCAAGAACCCACAAAAACAGAGAGATAAAAAGGTGAAAGCGGGTTAGAAGGGGATAAGAGGTACTAGCAATACCAAATTAATTGCTTGAACATTACTAGGGCGAGGAACTGATTCTACAACATTATTACAAATGACTGTAGTACTTAAATTGCAGCCAAAAGGTTAGCTGACAAAACAAATAAGTGCATAAATATGCAAGCAGGCGACGAAATCTCGTACCAGTACAGGAGCTTGTGCAGGGTTTTCCAGTCCTAACACCATATGCTGTTGACCTTCGACCACGGGATGAAGGTTGTTGGACTTCAGCTCTGAGCAGAGGCAGCAGGATTAGAGTTCGGAAATGGTGATACACCTATGTTGGAGTTCTCTTCACTTGCGTGCCGGACAAACTCGTCGGGAGACATGTGAGAACCATGGCAAGCACAGACAATTTTAATTTGGTTGGCGCTGTATCTGTAAGTAACGCCCGAGATTGTTTTGCCGTTTGGTCCAGGGGCAGTGGTCGAAACCCAAGGGAGATTCGGACAGGAACCACAACCTCCGAATTTCACATCTGCAGCAATACCTGGCTTTATGGCAGAAAAATCAACCGACAAGCCCTCGGCTGTTGAACGCTCTGATGAGTCATTTGGCCTGAGGTTCATGCTTGCTCGTCTCGAATCATCCTCTGTATGAGAAGAAGAGCCCTCTTCCTTGTTTGACTGCCTATCATCCCCTCTGCTCCGTTCCAATGTCCTGAGATCATATAGACCATTCTCCGACATATTTCGTGGAATTTGTTGCGTGGGTACTACATGCAGCGAGAAATATAAAAGAATCAATACTAGACATTAAAGAGCTAAAATAATAGCATAAATTAATAGCAAACTGAAAATGGGATTAACCTGCAACATGATAGTTAAATAATAGACATGAAAGAGTACCTTGAGAAACTTTCATACCATCATTTAAGTTGTCCAACCCTGGCGGATTACTACCAGCATACAGCTGGTGGATCTGTGGAGAATGAGAACCCATCACCCAGGAAGTATTCTTATCCAGCATCGGAAGATGGACATGCGAATAGCCAAATGTTACAGGTGAACTTCCCGCATTGATAGAGTGGACACCTTTTTGGCGCTCGCCATTTGAAGGAGGCATCACCTGCATCATATTAAATGTGGGGTGTCCGGAGTTGCCATGTGCACCAACAGGGTTAGACTCCTTCATAGATACTGAGAAAGGCACATTCAGGATATTTGCTGGTTGGACAGAGAACGGAACACCGTAGTTTGAGTTCATATGCTTAGATTCAGCTCCTGATGGACCATCACGCCTATTTTGGTTTTGCAAATCCACAACACTGGTATCAGGATACAGATGAATCTCCTTACGAATGTTAGAAGGACCTCTGAATCCAATCGACTGTTTGGAGCTATCACCACGATGTGAAGCGTGAGCAGAACATTCAACTTCAGACTCCGCCACATCTTCATTATCGGCAGTGGAACCCTCCTCGGTAGTTATTGAAATATACGAGGCTTTTTTCTCAGGAAACTCATTTGCTTTAGTGTCTTGCTCATGCTTCTTTGCATTAGTAATGTCTTCAAAAAACATCTTGCGCTTATTATCAGCATCTGATCTTCTTTCTCCATCAATTTCAGCAGACCTATTGCTGCTCGAATCCCACAGAACCCTATGGTTGAGGTGCATAGAAGCATTCACATCAACATCAGGTGATGTCAGGGGATTGAAAAAGTTCTCTTGTGTCTTCCCAATATCAGTTCTATGAGATCCTGAACTTGAATCCTCCTTCTGGGTACTTACCTGGAAGAAACTTTTGATATCATTTTCGACCTTGTTGCCCTTATCGGCATCATCTTGCCGGGTATCTGAGGAGCTTCCACTTTTACCTTTGAACTTCCCCGTCGAACCACCACAGCCAAGACCCAAGCTGAGCTGAAGCCCATTCTCATCTTCATCCATATTCTCGTATAAAGAAAGTTAACCTGGACATCACGTTCTGAATTAAAGCCACAGGCTCAGAAACTCGAGTAAAAGAAGGTCTACCCGGCAAGAACAACCATGAAACAAATCCATTAAACCGACCTATACCAAGCTCTCGTTTATGAATAACACACGGCCAACTGTGAATAGTTTCATGACCATAATCATCCACGCAACAACCACAAGTGCAACCCACTAAGGGGATGAGAGAAAACTTGAAAATGAAACTTATGTACAATTCATGTAAGCTAAAAAGGCAAGCAAGCTCGAATAAAAGTCACAGGCTCAGCAAAAGAAGCTCTTATCCAGCAAGAACAGCCGTGAAATGAATCTGTTAAACCGACCTATATGAAGCCCTTGTTTCTGAATGAAACACGGGCAAATGCGAATAATTCTATGTATGACCGTAGTCGTCATCCAAGCCAATGAACAAACTAAACCAGAAAACCAAACCCGCCATAGAATATCTACACTTAGATAACCCAAAACAGTGGACCTAATTCATAGGTGAAGAATGCCCTTTTCTACAGGATCAGTGTTGAGGAAGTAAGAGACAAGGCAAATACAACCTAACCTTAAAAAAATTGAAAAAAAATAAAACGAAAAGAAATCCCTAACCATAACCAACTGTTCTTCATAAAAGAAATCAAATTCAGCAATAAACTGAGAAACCCAGATCTATATTCATCATCTGCTGGCATATTAAACAAGAAAGGCGTGAACTTAAACAAATTAAAGGCATAATTATAATCAGATAAACCCAAAGTAAGGAACTTTTCAATGACAAAGACAGAGAAACCCCACAAGCGAAATAGAAAGAAAGTAGTACCTTAATCAATGAAAAGATGATCAGAGCAGAAGAAGATGAGGGTGGATCCGTTTGGTGGTGGGTATCGCAGAAGAGGGGAGGCTGGGCTTTGGAGACGTCCTCTTCTTTATTCTATTTTTCACTTTTTAATTATTTATAATTTTCTGTTTTTTTTTTAGGATAATTATTACCAGTCCTTTGGTATTTTGGCATATTCACTTTTCATTCTTTCGTGTTCGAAAATCGATTAAAAACAGTCGTAGTTTAGAGAAATTATACTCTGAGGCCCCCCTCGCTGACGTCAGTAACGTTTTTTGGGTTTTTTCAAGGGAATTACAAAAATACCCTTAACATCAATGTTCATCGACACCATGTTCATCGCTTCTCCTTCGCAAAAAGAAACCAAAAAATTCTTTTAATCCATTGAACAGGGAAAAAACCTCGGCTCAAGATGGCGCTCACCGGCGGCGGTGACCATTTTACCATCTCCTTGTCGTTCTCTTCTTCCTCTTCTGTACCCGATCCCCAATTCACAAAACCATGAAAACCCTAACCCTAAATTGACCCCGAACATCGATGACTATGTGGTGCTCCTTCTCAGCTCGGAGATTCGAATCCTCGGTTGGGACGATGGACGATTTGGAAGAGGTGGAGATTGGGACCTCGATGGCGTCGTTCGGGAGGTTCGCCGGCGTCAACCTTCTCTCTCAAGGCTTTCCGATTAACCTCGTTACTCGATTCTTCCAGTTATCACTAAGAGCTTGGCGGCGATGAGGAGGCCCGGTGTGTAAACTATGAGGAGGGTTTGTCAAGAAGGAGCTTGAAAGGCGGGAGCCGCTTGTTATTGAGAGAGTCCAGGTCCTGGCTTCATCACGAGGAGGTCATGGACCAGGAGGAGCTATAGATTGTAGTTCTTCCGATGGTGATCTTCCATTTTTTTTTAAAAATTTAGCTAATTAACAGTGACTCGTAATTTGTTCTTGGGCTGGTTGCCTGTTGATGATTTGGAGAGGTCCTTCAATTCTCTGGTTCATTTTGTTTGAACTTAAATTTGCTTAGTTCACAAGATGTGTGCATTGAAGTTTTATTGCGATTGTGTTCTTCTGTCTATGTTGTATGTTTATTGATTTGGGGATTCAATTGTTGTAGATTTCTGGGTTTGTTTCTCGATGTTCATAATGATTTGGGGATTCAATTTTTCTCGAGGATATTTTTGTCATTTTCATGATGAAAAATTAAAAAAAAAACCTGCCGATGTCAGCGAGAAATTTCAGAGTATAATTTTTTTAAATTATGAAAAAATTTTAATCTATTTTCAAACACTAGAAAGATGAGAGACGAATATGCCTATCCATATTTTTTTTATCTTCTCTCCTCCTCTTTCCCGGTTGTTGATAGTACCGGCATGTGTTTATCGTTGGGATGGTGCTGGTGGACCCCACCAGTACATTTCATTTATTTTAAACTGAATTCGATTTCTTTGAAAACATAAAAGTCGGTGCAATTGCTTGCGTTCAGATATCAATTTTTTGTGGGTGGTATTCAGATATCAATTCGATACATTATAGTCCACGTTGACAAAAATAGTTAAATTTCACTTTGCTATCTCGTAGTTTCACATTTTGACACATCATTATCTTGTAGTTTTAAATTCTCTTACTAAGGGTTCAAGTACCTGCAGTTTTACCTGTCTGACAATCAAGTGAAACCCATTAATGTTAGTTACTTGAGTTATCTCGTGTGTCATGCCACATCATTAATTTTATCTGTATGTCATCCCACATTACTAATTTTGTTCGACTGCCATAACGTTAGTCCCGATGTGGACATCATCGATCTCCTATTGGTTAAAATTTGAATCTAAATGTTACCAAATTTGTCCATCTTTTTTTTAAAATTAGTGAAATAAAATAAAATAAGTGATGAAGCATCACACAAGGATAAAAGTAGTGATGTGCCACGAAATGCGAAATATTTGAAGTGACTTGGGTGGCACACTTGTCAATCAGGTAAAACCAAAACTACTTTATAATTAAAATCGCAGGGTAGTTGTACCCACAAAATGCAAAACCACATGGTGTTGAAGGGTGTCGGAGTAGATTTGAACTAACAAAAATAACACCGTGGTTTTGTCTTCCTGGTTTTTTTATTGACAAGGCTTTATTTTTTCTTTGGGAATAAATGGTGGTAAATATTGTGAAGAAGCTTGAGTATCTCATAACGAAGGGCTTGTATATCTTACAATACGAAGTTGAACTTTCAAATTCACACAAAAAAAGTTGAATTTGAATTTCACACACAAAAAAAAACTTGAACTTGAATTCTTTGGCCCAAGTAGAATAAGTCATTAATTTATATTTGTTTTAAAAGAGTTGTTATAGCTTAACCAATAAATTATGATTTCGAGCCATTAAGAATGTATAGTTGTTATTGGGCATTTAGCCTAACGACGCATACAAATTTAAGGAGATTCAAGATTCAAATCTTGGTATGTAAAATCATGATGTAACAATATATCTTTAAAAAAATGTATAGTTAAATACTTATGATAAGAAGTTTGAATCTCAACTAATTAACCCACTGGGTATGGATGGCAATGGGTAGGGTATGGTAGAGTATTGGTAGGACCCTACTTATACTCTAGTTTTTTCAGTTGGACCCATACCCTACTCTCGACCCTACAAATTTTTTATTGTTAGATTCATACCCTACCCTCCTAGAGACCCAGGGTCTGCAGAGTCTGTAGGGTCTGACCCTTTGACGTTCTGCATTTTGATAATTTTTAATTAAAAGTTAATTTTTATTTAAAATTTAAATAAATTCTACACATCTACTACGTTACACATCAACATTCAATAGAAAATTGATGGAATATTAAATTTTGCAATTTTAATTTTAATATTACAAGATTTTTTTTTCGAGTTTAGAATACATAAATAATTCAACAAAAGAAATATATAAAATGTCGGCTTCTAGGGATTCATCATTCACGACATCTTCTAAGGTAGTTGTGTAATAACATAATATATGTTAAAGTTAACCATAAAGTATATTATCAATACGGTCTAATTAGGGTCTAACTATGGTCTAATTAGGATAGAGTCTAAAATATGGTAAAAATGTAAGGATAGGGTCCGACCCACAGGGTCTAGCTATGGATTCATAGCTTACCCTAGACCCTACCTCTAAACATGGACCCATACCCATACACTATCCTAGACCCAGTCAAAGTCAACATACCCTAGACCCGTAAGATAAGAGTAGGGTCCGACCCTCAGCGTATGGGTATTTTTCCCATCCCTACCACTGAGCCAGTATTTGGATACAAGTCTTTTCAACATAAAAAAACTTATTACCCTCAATGAAAGATTCATTAAATCTCATTAAATCCTTTGTAGGTAGGAGCTAATACTCCGTGAAAACTCAAAGCAAAATTCTTAAATAACTAATAACCGACGAGAACTTATCAAAAAAAAAAACCGACGAGAATGCACTTGTTTGCATGGGCTTGCTGCAACTCCATATTATATTCACGCCAGAATTTAAATAGACAACTAAAGAATAACGAGACAGAATCTGATATAAAAAAGACAAACCGAAATTCTAAATAAAAGTTAGAAATCCGAAGAAACGGAGAATTAACTTTTCAGAGTCATGACACAACTAAGCATATCATCATCAACATGCCTGAACATCCAAACTCGAACACAATCTTCATCGGCCTTCAACCCCTTATGGTCCCTGAGGAAGCTCTTCCACCCGGCACTTTTCAACACATAAAACTTCTCGCACCAAAGCTTCAGCGTCAGCTTGTAGGCCTTCCCGTTAGGGCCATAGAGAGTGACGTCGACACCTTCCCCCTCCAACAAATTGAGCTCGTCCCGTCTCAGCAGCGGCCGCACGTGACTCTCGTAGCGCTTCTTGCTGATCAGAAACCTGCTGTGTGTCTCGCTCAAGTCGGTCTGCTTCAGAAGCTTCTCGAAAGGCTCCGAACGTTCCGGACCGATGATGTTGCTTAGGGAAGAAGCAACTGACGGGAGGATTGGCAATGTTGCTCGCTGGGGATGCTCTGGAGCTGTTGAATTGGGGACGACGTCGTTTCCGCCATTGGAGTTAGCCATTGTCAGCTCCTCTAGTCGGGCACGTTTTCGGATGCGGTATTCCGTAAGCTTGATC
Organism: Hypericum androsaemum; assembly: GCA_963995505.1. Lineage (NCBI taxonomy): Eukaryota > Viridiplantae > Streptophyta > Magnoliopsida > Malpighiales > Hypericaceae > Hypericum > Hypericum androsaemum. The sequence goes on from OZ023182.1 coordinate 2,255,765, forward strand.
GAACACAAGCAGAGGCATGCTTCGGCGCGCTCCCGGAGTTCCTGCGGGTAACTATTACCATCCTCCTCCATGGTAGACCCGAAATACGCTTCGTGCTATTAGACCAAATATAATAGGTTATTCGTAACAGATTTTTTTAAATGTTAATTAAGTGCAAAGTATGGGAAAATAACTACTAAATGAATAAATTGTAAAAATTACAAAGATTTATAACAAAGAACGAATGTATGATAAATGTAATTTCTATTAAAAACTAAAAACAAAAAAGAAGGTACTAGATAAACACACTGCATGAAGTTGGTTCTTTATTCCTTACAACCATCCATACATGCTAATCGGTAGTACTGGCTACTCGGTCAATTCGTGGTCACCCCTACCGGTACATGTTTAACAAAAAACTTAATTTTTTTTATAAGTAGTTCTTAATTTATTGTCACAATTAAATTTGAACTGCTTGATTCTAAATAGCAGAAAATCGAATATCTTCTCAATATTTTCTTATTCCCTTGTTTTCAAATATGGAATTCTTCAAGTATATAATATTTACATGAAAAATTGGAGTCTACTAAATCTAAGATTTTCTTTGAAATAAATATCTAGGATTTGAGTCCCGATACTATGTACCCTTGTAAGATGTACCGTCATATTAGTTAACTCTTTTTCTTTAATATTCAAGACTAGAATTGTTCTTTATTCTTTACCCCTAACCGGTAGTACTAGCTACTCTGTTAATCTTGTTTTGTGGTTTATGAACCAAAGATTTAAGTTAGATTTGCAAGAACACTAACCATCCATAACGAAAAGAAGCAAGAGAAGAAAATTTACCTATTCTAAAAAAAGAGAAGAAAATTTACCAAGTTCTTGGAAGACCTTCTATGGAGCCGACCTTTTTTTTCTTTGGAATGTGTAGAACTGTCTTAATAGGAAAAAGCTTTAGTTTATAGGTTTTTATATCGGAAGTTGGTTATTACCTAGTTACGTGTTTCGAGCTCATCAGGAGTCTTTCCCAGACAGATTTAAAAGAGATATTGAACATGAAAAATTGATTATATTTCTAATCGATGGATATTTGGCTTAATATAAAAGTATAGTAAAAATTGACGAAGGTTAAAGATTTAATTCCGGACAGATGTCTCTAATCTCATATAAGACTACAGCTGCCAAGATTAAGTTAAAGCTTTAATTTATAGTTTTTTAATAAAAACGATTATATCCTTTTTACGTATTTGGAGTTTGCCAAGCATATTAAAAAGAAGTTGATTGGGAGTGAATCAGCTACCAACACCTCTAATTAGGATAATCATACGTATACTCTTTACTAGCATTTAATAGTCGATTCGAATTCGAATATCCAAATAATATAAAGTTACAACTTTTTATACGTTTAACTACTTATTTGTACTTTAAAATATACTTTTTTAAGTTAAATTTTTTACGCCATATGAACTATTTAATAATCAGCATAAATTAAGAGCGTTTCATCAAATACTATTTTTATATCATTTTTATTATGCAAATTGAGATTGTTAACAACTACTGATATTTTTATAGCTCCCAAAACCGATCCAAATTTTATTTCCCAAATTTTAACTTTTGAGTGTCACAATTTAATCAAATTAATGGTTTTATCAAATAATACTTTTTTAATCAACAACCAGAAACGAGAACCAGAACCAGAACCAATAACAGCTTAGTTCAGTTCAATCGGTATAACAAAGATGGCGTCCTAATGCAACTAGAACTTCTCTCTCTTTTTTTGGGGTTAAATAGAAGGACAACATTTTTTTTATAAATTACTAAATTTTTTTTTGGAAAGGTATATGATATTATTGATCACCAAGTCAATTACAAATAGAATAAGTGGGACGATTGCACAGACAGCAATCGAACCGCACAAGTACACCAAAATCTGCAGTACACCATAGAAAGCAGCACACAAAACAGGAGCTAAAACCTTCAAGTGGTAACAGGTTACACCATTGCTATAGCGGCTAAGTTTACATCTTGTAAGTTGAAGTCATTAGCAACCCCCGACCAGTACGCCCACTACAATACCCGCCTCGAAACGTCCAGCAGCAATTTATTAGCAAGGAAAGGCTTATTTGTCAAAGACCACACGATTCCTTGCCAACCAAACACTCCAAATAACCGCAGCAAAAGCTGTATACCAAATTTGCTTGAGAGTCTTCTCATGAACCAAGCCAACCCAAGCCTCCGCGAAATGCAGCGTAGAATTGTTCACACACCAGCTTACACCCAACAACCTCGCAAGCCAATCCCAAACCTTCTTAACATGCAAGCATTGAAGGAAAAGATGATTCGAAGACTCCTCTTCCACACCACACAAAGGGCATAAAGACACTGCATTACCAAGCAAATCAATTCGAAGCAGGTTGTCTCTAGTCTTAATACGACATGCAACGCCATCCAAAGGAAACAACTGACCTTGTAGGGCACGAGTCTTGACCAACCATCATTTTCAAGTCTGATGAACACAAGAGTTGGAAAATTTTTGCCACCATTTAAACTTCATATTTGACTTAATTTTGAATATTTGGTTCTCGTTCGTAGAGTATTAAGAACCCCAGAAAACAAAAATAACATCACTTGTCTCCTTTTCTTGGATTTTCTTGATTGATCGAACTTTATTTTTCCTTTGGGAATAACTGTTATTGACACAATTTTTTTTTTGAACGGGCATGACACAAAATTTATTGCATCAACAGCTACTTGGGTTTTAAATAGGTTAACTCACAAAAAAAAAAGATGATTCCTATTAAAGTTGCAGAAGTTGAACTTGAAGTTGAACTTCTGGCTCCACCTCAGCATGAGTGACACCGACACCTTCCCCTTTCTCCAAATTATGCTTGCCCGGTCCCACCAGCTGCTGTACATGACCCTCGTAGCGGTCTTTGCTGGTCGAACACGCGCTGTCGGTCTCGCTCAAGTCGGTCTGGGTCAGCCTCTTCTCGGAAGACTCGGAAGGTTCCGGACCACTGATATTGCTTATGGAAGAAGCAACGTTGCGCTCTGTGTTGCAGCTACTTTCACTAGCGGCTGCTGTTGGTCCCTGAACGGCGTCGTTTCCACAATTTGAGCTGGCCATTGTCATCTCCTTCAGTTGGGTTCCTCGATCTTGATGGAAGGCGAAGCCTGCTTCTCCACAACAACCTGAAAAGAACATACATAAATGTCAAGAACATAATACCGCGAACAATTACAGTCTTGAAATTTAAAAAAATAAACAAATAACTCCCTAATCTAACATATCTTTATATTTACTTTGTAATCAACTCCATCAAGAACATGCATGCCCTTCTTCTCCGATTCCCGCAATCCAAGTTCTCCATGTTAGCGCATGCATTCAGTTTTTCGATAAAATAAATTTATATATTGAAAACGTCTAGACCAACACAAGATATTAGAAACCATGTCCACAAGTTTAGAGAAAAATGCATTTCGCAAAAAGAAACAGAGTTAAAAGAAAGAGCACCTGTCTCGTTTATCCGGCGAAGGTGCAAACCCTCTTCTTCTCTTCTGTGGGAACAAACTTGAAGATGCCAACTTTTCGTTTATGAACCAATGATTTTAGTTTTTTTTTTTTTGCAGGAACACTAACGCTTCCATAACGAAAAAGGAGCAAGAAAGAAAATGTGCCCAGGTTCTTGGAAACCAAAATAAGTAAAAGATCTTCTATGGAGCCCAGCCCACTCCTTTTTTCTTCGTCTGGAGTTTATGAGCAATCCTAATCAGGATAACCACATATATATACCCCTGACCAACATCCAATAGCTGATTAGTATTTGAAGGTGGGTTAATATAAAGCTACGGCTTTTTATACTATTTTATACTGCACAAGATATAATAGTATGTCCAAGGGTTAATTGTATAATATTGGTGTAAAAATTAACTTCTAAAAAAGTACAATTTTATACTTGTATGAAGGTGTTATTTTATATAATCTTGGTAATTTAGCATCAAAATCAGAGCGTTTAATGGCAGATGAAGGGCTACGTGTTCTGATCAAACAAGCCCAAGATCGCGGTTTAGTCGCTTGCTGGAATGTCCCGGGGCTTCATGGTCATCTCAACTTGCTCCAATACGCTGACGATACCCTGCTCTTCTCCGAAGCCAGCGGTGCAAGCATTGACAATCTAAATCACCTTGTTACTGTCTTTGGGGTTATAAAGTCAATCCTACAAAAACTTCCTTGATCGAAGTTAATATTGAAGATTCCTGGCTTGCTCCATTGGCAGATTTGTGGGGCTGCAATGTAAGTCACCTCCCTATCACTCACCTCGGCCTTCCTTTGGGTTGCAACATGTCAAGAATTGCTCGTTGGAACTCGGTACTTTCTGCCATGGATAATCGTCTCTCCAAGTGAAAGGGTAACCTGCTTTCCTTTAGAGGTAGACTTGCTTTGGTCAAATCTATTTTGAGCTGCTTGCCTGTGTACTTCTTATCCATTTACAAGATGCCTGTGGGAGTGGCAAAATAATTAAACAAGAGGCTTCGCCATTTTCTTTGTTCGGGCAACATGGATCTCAAGAAATCATCCCTTGTCAGCTGGAATTTGGTCTGCACTCCTAAGGATTTCGGAGGTCTAGGTGTTGAGAATTTGGCTCTTGTGAACAATATTTTGCTCCTTAAATAGATTTGGAAGTTCTTGGATAATCCTACTTCTCTGTGGGGCAATTTGCTTTCTGGCCTTTATAACTTTTCCCCTTCTTCCATGACATCTGTGCCTTTGGCTATTAAGGGGAGCATTTGGGGTGATATCTGTAGAACCATTCACCACCAACCAGGGCCGTTTAATAATTTTGCATCTGGAATTCACCTGAAGTTGGGACAGGGTGATAAGCTCTTCTTCTGGCATGATGAGTGGTTGATTGAAGACCCTTTGAAAGAGAGGTTCCCTAAGCTTTTCTCGATCTCGTTGCAAAAGGAGGCAAAAATTAGGGATTGTGATTATTGGCTTATCTCGGTCTGGCATTAGAATCTCGAGTGGAGAAGAAACCTACGCACCTGGGAAGAAGAGCAGGAAGCAAACCTGCTCGATCTCGTGATAAGGGCCGCTGTAAATTCTTCACAACTCCTTCTCTGTTAGTGCACTAAAAAGGAAATTCTACGGTAGAATTTTTGTGACCGTCGCTGCCCTTTTGCGACACAGGTTTGGAAAGGTGAAATGCCTTATAAGATTGAATGCTTCATGTGGATTGCTATGAAAGGTCGCTTTCTCATTAGAGACAATCTTATCTAGAAAGGAATACTAAGTCTGTGGGAGGTTTTATGCCCTCTTTGTGGTGATGTTGATGAAAGTATAGAGCACCTTTTCCTCTCTTGCAGCTTCTCAAACTCAATTTGAGTTTACTTTGTCGAGCGCATTGCGGTTCTTTAGTGTGGGGTGCGACCTTGAGCTCTCATTTGGAACAATGGATGGGTCTTGTTCAGAGCGCCATGATCAAGAATGTGTGGTTTGCACTTTTTGGAGCTATTTTGTGGGGAGTTTGGCTTCTGCAAAACCAAGTTATTTTCCAAAGTGATAGCTACAATCGACAGCTTCTTATTCATACCACCCTATTTCACATTCATGAGTGGTTCCGTTGGTCAAACTCCATTACAGAACTTGGCCATCACGACCTCATCTTGTACACAGAATCTCTTAGGTTAGGGAATTAGCCATGTACCTTTGCTTCGCTGTAAATTTTGTTCCTTATTTATAATACTAATCCATTTACCAAAAAAATAAAATCAGAGCGTTTAATCAAATATTTTTTTAAAAAAACATTTTTATTATTATGCTGATTGATAGTACTACTAAAAACTAATCAAAAAGCAGTTAATACCAACTTACTTAGATTATTGCGCGTGGGCCTCTGGAGCTCTCGTTTTGCGTTTGGAGTTGGAGGTGGTACATCCACTAGCGGGTGCTGCTGTTGGTTTCGGGGTGGCGTCGTTTCCACCATTAATATCTCCTCCATCTCGGAGTTCCAGTGCGTAACTAAGACCACCCTCCATGGTAGACCTGCGCTCTTCAGAATTGGAGCTAGCGGCTGCTGTTGGTTTGGAGTAAGAGCTACTTTCATTAGCCGATGCTATTTGTTCGGAGTTGGAGATGCTTTCATTAGCGGGTGCTGTTGATTCCGAGAGACGACGTCGTTTCCACAAATAGAGCTGGCCATTGTCATCTCGTCTAGTTGGCCAAGATCTTGACAGAACACAAGGCAAGGCCTACCCTAATGGTGGAAACAACGTCGTCCAGGAACCAATAGCACCCGCTATTAAAAATAATGGTGGAAACAACGTCGTCCAGGAACCAACAGCACCCGCTATTAAAAATAATGGTGGAAACAACGTCGTCCAGGAACCAACAGCACCCGCTATTAAAAATAATGGTGGAAACAACGTCGTCCAGGAACCAACAACACCCGCTATTAAAAATAATGGTGGAAACAACGTCGTCCAGGAACCAACAGCACCCGCTATTAAAAATAGCTCAACTCCGAACCAATAGCATCCGCTAGTGAAAGTAGCTCTTACTCCAAACCAACGAACGCAGGTAAGCAGATTTCTTTAATTTGTATAAAAAATGTATTTTCTATTTGGAACCTCAAAGCAAAAGAAAAAGTACTAGATAAACCCACTGCATGAAGTTGGTACCTTATTCTATACAGCAACATGAAAAATATACTAAAATGTCAAGAATATAAAACCATGAAGAACTCTAATCTTCAATAGCTCGTGGCGTATTTTAGGAGTTACTGGATAGATTGAGGTACTAGATAGCATTTATCAATATAACACATTGATATGTATTTATCTAGTACACTTTACTAAGAAATTTATAAATATTTGTATACTTTGTGTAATTATCCTATTGGAATATATATAATTTACTTATCAAAACAATTATTAAAGAAAAAGAGTTAATCAATTCGGTGCATCTTTAAGAAAAAAATACACTAATATCAACTAATTGTTCTAGCTAGCATAAATCTAAATATTGTATTTTGAAAATACAATATTGTTAAATACTTGTTGGACAAAATTTGTCACATGGTTCAATCAAAATAAAATCTTTCAAGAGGAAAAAGTCCTGTCAACTCCGAAAAATTTCTCAAAAAGTAATAGCTCCGTTATCTATCATAGCTTTTTATTTAATTTTACCAAGAACATTTTCTTATTCCATTGTTTTCAAATATGGAATTTCCGACACCGTAATCTAAGGTTTCCATGCTTGCTCAAGCCATTCAATTCTCCTATAAAATAATTTTACATATTGAAAACAAAACAAAACAGAATATTGGAAACCATAGTCGCAAGTTTAAAGAAAAAAAAGCAATCACCAAAAAAAATAAGAAACAAGACCCTCTTCTGTCTAGTTTATCTTTCGTACATGAAGCCCTCTTCTCTTTTGAGCCAATATTCGATATTATTCAAAATCGAGCAAATCACAATCAATCTAAAACAACTTTAAAAAATGAATTTTTTTTGTTAAACATGCACCAGTTACTCTATGAATCTTGTTATGTCGTTTATGAATCAAAGATTTAAGTTAGTTTTGCAAGAATACTAACGCATCCATAACGAAAAGGAGCAAGAGAAGAAAATTTACCCAGGTTATTGGAAACCAATGAAACAAATAAGCGTAGACCGTCTATGGACTCGACTTTTTTTCCTTCGGAAGTGTAGAACTGTCTTGATCGAAAAAACTTTAATTTATAGCTATTTATATCGGAAGTTGGTTATATCCTAGTTACGAGTTACGACCTCATCAGAAGTCTTTGCCAAACAGATTTACAAGAATCAGACTTATGAAGAGACATTGAATATGAAAAATTGAATATCTTAGGCATAGTAAAAATTGACAAAGATTAAGGATTCAATTCCCATAACATGTCTCTAACACAAGTTAATTGGGAGTGAATCAGCTATCGACACCTCTAATTAGGATAATCATACATATATTCTTTACTAGCATCCAATAGCTTATTCAAATTCGAACATCGATTAATATAAAGCTACAACTTTTTATACGTTTAACTACTTATAAAATGTACTATTTTATAAAAAAGGTATTATTTCATATAATCTTTGTAATTTATCATCAATTCAGAGCATTTTATCAAATACTATTTTTATATCATTGTTTGATTATGCAAATTGAGATTGTTAACAACTATTGGTATTTTTATAGCTCTCAAAACCTATCTAAAATTTCCTTCCCAAATTTTAACTTTTTGAGTGGCACAATTTAATCAAATCAATGGTTTTAAAAAATAATGTTTTTTAATCAACAACCAGAAACTAGAACCAGTAACTAGCTAGAACCAGTAACTAGCTTAGTTCAGTTCAATCGCTTTAACAAAGATGGCGTCCTAGTAAAAGGACAATAACACTACAGCGAGCTTGCAATTATTTTCCGGAGATTTTTCAGTAGTTTTTTTTTTCTCAAAACCAAATGAAATAATTAATCAACCAATTTTGGCCGTAGGACCTCAAATTGAGGCAAAACTATTTTTCTAAGTTACTAACACTTATTGATACGGTAGTATTTTTGAGTCTCGTGAAAATGGAAGAACTTTGTGATTGTTTAAATGTCATGTGCAATTCAAATTTGGTTTTGATCCTCGTATAGAAAACAAACATAACACCACTCGTTTCCTGTTCTTGGATTTTCTTGATTGAACGGACTTTATTAGTCCTTTGGGAATAACTGTAAAAAATATAGAGAAGAAGCTTGAGTATCTTATAACCCAAAATATATTGGATCGACAGCTACTCGGGTTTTAAGTAGGTAAAATCAAAAAAATAACAAGATGATTCCTATTAAAGTTGCAGAAGTTGAACTAGAATTCTTTAGATAAAAAAATGACAGTGACATAAAAAAAGTCAAACAATGGAAGATTCATTAAATCCTGTATAGGAGCAAACATTTCGTGCAAAACTCAAAACGAAATTCTTAATAACGTATGAGAATGCACCTAGCTACATGTACTTGCTGCAATTCAAATGGAAAACCAACTAAAGAATAACCAGACATACTAACCGGATACAAAGACAAACCTGAATTCTAAGCCGAAACTAGAAATTCGAGACAAACCCTAACGATCGGCGAATCTTAACAACACGCCGGAACATCCAAACGCCAACATAATGTTCATTGGCCGTCACCCCCTTTAGGTGGTTCCTCTTCGACCCAGGACTGTCCAGTAGAAACTTGTGGTGAAAAATCATCGGGATATTCAATACCAAGTACCTCTTCAAGAGGGCGTGCCGGCTTTACGTGACCCCCCTTGTAGGGCTCCTTGCTGGTCGAACACACGCTGTGGCCCTCGCTGAAGTTGACCGTTATCTCGGACAGCGGGATCTCGGAAGAAGACGCAGGTTCCTCAGAGCTGGTGTAAGAAGCGAAAGAAAGAACCACGCCCGGTGGATTGAAGGGATCTTCACTAGAGGATTCTGTTGCGTCCGGATCGACGTCGTCGTTTCCACCACCATCAAGGTTGGCCATTATCATCTCCCCCGGAACGACGTCGTTTCCACCATTGGGGTTGGCCATCATCATCGGAACGACGTCGTCGTTTCCACCATTAGGGTTCGCCATTATCATCCCCTCGGGTTGAGCAACAGGAACGACATCGTTTCCACCATCAGGGTTCGCCATTATCATCTCCTCCGGTTGGTCAAGAGGAACGATGTCGTTTCCACCATTAGGGTTGACCATTATCATCTCCTCCGGAATGACGTCGTTTCCACCATTAGGGTTTATCTCCTCCGGAATGACGTCGTTTCCAGCATTAGGGTTTATCTCCTCCGGAATGACGACGTCGTTTCCAGCATTAGGGTCTATCTCCTCCGGAATGACGACGTCGTTTCCACCATTAGGGTCTATCTCCTCCGGAATGACGACGTCGTTTCCACCATTAGGGTTCGCTTCCGGCTGGGGAAGATTTTGGATGCGGCTTTCCTTGATCTTGAAGGAACTCAAGGCGAGGGCTGCTTCGCCGTGCTCCCTGAGCTCCGGCGGATAACGATCATCACCTTCCATGGCACGTTATTCTTCACAGCCACATGCAAAAAACATACAAGAAATGTTAACAACATAATAACAATCCCAATCTTGAAATATAAAGAAAATGAGTTAACTAATACCGAAAATATATCGACCAACACAGAATATCGGAGACCAAGTTTAGAGAAAAAATGCATTGGCGAAAAGAGTAGAGAGCTAAAAGAAAGAGGACCTTCGTCTTCCTCGGTCTCGTTTATCCGGGCGAACGTGCAAACCCACTTCTTCTCTTCCGCGTTGACGCAGCGGACTAGTCGTTTATGAACCAAAGATTTTAGTTGGCTTTTTTTACAAGAACACTGAACGCATCCATAACGAAAAGGAGCAAGAAAGAAAATTTACCCTGGAGGTTCTTGGAACTACTACTAAGCGATGATCTTCTGTGGAGCCAACTTCTTCTTTTTTTTTCCTTCTACGGAGCCCACTTCTTGTTTTCTTCTATGGAGCCCACTTCTTTTTTTTTCCTTATGGAGTTTATGAGCAATTCTAATCCGGATAGCCACATATATATAATACTCTTGACCAAGGTCCAATAGCTGATCAGGATTTGAAGGTCGGTTAATATAAAGCTACGGCTTTTTTTCTACGTTAAGATATTATTCACATTGTATATACCATGACTTTTAATAAGATATTTACTTTTTCAAAAAAAAGGTATTATTTTATATAATCTTTGTAATTTAGCATCAAATCAGAGCGTTTTATCAAATACTATTTTTTAGATCATTGCTTGATTATGTCGATTGAGAGTTCTAATTGGCAACATCTTAAAAAATGGATATGGCGGTAGTCTAGTTTTCTCTATTTTCTGGTCCAGCTAATTTGACTGATTTGGACTGTCTTTTTCAATAAAAAGTCAAATAATTCTAAATTTCTCTAATTTTATTGCAACGTTTATCATTTAGAATATCAAAAATTTTCCTTTCAAAAAAAAAGAATATCAAAATTTTAATTTAATATTTTTAGTCTAACAAACTAAAAAACTGAAAAAAACTTTTTTTTGGTAGTTTGTTTTTCACCAACTAATAGTTAAATCAGCGGCTAACATGTTAACTGCTGGTCCAAACAGCCACACATGTTTTACCCATGGTTTATTAATGAGGCTGCATTTTTTCGCAGTGGATTGGGTCCGGAAAGAAGGGACTATTTCGGACCGTTTGGATTGAATGATTGATAATGGTATGCTCCTAGTTCTAACAATGGCATGCTCTGATTACGACACTAGCATGCTCAGTTATTGATAATGGCTGGCGTGCTACGATAATGACATGCCCAATTATTGATAATGACATATCGATGATCTCCTGTCCCACGCACAAACTTTTTCCATGTTTTTTCTCTGTTTTAACTTTTTTGCAAAAAAAAATTCATGCATTTCTTTCAGTCCAAACGGTTCAGAATGGATCATTCCGGACCCAATCCGAACACGCATTTTTTGAAACAATGTTAATAGCTATTGGTGTTTTTTTAGCAAGTAGTCTTTGAACCGTCAATAAGATGATAGTTTTTCTTAAATAGCTCCCTAAAATTATCTAAATTGTCTTTTCCAAAATTCGACTCTTTCGCGTCACAATTTAATCAAATCATGAAATCAATGGTTTTATCAAATAATTTTGTTTATCATTTTTTATTTTCAAATTAAGAGAGATATTGAGATATCAAGAATTCTCACTACAGTAGTTAACAAACCAGAACCAGTAACCAGCTCGAGTTCAGTTCAATCAGTGTAACAAATAAAAAACATCTTTAGCTTCTGCGCAGTAATTTTAAATTCTCTGCAACATACAGATCCGTCCATGAGAAGCTCGATCGATAATGCACCCACTTTAAATATATTGCAAAGTAGAATTAATACTTTTCTTGTCGACGATTAAGCCAACAACTTCGCAAGTTCATCTACACCTAACAATCCCTGTGACTGTGGTACCTCAACCAGACTCTTCATCCTGGTATGCTTAGGATGCTTAGAACGGCTCTTTGTCTCTTCACCTCTGCTCTCAGGAACAGGGGCTGGTTCTTTGGCTTCTGGACGCGGACTTTCTTCTTCGGCACCCAGTTCGACAGGCACTTTCCGTGGTCGAGACCTGAACACCGGACCAGGGGGAGCAGAATGGGAAAAGGCAATCGAGCTCTGATACACGATATCCGCATCCAAGTTCTCATCGACCAAGACGAGTGCGCTTCCACTTTCAATAGCCTGCTTCCACAAACTTAGAACACCGTCTATATGAGGCCCTTGCAACTTTTCTGGTTCAGTGGATCCACTTGTGGTTGCTGTCACATCCTGGGGCAGTTCCGTGATTCCAACCACTTCCTCAACATGTTCTGCACTGTCCAACATTGCTTCACTGACATGCATATTGCCTGTACCTTCTGTCCCACTGGAAGCAGAATTGTATCCGTTGGCCGGTGGGCTTTCGAGTTCATTCTCATTCACGGTTGAGGTAGCATCCATGTCGATATGTTGTTGAACTTCTATAACAGATTGATCTTTCTCTTGCTCACCAGAACTTATTGTTGATACATTCATATCATGTGTGCTAAGACTCATATCCTTGATGGAGAGCATTCCTGTTTCTGGATCTTCCACAAAGTGGGGATATGTTGTTGTACTATCAGCATCAGTTTGCATGGGTCCCTCGGAGTTACTTAGAGGAAGTCTTAAGGAGGATTTCCATTCCTTCCCTCTCCAGATCAGAATGCACTCTCTTTCAAATGAGATTAGCACGCACGGAACAAGATCCTGCAATTAAAAGGATCAAAACACTAGCTTTAGCATCCCCAGTCGCAAAGACAATAGCGAAACAAGCTATAAACCCAACGATATCATACTCTAAGTTTGGCTCCAATTTTGCGGAAATCGCTCGCATTCAACCCTTGACAGTCTATCTTGACCAATTCACAAACTTCAAATGCTTCTCGAACATGGTGCACCAGATTGGAGTACAGACCATTTTTTGCTGCAATACAACACCAAAGGTTGAAAAACTAATCGATTTTCCTGAATTAAAAAAAAATTGCAGGTGAGCAGGCAGGTACCTAATTTGCGTATCGGTGCCAATTTCAGTCCCCGTTTACGCATGTCAGATGCTTCATCAACCGTTAAACCTGCTGGAGCCTTCTTAATCAGCCTTGGATACATGGGACTGACAGGCTTCCACAACATAAGAGGAAACCGAGGGCGTGTTGTGACATTATAGTTTCTGCCTCGGAAAAGGTACACCACACCCCCCTTCCGATAAATGATCTTCCCTCCCGTTTTTTCCTGTCCAAACACATACGCACAACAGAAATTCAACCCACCATGCTGCTAGAAACCGTGGTCTGCACTCGGAAAGAGCACAGCCTACCTCCAACTGCTGGCAGACACTGTCCATGTCAACAGTGCAAACTCCTTTACACTTGATCTTGCACACTCTCTTCCGCTTCCAAAGCGCGTGTATGTTCTCCAACATGTTGTGAGTGAATCCATCCCTTCCTGAAAACCCGAGACAAATCTCCATCACTCGAAATTAACCATCCCAATTCGCGCTAATGTTCACATATAAGCAGAGAAAAAGCAATCGTTCAAGCGCATACCCATGTTCAATTGGCGGCGGGTTTTATGGCAGGCATTGACCAAATCCCTGACCTCAATGGGGCTCAACGGCTCCCCGAGAATCTCCTCCCTCGTACGGGCATAGCGCGGGCCGGTACCGGACAAGTAAGGCCCGGGGGCCTGAATAGGCTTCACCCCCTTCTTGTCGGGCGGGGGCAGCCGGAAAGAGTCGAACTCCGGCAGCTTCTTCTTGCTGCCGGGAAGAGGCTTCCGCCCCGTCCAGGGCCGCGCGGTCTCCTCGGGGCCGAACGGCGAGTACGGCGCCTCCCGGAACCTGACCGGCTTCACCGTCGGAGTCTCCGTGTAGCTATACTTGAACTCGAACGGCGCGCCGTCGATGACGTAGGAGACCCCGCCCTCCCCCACCCGCACCTCCGCCCTCCGGTCGACAGAGGGCGGCTGTTTCGGGGGCAATTTGGTAAATCTGGCCGCCCCGCGGAACGCTGGGTGGGTTTCAGGCGGTGGCCGCGGCTTGAAGTACTTGGACCTCCGGCCCCGGATGGAGGGCCTGGATTGGACGGAACCGGTCCCCGGCGAGCTGGAGGGCGGAGAGGGAGGGTCGCCGGCGGATTGGTCCCATCGGGAGGAACGGACCTCGGCCGCGGGCCGGTAGCTGGGCGGCGATGAAGGGTTTAGGTTGGGGCTTCGGGAAGAGAAGATGGGGATAGAAATTGGGAACAATTTTAGCGCCATTTTGTCCCTTGTAGGGGTTAATTAGTAATTTGCGAAGGAAACGTTTCCATATGAAACTTTAGGGGATAGAGCAGCGAGAGGTTTTAGATTGGAAGAGGAAACGATAGGAGGGAAGACTGAAGAGATTGAAACGGCGACGTGCGTGGTCGAGTTGTAGTTTTGTGGAACAAGCGGGGGCAGAACCGGAAATACACTAACAGTTAGTCCAGTTTAAGTGGAACTATAGGTTGGTCTTTTTTTTTTTTGAAATGTAAATTTTTTACACCACATCAAGGCTTGAACTTTGAATCTCCTTAAAATTTACAATGCTTTGTGCCGAAATACACTAACAGTTAGTCCAGTTTAAGTGGAACTATAGGTTGGTCTTTTTTTTTTTTGAAATGTAAATTTTTTACACCACATCAAGGCTTGAACTTTGAATCTCCTTAAAATTTACAATGCTTTGTGCCGTTAGGCTACATGTCCTTTGGCGTTGGTCTCTCATTTCTTTAAGCGTAAAAAATATTAATGGTCACTTATCTTTATAAATTTTAGGTCATTGTCACTAACTTATTTATTGTCTCTTTATAGTCATTAATCTATATTAAGTCACCATTTTATTGTTATTTTTGGCAATTGTGAAATTATAAGATTTTAAACATCCCATTTTTATAATTTTTTCTTGCTCTCTTTTATTTCTCTTTATCCTCTCTCTCTCTTACTTTATCTCTTTGGCAAAAAGTGGTAGACCATATTCCGCGTTGTCGCTACTTTACTATCTACCACGTAACATATCTGAATCCGTATAAGAACTTCAATATCGCATTTAGGATTCAGATTTTATTTGAGTCCCACTTGATTCCAAATCTTTTGTTGCCGCCGTTCTTTCATTTTGTAACTTGACCCATAGCTACCAATAAAATCATGCACCAAGTTACTTTACTAGAAGAGTTCCGGAGATTGGGGACAATTCGTTAGAAAAATTGAGTTAAATTTGTCATCTACGTGTTCCGACATGATCAAGTTAAACGATGCGTCAATACGAGATATGAATATTAACATAGCGACGCGACGTCAACGGGGCCAGTGGCTCCTTGCCGAAGGAAGAGAGAAACATTAGAGAGAAGAGAGTGGATGAAACAAGGGTGAGAGAGAAAAGAAATAAATTTGAGATTTTTTTGAAATTTAGAATTTCGAAATTAATCATAACGATCATACAACGACGATTTAATATAGATGAGTGACCATAAAGAGATAAAAAATAAATTAGTGATCGTGGATTAAAATTTATAAGAGATGAGTGATTATAGGTGTCTTTTACCCGTTAAAGTAAAGTGGATGAAGTACCTGGATTTGTCTAAATATCGTTGGATTTGTCTAAATATAGCTAAGAGAGAGTTCAATTTCGAAATCGAGCAGAGACTCGAATATTAAGTGAAAGCGGGAGTTCGGTCGGCGAGTGTATCTAGCCAGTAACCGACGATGTACCATATGCTTTAAGCTTCCTTTCTCTTTTAGCATTTGAATTAGGTTAATTTTTAGGCAACATTTGGAAATGTTCATAAATGTGGGACCCATGATCGGTTAGAGCTTTGAATTGAGTGGGAGTGTAGAAGCTGTTTGGGGGGGGCAAGAGATGTGATTTGATGGTGATTTTAGGGTTTGGATGAGATGGATGGTAAAGCAGCAGTTGGAAGGCTGCTAGTGGTTGTTGGATTTGGTTTGATTGTTGTTGTTGTTTCACAGTTTCTTGTGCTACCCCAACAGATAACACCTGGTGGTGGTTGGGCTTCTGTTGTTGTGTTGAACGTCGACTCGGGCAGAGCCCGGTTGCCTGGAGTGGCCAAGAACGAGACTGGCTCGGAGGAAGACGTTGGTGGTGAAGGTGAGTTGAGGGATGATGAAGTTAAGTCGGATTTCGGTGAAGGTGAAAGCTTGGCTACTGGATATGGTAGCGATGCTGTCGATGAGTCTACTCGGATTGGGGAAACCCCTGGCGCGATATTAAGAGGAGATGAGAATGTGGATGGTGTTGGACCCGTTGAAGGACTGAGACCGCGGATCGGAGATGATCTTCTTCTTCCTGAGCTTGATGTGCCCTCAGAGGAAAATGGTAAGCATTCAGTTCAAACCGGACCCAAGAGTGATGAGCTGGTGGAGATTGTACCGACTAGTTTTAACAAGAATCCTGCGAGGAGTAGTATATCCATTTCGAATGGGCGGAGGACTCTACCTACATCACTAACCCAGATGAGCTTTCTTTTGCTCCAGAGTGTAGCTTCTTCTCCTTCTCTGGTAACGTCTCGGGTTTCCTTTCCTTGTTCGAACTTTCGTGTAAGATTAGTCTTGATGCAGAATTTCACTTGTGTTCTCTGAACTGATGATAGAAGCCACGCCGGTCATCCGCTCGTGATCGTGAGCTCTTGTCTGCTAAATTGAGGATACATAATGCTCCAATAACTAGGAGTTCTCCAGGACTTCATGCTTCCGTTTTCCGTAATGTTTCAACATTTAAAAGGTAAAGCCTCTTTTCATGCTCAATAAGCTGTCCATACGATGTAATCTTTTCGTCATCGTTCTGTGGTTAACATTTGCCTGTCAAAGATTATGTCTGCACCCATTTCGTCATCGTCTAGTCCTGCAGAAACCCGGTTACCAAGCTACCGAATGTTAGCATTTATAGGGCCTGTTTGGTATTGCTGGATGTAACATTCTGTCTAATCTTAATATTTGTGTCTTAAGTTCAGAAGTTACGAATTGATGGAAAGCATGATGAAAGTATATGTCTACAAGGAAGGAGAAAAACCCATATTCCATCAGCCAAAGATGAGGGGTATTTATGCCTCAGAAGGATGGTTCATGAAACTGATGGAGGGAAACAAAAAATTCACAGTGAGAGACCCTAGGAAAGCGCACTTGTTTTACTTGCCTTTCAGCTCACAGATGTTGCGAAATACTCTGTTTGGAAAAAATGTTACTAGCCACAAGGACCTGGAAGATCAATTGAAAAGCTATGCAAGTTTGCTCGCACGGAAGTACAGATTTTGGAACAGAACCAAAGGAGCAGATCATTTCCTTGTCGGCTGCCACGACTGGGTATGCTCTCTTATCTCGTTCGTCCGAGTGTTCTCATCTTAGTTTTTGCAGGCTCTTAATTACAATGTTCATTAGAACTATTAGTTTCAATCTCATTTTTGACCACATCTGATTTCAGGCTTCTAGAATCACCAGGCAGCATATGGGAAATTGCATCAGAGCTCTCTGTAATTCCAATGTTGCTAGAGGCTTCAAAATCGGCAAAGATACCTCTCTGCCGGTCACATACATCCGATCGAGTGCAGACCCTCAAAAAGATCTCGGAGGAAAGCCTCCAACTGAGCGGTCTGTACTCGCATTCTTTGCAGGAGGCATGCACGGATACCTGCGACCGATACTACTGCAGTACTGGCAGAACAAAGAGCCGGACATGAAAATCTTTGGTCCGATGCCCCGCGACCCCGACGGCAAAAGAATCTACAGGGAGTACATGAAGAGCAGCAAGTACTGCATATGTGCTAGGGGCTACGAAGTCCACACGCCTCGAATTGTCGAGTCCATTCTGTTTGAATGCGTACCAGTAATCATATCCGATAACTACGTCCCTCCCTTCTTCGAGGTACTCGACTGGGAATCGATCGCCGTGTTCGTCGAAGAGAAAGATGTCCCGAACTTGAGGAGCATTCTTCTGTCCATTCCACAAGAGAGGTATCTTGAGATGCAGTTGAATGTGAAGATGGTGCAGAAACATTTCCTCTGGCATAGGCAGCCTGTGAAGTACGATCTGTTCCACATGATTCTTCACTCGGTTTGGTACAACCGAATTTCCCAGATTCCTGGCAGGTAGAGTAATTCTGAGATATAACTATGTCCATTAGTTAGATTTGTCTTTGGATAATGTAAATATCATCTTGCTCTCTTAAGCTTTACTTAATCATCAATATTATGTCCAAAATTTTACGACGGAATTAATTTGCTTGGACCATGATACCAAATCAGTTTCTACTGGTAGAAAGTGTTAGTAACTTGTTTTGTTCGAAAACATTTAATATCGGACACCTAACTAATCCTATAATCCAATCCGACAATAATTGATGAGAGATTAAAATAACTGTACACACTAATTAGCTATAAGATTTATTCAATTAGCTACCTCAAAAAATGAATTTAGTATTTTTTGTTTGTCTTTTCTTCTGTTGTCCTATATGCGGATATTTTTTTAATTCGTAAGATTTGAAATTTAAAATATTTTAAAGTGAGTTCAAAATTCAAATTGTCAATTCCCATCAGACCTATATCACATTTCCCGTAAGTAAATAGTTAATTATAAAACTAAATATTTTCACCGATTTATTATCTAGTAAATTATCCAACATATATCATCGAGGAAAACAAAGCGGCTATTAACGGCGTTACGTGCCGGTGGAAACAGCGTCAAACGGGTCTGGATTGAGCACGGAGTGAAGGAATCGATTCCGTACGGTTTGGAGTGAAGGGGGGACCGCAGTGGCAAGCGTAGTTATGTGATAATGGCAAGTGCAGTTATGTGATAATGGCAAGCGCAGTTATGTGATAATGGCATGTGTATTTTGTGACAGTGGCAAGTCCCGTTGATGATAATGGCGCGCGTGGTTTTTTTCATTTTGGTCCCCCATATTTTAGCATTTTTGCAAAAAGGTCACACTGGCATGCGTAGTTATGTGATAGTGGCATGCGCAGTTATGTGATACTGGCATGCGCAGTCACGTGATAATGGCATTTGTATCCGGCCTGCGTTTGTGCGTGGCTTTTTTCATTTTGGTCCCAAAATTTTAGCGCGTTTGCAAAAAAGTCCCCGCGTGTCTTCATTCCGAACGGTTCGGAATCTGAGCATTCCGTGCCCAATCCAGACCCGCGTCAAACCGCCCATCACATTAAACAAACATCGGACCCACACAGTTCTCCGACAAATAAAACAAAATGCAAAAGTAATTAAAAAAGAGAGAGAAAAGATTGGGTGGCTAAAGAGTGATCATTAGCGAAGTTAATTAAAAAAGTTAAATTAAGCGAATAATTGTCTCTTGCCTAACCATGGAAGCCATAGCTAGCATAGGCAGTCAACTTCAACTTTGTCTCAGCTTAGTTTCTCACTCCTCCTTCACCCGAAGCTCACCAAAAAAGGCCGGTACTTTCTCTCTCCTCCTTGGTCAAATTTTGCTTCGAATCCCGTTGACTTGACGTCTCTTGGTTTGACTTTGAAGAATCAGCTGCCTTTAAGTGAGTTCAACTCATGCATGACCGGAATTATGCTTTTTCTTTGAATTTTTTTTAATGGGTAATGCAAGATTTTGTACGATAGACGAGGAAGTAATTAAAGTATCGTTTTTTTGCGATTTTTTTGAGATAGTTTAGAGGGAAGGGTATGGAATTGGGGTTTAAATTGTTAAAGGGGAGGCAAATTGAGAGGCGAAGGTGGGTTCTGGTGGTCGGTGCGGTGTCTATAACTTACGTGCTGTTTCAGTCCCTGTTGCTTCCTTATGGCAATGCTCTCCGGTCTATGGTCCCCCTTGCCGATGATTCGGTGTATGGTTTTGCTGGGGTGCCGGTCCTCGAAGCCTCCGGGAAGTCTGCCGTAGTTCGGAATGCTCTTGCCGTAGAGGCATCAGGTGGTGTGGCCTCGTTGGATGGTCGGGGAGATGATATTGGTGGTGGGGATTATGAGAATGGCGTTGGGGTGGAGGAGGGGGGCGGGGTTGATCCGATTGACAATGTATTGGATAGGGATGTGGACGATGGTGAGGATGAGGATGGTGGTGTAGTGCCGGAGGATGTAGTTGGTAAGGATGAGAGTTTGGTATCAGATGGTGTCAGTGGTCGGGAAGGTGGTCATGTGGTTGAGTTGGCGGGTGTAGGAGGACGATCTGCTGTTGATGAACGGGATGCAACATTGAATCTCACTGCTTTGACGGGTAAGTTCGCTGGAGAGAAGCAAGAACCTGAAAACACTGCTACCGGATCACCTTCGGTGGAATCTAGTACAGTAGTTCTTGCAACAAAGGCCACTAGTTCCAGATCAAAACAAACATCCTCTGATAGTGCATCTGCTTCGGAGAACAATGCCACTGTTGTGGGGAATCAGGGTAGAAAAAAGTTGAGGTGTGATATGCCACCAAAATCAATAACTACAATAGATGAGATGGACCGCATACTAGCCAGACGTCGGCGTTCTTCACGTGCAATGGTACAAGTTTTTTAACCAACAGTGGCATTCTTTAGTTGGCATGTAAATTTCCTGGAAAATTGAACGAAATATTATTTGCTTGCAGAGACCTATGTGGTCCTCCAATCGTGACCAGGAGATTGTCACTGCAAGGTCACAGATTGAACATGCTCCTCTCGTGGTGAATGATCGAGATCTTTATGCTCCTCTCTTTAGAAATGTCTCCAGATTTAAAAGGTATGCCTTATAGTTATGAGATAGAGCCGGATTGGTTCTTGATTTTACTTTAAGTTGATGGTGTCTTAGTCCGATGCTAAGGAGCATCACAGTATGAAGAAGGTAGGATAGGGTGAGTCAAGATCAACTTTGGAATTGGAGTGACCGATAATCTTCAGTTAACTATTGAATGGACAAAATTTACATAAAGATAATATTGATTATCTTTGGAACTGCTAAGTCACTACGATGAAGAGTGTTTTCACATCTGCAGTTGCGTGTCGCTGCAGGAGTTATGAACTTATGGAGCAGATACTCAAAATTTATACTTACAAAGAAGGAAAGAGACCCATCTTTCATGTACCCATACTGAAGGGATTGTATGCATCAGAAGGGTGGTTTATGAAGCTGCTGCGGGAAAGTAAACGTTTTAACGTGAAGGACCCCAGAAAAGCTCACTTGTTTTACATGCCATTTAGTTCACGAATGCTAGAACATATTCTTTATGTACGAAACTCCCATGACAGGACAAACTTGCGGCAACATTTGAAGGAATACTCGGAGAAAATTGCAGCTAAGTATCCGTACTGGAACAGAACTGGTGGAGCAGATCATTTTCTTGTCGGTTGTCACGACTGGGTATGTTTCCGTGTTTCTTTATCGACAACTTGTGTAGGCATGACGAATTGAACTCTTTCAGGCTCCATACGAGACGAGGCATCACATGGAACAATGCATCAAAGCACTTTGCAATGCTGATGTGACTGCAGGCTTCAACATTGGCAGAGACGTTTCGCTGCCCGAAACATATGTCCGATCGGCCCGAAATCCCCTCAGAGATCTTGGAGGGAAGCCACCATCACTGCGGAAAACCCTTGCATTTTACGCTGGAAACATCCACGGATATCTGCGTCCGATTCTGCTGAAGCACTGGAAAGACAAGGACCCTGATATGAAGATCTTCGGCCCGATGCCGCCAGGCGTTGCAAGCAAAATGAACTACATCCAGCACATGAAGAGCAGCAAGTACTGCATCTGTCCCAAGGGGTACGAGGTCAACAGCCCGCGGGTGGTTGAATCGATCTTCTACGAGTGCGTACCCGTCATCGTATCCGACAACTTCGTGCCGCCCTTCTTCGAGGTCTTAGATTGGACAGCATTCTCGTTGGTCATTGCTGAGAAAGACATTCTCAACCTGAAAGAGATACTTGTTTCAATACCAGAGGAGAAGTACCGTCGGATGCAACTTGGAGTCCGGAAGGTTCAACGCCATTTTCTATGGCATCCGAAGCCGATCAAGTACGATCTCTTCCACATGACCCTTCATTCAATTTGGTACAATCGAGTCTACCAGATAAAACCACGTTAGTAGCTCCTTGTATGATCTTAAAGTCGAATTCTCTGTACTTTTGTACATATACTTTGGATCTCGTGGCTATGATTACAGCAAAAAGGCAGAGTTGGGGATTTGTTTATTTCCTGGGATTAGTGGGTGGTTGGTTTTTGTTCTTATTCTGGTTGATTAGTAAGATTTAGTTGGATGGTTTTCTGGGTTAGGTTAGAGTGTTCTTTT
Source organism: Hypericum androsaemum (assembly GCA_963995505.1). NCBI lineage: Eukaryota > Viridiplantae > Streptophyta > Magnoliopsida > Malpighiales > Hypericaceae > Hypericum > Hypericum androsaemum. The sequence goes on from OZ023182.1 coordinate 2,278,131, forward strand.
TTATTTTCAAAGGTTGAAGATGAAGTTTCAAAAAAAGGTTGAAGATGAAATTTTATTTTTTATTTTTTAAGTACAAGGGGCATTTTGGTCATTTCAAGTGGGGTTTCGCAGGAGAATATAGAATATTCCGGCTCCAGGGACCCGAGAGTCTATTATCATCAAAACTTAGGGACGGGACAATCATTTTCCAAAATCCAGGGACCCTAGGGGGAGACTGACCAAAGTACAGGGATGTGAAGGTAATTTGCCCTATAAAAATTGTATTGCTTTGTGTTAATCAAAATATTAGAAAAGTCAACTCCTTCACCTAATTGACTTTATTAAACTTGAACAAATCACGGATAGGATGACAAGGGATCTTACCTCATTTCCTGAGAGTTGGTGAATCTATTCTTATTTTTTGCGAAAATAGAAAAACTCTCCCTTGAGAAGAGAACAAATTACAATGTCGTCTAAAGCCTCAAAGTTTAACCTAATCCCTAAATTTGAATTCACCCAAATACATTTGCATGATATTCAGACACTTCGAACTGATTAATCCAAATTTGCGTCAAATATAATTGAATAAAAACAAAACCTATGTTGTCTAAAGTCCCAGATTTTTGACCAACAATTAAATCTAATTCACCAAAAAAATTAGAACAAGTAGTTTTTGGTTTACTCTGCATGATATTCGGATATTATAAATCAACTAATCCAAATTTGAGTCGAATGAATTGTCTAAAAATAAAATTTAATATTATCTAAAGCTCTGAAATTTATATCAAAATTTACCAATCCATGTTTGAGTAGGATGAGATCGTATAATAAAAAAGGGGGGAGACCAGATTGAATGGGGACTAAAGAAAACTTGTCCCCAGGTGGGGACTAAATTTTGGACCGTTAGATTCGATTGTAAAATAATATATTTAAATCTGATGGTCAATAATCTATCAGGTGATAATGGTTTGCATGTGAAATGATATTGGTTTACACGTGTAGTGATATTGATGTGATATTGGTTGGTTTGCATGTGAAGTGATATTGGTTTGCATGTGACTGTGATATTGATTTGTTTTAGTCCCCACCAAATCTGCCCCCGCAAAAGGGGAGTGGATTCGATCATGGATGTGTAAAACACTTCAGGATCGTTCTGAGAGATCAAATGGTTCGCCATGTTATGATAGAATGGTTCGCCCAGTTATAATAGAATGGTTCGCTCAGTTATGATAAAATGGTTTCACGGAAACGTCCCAAAAAAATGGGACCCCGACCGGGATAAAATGGTTTGCCCAGTTATGATAGAATAGTTCGCCCAGTTATGATAAAATGGTTTGCACAGTTATGATAAAATAGTTTCACGGATAAAAAGAGTTTGATAAAATGGTTCGCTCTCCAGGACCGTACTAAAAATGTCACTTCACCACCAAATCTGGTCGTAGGGCATCATTATGCTATTAACGGTTAACAGCTACTAAATATTAACTAAATCTGATGAGGTGTACCAAACGGGGGACCGGTAGACACTTGGAAGCAGCTCTATTCTTCCTTAGATTTTACATCTAATAAAAGCTTCCATTTTTTTCTGGAATACTCTTCTCATCCACTTCCTGGCTTCCACGCATCACCAGTATCGCCACGTTTGTCTCCCATCCCCTTAAAATGGGTAGAATTCCACCCCAAAAAAAAAAAAATCGGGAAAATCAACATTTTTTGCTGTCAATTGGTCTATTTTTTTTAAAAGGTAAATTTTTACACCACGTCAAAGCTTGAACTACGTCAATTGATCTATTTTACTCCCCAATAATTCCGACACCCATTGGACAATAGACTTATCATCTTTTTTACAGAAAAATATATTTACCATCTTAGCTGATTACATTTCCGAAGAATTTTATCATATTTCAAATTTTTATCTAATTTAAATTTTAAATTAATCGGTTCAAAAGTATCTAAATACTAGGTAGTATGAATATAAAATCATGTCATAATCTAAAAATATTAACTGATAGTAGGTCAGTAGACATTACTTTGATAGTAATACGATTTCTGGAATATTCTTTCAATTTATATTAAAGAATGATCGAAAATAAAAAAAGGTAAAATCTTTTATTCACGGAAAAACGACTATTGTTATAAAAATATAAATCTACAAATACCCATTATAATGTTGTCTGCTGCAATAAATTGGAAAACGGAGAATCCTATTATACAAAAGAAATTACACTGGTCTGGTATTAATTATCAGCTGTCTGCCATATTTCAATACGGTGGTAGAAATACCCTTTTCCTTCACAGTTACGCGATCAGGACAGGACCAGAACCTCCGAGCCTATAGACAAGTCCTTTCTGTCCCCAACTTCACCGAACAAACAGCCTCCTCCTCCACTGCTTTTACGGCCCCCAAAATTAAATTATTCCTTTACTTTTTGTTTTCACTTTAACTGGAAAGAAACTGTCACTACCTCTCTCTCTCTCGTCCCCCCCATAACTTAATCCAAAGTACAAAAAGAAAATTCTATTGTCAGAATCGGGTGGGACCCAGTTGAGTAGTAGGAGAGATGTGGCGAAGCAAAACTGGATAAAGATTGCTCCTTTCTTCTTTTTTCTCTCCCCCATTCCCCTCCCAACTTCCCTCCCACAACTCGGTTGCTCTCTACAATTCCCAATCATAATTCTGTCCCCCCCTCCTCTTTAAAAAAATTATAGCTTTTTGGGAAATGGGTAAGCTTCAAGTTTGCTTTTTTGACCATTTATTTGTTGTTCTCTCTCTCTCTCTTGCTGTATAAATTTTGAATGTTCTGGTTCTGGTTCTGGTTCTGGTTCTCGTCTTTCCTTTTCTGGGTTGTTCAGGTTTGGTTCATTCCGCGGTCCGTAAACCTCCTTCGTGTTGTTTCTTCGTTGTTTACTGCAAGTAAATCCTCTGCCTTTAGTGTTCTTGTCTCGTTAAAGGGCGAGTCTTTTCTTTTGTCACATTGGTTCGTTTACGTGTTTTGCTTCTAGATCCAAGTTCATCGCGGGAAACTGATTCCTGCAGCTTATGTGACTGACTATGGATTAAGCTTGCACGTTGTCGCTTGTTTGTAAGTGTAAAAAATCTAACTACTCGTTAAAAGTTTTTGGTTTAATGTAGTATCAGAGTGAGTTGATATAGCCCGTTATTGACCCTTTGTGAAGGTTTACAGTTCAAAGTTCCCTGAAGAAACACTTCCGGTTATATAAGGAAAATTAGGAATCTAGCTCACAATGGAGCTAGAGTCTAAGATTGCATATTGTTATGTATCTGCTTCTTGTTTTGGTCATTGCTAGTGAATCAGATAAGAATTTCTTGTAATTAAGGAGTTGCAGCTGCCTATCTTTGTTTGATCTTCCTGATGTTGCTCTAACATTGGGATAGGAATATCTAATGGGTGATCCTTGCACCGAGGGAGAGGCGTCCGGGGTCCATCTAAATGTATGTGTATCTCACATCTTTCCCTTTTCTAGTTTCTTTTAAGAGATGGATAGATTGAGGTCATTAAGCGCAAGAGTTCATCGCACGGTCAGATTCGGTACCTGTCGAAGCATGTGATGCGGCTGATCCTTCCCAATTGTACTGTAAACTAATGATACTTTATATTCCGAATCAGACACTTAAAAAACGTGTGGAGGATTGGAGGAATTGTCTCAACCAGGCTTCCAAGCCTAAGTGGCTAACTTTCCTGGTCTATGACTGCTATTTGTATAATCGACTGGCTTAGCATTTGTCTTGGTTGTCAGGTCCACTGTGATGCCATTTGTTGCGCAACTCTTCTTGATGATTGTTTCGGGATTGTCTCGTTGACAGACGATATTTTCACCTGTCTGTTGACGTTAACAACTTACATCAGTCATCAGCTGATCCGTTTTCTAGGTAAATGATTTCAATTTTGGCTCTACATTTTACTCTCCGAACCATCTTTTTATGAAAAATAATCATTGATATGAGAGGTTGGGGTCTCCATCATTTTTGCTGATGCAGAGGATCTTGTGCTCCATGATGCCAACAGAAGTTCGGAGACTTTGGTGTCTCATAGCTATGAGCCAAACTCAAGATCTTCAATCAACTGGCTTTTTCGGTCGGATTTGGAAAGTTGTTGCCCTTCTTTGTATCACAGTGTTCCTGCTTTAAGCTATCAAATATATGGAAGAATTACCTCCGGATTCGGGGAAGAGGTATCTGTAAATAGAAGATATGAAGGTTTACACTCCATTTACATTAATCAGGCCATCTCCAGAATTGTTCAAGGGTATGAATCGTTTCACTTAGTTTCAGAGTACGAAAAAAACAAACTTGGTATCTTTTTTCTCAGTTCCCAGATGAAATTCCTTAAATGGAGAAACTAAAGATTTTTCTCAATTGCATTATACTCTGTCTTGTGTCATTTTGTTTCTCCGGCCCATCTTGATCAACCAGTGGGAATGACTGATGTTGTTATCATAACGCTATTTCATCTGATATGTACTTTCTCTGTCAAAACAAAAAAGATTTTCACCATATATATTCCATGTCTGGCAGGTTGACATTCCCATTATTAAGTTTGCGGCTGGCTTGGCGGATGTTTTTGGCCTGTTGGAGATGTACATTCTGTTACATTCGACGCACTCGACTTTGGACTAGCAGGTACTACAGCCTGGTCAGTTGATAGTTCATAGGCATGTCTAACAGTCAATCTTGCAAAAATTACAGTTCTATCAGCTTCAGCGGAACCGTTTGATACATTGATTATCGCTTTATTGTTGACTATTCTAATGATGGTCTCTGCATCAGAGTGATGTCTCGAGTTCGAAAAACATTGCAAGGTTCAACCTACGAAATTGGATGGTTGCAACGCACACCTGGAATGCCTGCTGTGCAGGACGGGACATCTAGATTCCTGGAGCTTCTTTATAAAATAAGGTAAATCTTTGGTTTCAACAAGTCTCTGTTAGATCCGATTAGGTTCCTATCTTAACACAGGAAATTGAATCGTGGATCGCTATGTACGTTGCTCGGTTATGTTAATAGCTCATGAACGTTGTGCGTGCTCTTTAACGTCTTGTATCTATCAGGTAACTGTAACTGGGCGTACGCTTCGTTTCTGTACGTCTTTTGTGTTGATTTATTGCTCCTCGTTCTTCAGGGATGGAGAGCATGCACTTCCGAACACATTTGTTTATCTTCTAATACCTGGTATAGGAAGAATCACTTCGTACTGGAGTCTATTGTTGTTTTTTGTCTTATAACATCTAGCACTTGGCTTGGCCTATACCCGATTTAACATAAAGTTGTCGCTCCGAAAACCACAGGCCTTTTCAGCAATCACAGCCCGTTGTACTTCGTCAGCACCAAGAAATTCTTCTCTAAGATGGGTCTAGCTTGTCACATTGCCAAAATTCACAGCGAGGTAATGAGTTTCTTCCTTCGGTTTTCGTTCTTGCTATCCCTTCTCTAGTTTAACATGTTCGTTTTTTTCTTTTTTTCCCGCTTCAGACATCAGTGGAGCAAAATGCATGGGAGTTAAAGCAATACATTGAGGAGCTCTATTGGGGCTCGGGCAAGCGTGTGATGCTGCTTGGGCATAGCAAGGGTGGGGTTGATGCTGCGGCCGCATTGTCATTGTACTGGCCTGACTTGAAAGACAAAGTTGCTGGACTGGCGTTGGTTCAGAGTCCGTATGGTGGGTCTCCCTTGGCTTCTGATATCCTTCGGGAAGGCCAGATTGCCGATAAAGAAACCCGTCGGATCATGGAACTGATCATATGCAAGCTCATTAAGGTAGTTCTCTTGGCTAAAACATTGCATGCGTTCTGTGTCTTTGGATTGGAAGTTCATTGATTTACTTGTTTACTCTAATTATCGACATGGAACGTCCATTAGGGTGACATCCGTGCACTGGAGGATCTGACATACGAGAAGCGAAGGGAATTCATCATGAAACACAGCCTCCCCGCGGAAATACCGCTGATCTCGTTCCACTCAGAAGCTAGTGCTGCCCCAGGTGTTCTTGCTACAATGACTCACATAGCTCAGGCAGAGCTCCCCTGGCTCCCGCTCCCCAACTTCGGCGACGAGGAGTCTGATATTGTCCAAGCGGGACGCCAAGTCCCTGTCGTGATTCCACTATCTGCTGCAATGGCCTTGTGTGCACTTCACTTGCAGTTCAGGTACGGGGAGAAGAGCGATGGACTAGTGACATGCCGGGATGCAGAAGTCCCCGGTTCAGTCGTCGTAAGGCCGGATCGAAAGCTTGATCACGCATGGATGGTGTACTCCTCGTGGAAGAAGGATCCCAGCAAGCCTGATTCCTGTGAAATGTGTGAAGCCCTCCTCACAATGCTTGTGGAGCTTGGCCAGGCCAAGCAAGACACTGATGCTCATTCTGAGCCTCAATTACCTTAATACTGTGTGTGTATTGTGTAACAACCTTATAAAAGTTCAATATAATTGATACCATCTTTTTCGTGCTTGGTAAAATATAAATCTTGAAATTACCAATATGCCATCAGTAGATCAATATGTCTCGAGTTCGATCCTCGAGAATAATGCAACATTGTTTAATGGTTATGCAGAAAACATGAAGAGCTGGATGTGGGCTACATGAGCCACACAGGCCCAGCTAGAAAAACCCCATTATTTATTTCTGAGATGATTTATTAGGCTGCAGATGGACAGAGACCAAAAAAGGTAACTTTCTGTAGGAACCGGCCTTTGTACCTCTATTATGTCGTTGGGCCTATATCCAAAATTCCCAACCAATTTCCTCCACACTTATTTAATGATTTGTGATTTCAATCCTAAATTGGTCGAACTCGATAATTCTTGATTAATCTAAAACGACGACATTTTTCTTGACTAATCTAGAAAAAGGACGTTTGTGAAATGGAAAACGTGGTCACAGTAAATAGATGTAGGCCCAGTCCTTGAAACCCAATTGAGGGTAGGTACCAAAAGGCCGACCAGAATCTTTTAATGCCCATAGAGAAGAGGCCAAAACTACCCGGAGGCGGATTTGGTGGGGATTGGGTTAGTCCCTATTTATGGGGATTAATTTAAACCAATATCACTACACATGCAAACCAATATCACTTCACATGCAAACTAATATCACTTCATATGTAAACCAGCTTCTTGCAAACCAATATCATTTCACATGCAAACCAATATCACTTCACATGCAAACCAATATCACATGGTAGGTTATTGACCATAAGATTTAAAGATAATTAAATCTGACGGCCTAAAATATAGTCCCCACCAGTGGACAAATTTTCTTTAGTCCCCACTCAATCCGACAACCACCACAGGGTATCCCCATATTCAATTCGGAATTACCAAAATTAAGTGCTTGACATTGGCTTACTTAACAAAGGCAAAGTGCAATTAAATTCGCAACTGCTCCGCTGTTTTTCTTACTAAATTGGAACTTGTCCCGATGAAACATAAAGGCAACTAACCATGCTATTTTTTTAATGAACGATATTAAAAGTCCAACACTATTAAGCCATATTTAAAATTAATTTTTTCTATAGTATTCTTTTTTTTCATAAAATTTGAATCCAAAATTTTGTTAATTGAATCCCAATCCATTCCTATTTAGATCCGTTGGTTAACCATGCTATTTTGTATTTGTGAATTTTATTTTTTTCCTTTTCTTTTGCTATTGTTATTGAGATGATGATTTTTTGATGTGAGAGACAGTGATACGGCAACTGACAAGCCCTATTGTCTCAGTATTAATTACGAGGAAAAATTAATTTTTCTGAATATTCTATTGGTTTCCTCTCTCTTGACTTCGGATATTATATTGCTTATTATTTGTTCTCGACGAACATTATAAATAAATTAATGCTGATTTAAATAAAAACCGTTGAACTTCTATTTTCATGGAAAATAAAAAAATCTATTAGTAGTTTATCTCCTCTCTCTTTTTCACCTTTATGGGTACGTGAAATGGGCTTCATGCTTGCACCGGAAACCATCAATGACACATCGACAAATATTTATGAGTTGCAGCAAGCGGTAAAGTTTTTAAATTGCCACCTTAAATTGATTTATTTAATTTTCTCCAAAATTAATAACTTGGTCCAAGACGATGATAAAAATCTGTCACGCCATACAGATAGCAGAAAAATAATGGAATCGAATTAAATAAATTAGAGTTGAATCAATGTGACTCGATCCTCCTTAAAGTATGGGTGACACAGGAGCATCATGTGGATAGAACCAGCAACTTATTACACCATCTAGTAATTACATAGACCTTGTCAGGAAAAACTGAGAATAAAATCATCAAAACTATTGCGTAAATCAATTAATAAAGAGTTGTCTTTTAATTCTATGGTTTGAGTTCGAGTCGTAATAATATAGTCTTTTTAATTTCTTCGTACAATGATACGTAAAATTGATGCCAAGCTTATTGTGATACCTCGTAAATCATTTGTACTGTCTGAAATATTTAAGTGATTTGATTGGTACTATCCATATCAACAATGTGCACCTTCTTTTCTGGCACACATCTTGAGAGAACTACAAGGTTAAATGCGTTTGGCCGGGAGTAAGATCAGGATGGGTGACCACTTGGGAAGTATTTTTCGGGATGCGTGTGAGTGAGGATAAAACACGCAGGAAAAGACCTGTGTTATTCTGCGGAGACAGTCAGTCGGATCACGGGACGTTACATATGGTATCGGAGCAAAAATCTCAGCTATTATGGTGTGGTTCGGGGATCGAACGCACCGGAATACGAGAGATTCTGGGATTGTCTGATTCTAGCACGACGAGGACGTCGCGTATTTAAGAAAGGATGAATGTGATACCCCGTAAATGATTTGTACTATCTGAAATGCTTAAGTGATTTGATTAGTACTATCTATATCAACAAGGTGTACCTTCTTTTCTGGCACACATCTTGAGAGAACTCCAAGGTTGAACGTGTTTGGCCAGGAGTAGGATCACGATGGGTGACTTCCTGAGAAGTGTTTTCCAAGATGCGTGTGAGTGAGGACAAAATATGTTGAAAAAGACCTGTGTTAATCTGTGAAGACAGTCGATCGGATCATGAAGTATTATACTTGTTCAATAACTTTGCTTGATGAAACATGTTTTGATTTCTACATTAAATATCGTGTTCTTATTGAACTTATTTGTAAATGAAAATTTACACCTAACTTGAACTACAACCACCTTTGCACCCATTTCGGCTCGAACCTATACAACATTGCAGCTTCCACCCACTTTGGACGTCGAATTAATCATAAAATGCCAACAAATCATAAATTCTATTTGGGAAATGAAAAAAAATGATGAAACCCTCGTATATTTTTCTGCATCTGCAAATCGGACAAGTACGATGTTTCCTCTTTGTGTGTAGATCCAGCAACATAAGTAGGTCACGACTTCCAAAAACGTACACTACGTAACTGGCTAGGTCCTCGTGCCCTAGTAATTAGCGAGGAAGGAAGGCCCCCTACCTATATCCTAACTCCCAAAACAAAAAGCACATCCTAAGATACAGATAATATCACCAGTGTAATGTTGTATATCCATAAAGATGGGTTTTGAATTGAGTGGGGATAACATAAAAGTCGTCTCTACGGAGGAGATTTTGTTTAGACCATCAGATTTTATTAAAAACCGTATCTACAGATCTGACAGTCATGAAAAATCGTGTCTATAAGTATAATGACTTGATCAATTTTAGTGGAGACCACTCTTGTCCCTACTGAATCCGAACCAATAAAGATAACAGAGCACTTCCTCTCCTCCGAATAAATGGTCATTGCATTGGTAACAACTTCAATTAATTACCCTTTTTCAATTTCGTTCTATTATCTCTAGAGTAATTTTTATCCTTTGAGCGACGACCCGTCCACTCGACACCATCGGATTACTACACCCGACTTTCATCCCTGCTCGACGGATGTGTCTTTCGGTCAAGTTCCTTTATGCATTTGCATTCGAGGGTCGATCATCGTCTGACCCGAGAAAATTTTTGCACGCCTCCGTGTTTAATTATAAGGTTGACGTCTATTTAGCGTTTCGTACTTTCCCACGTCATTGCATTAAAGTTCTAAATTCTCTAACTAAGTGATAAATATTTATTTGATATGTTAACTTCACTTACATGTGTTATCTCATTCCTCACTAACCCATCAATTTGGGACTTAACTCGAGATTTTTCTTGGGAAGTGCATAGAAGGAGTATGTCATGACATGTGACCTCATGTCATTTCACTAATTTTATCTGTATATTATTTTATACCACTAATTTTATCCGTATGTCATTTTTTTTTCTCATTTGATACACCGAAGATTTATATACAGAAGATAAATAAATTTCGCTTCAGAAATCTGACTATCTTTTTTTGCTGATGGAAATCGGACCCCCTTTGAATAGGGTGAAACAAAGCAAGCATCACTATCGTTGTCTCGCATTTAAGTTTTAACAAGCCAGGTGTACGGACGACTGGTAGCTTTCATGGCATTGAAGAGCGTACACGTAGTTAAATAATCTGGTGGAAGAGAAACTCCAAGCTGGATGCCAGGTGTACGGATTAAATAAGCGCAATTGTGAAAAATATCAAATAGATTCAGAAGAAAAAATATATCAGTGTCAGTGCTTCAATTGAGAAAATTGAAAGCTAAAGCACGTACTTATATTAATTATCAACACAAAAAGGATAAATAAAAGATTCCTTTGTCCGTGGAGCCAATAATTCAGATGAGAATCTGGAGGTTTTTTTGAAAGGAGAAACAAAAATAACATTAAGTCGGAAAATCCGGAGGATGCCTAAGCAACCAATACGGAGGGAGTTCGCCAAGCCTACAACGAGACCTCAACCAGTCCGAGACCATATTACAAGTTCTGGGAATGTGCATAATAGAACACCTAGGTAATAAAGCAAGAGCATTTCTAAGTTCGATTACAAGATACTCAACCTCCCAATCAATAACAGGATCAGGGCAAGTCAAAAAATATAGCTAGGTGGCAGTCCGTTTCAATGGTAACGTCCAAGGCAAAGAAAAGATTTGAGGCAAAAGAAATGGCAATCTGGATCGCTTGGAGATCCGCTTCCAAAGGAGAGGTGGCAGACAAAAGAGAAGTCTAACATGTGACAATGAGGCCAAGATGATCACGAATAATAACTGCAGCACTTGTAAGAGGAGAGTAATCAACCTAAGAGGCATCGCAGTTTAACTTCACGTCTCCCGCTAGAAGGACAGCCCATGAAAGGGGTGAGATAACTAGATCATTTGGGGGAAAGTTTGCCTGAAAAAAAAAACAATAGTGAGCAGCAAGAGAGGCAGTCAACTCTTGAAGTTGGGATAGTTTTTTTTTGTCAAACTCGGGTTCCATTTTGCAGGAACTTCATTTAAAAAAATTCATTTGTAAATTTAACCCAAAATTTTCTTAAAAGGATTTAAGTTTGATAAATTTTATTATTATTTACGGCTGAATAATTATACTAGAACATATAATCTGATTCTGACAACTTTTAATTCTTTATTTTTGGCTTCACCAATTCAGAAAATGTTTCAAAATAAATGTCCAGCTTCATCCAGGGAAGCCTCACCTTGGTAGTGTAGAGCCTCCCATATTTTATGAAATTAAATTACATTATCATGTGATTGGGCCATTTATACGGCATGGAAGACCAAATTTTAGTTCCTCGTAAGTTCTATTCGGTACAAAGAGCAAGAAGATGATCGAAAAAACGTGTTCAAAAATTGCTTGAAAATTTAGAAAGAAATTATTTTGAAGTTGGAACTTTATATTATACAAGAACACTTATAAGTTTTAGTTTCTTATTGACAAGGTAATCGTATATGTTTCATTTTATGTTGTACGAGTTAGTTTATAATTTACTCTCAACTTTAATTTGAGATTATTATTTTATTACATAGACTTTAATTTTTTCTTTATTTGGATTATATTAAAATAATAAAAGTATCTTGTAAATTAATTATAAAAAAGATAGAATGTTAAAGGGTCAAACCCTGCAGACCCTGAGTCTCCTGGAGGGTAGGGTATGGGTCTAACAATAAAAAATTTGTAGGGTCAAAGGTAGGGTATAGGTCTAACTCCAAAAACTAGGATATGGATTGGATCCTACCAATACTCTACCCGATCCTACCCATTACCATCCATACTTAGAATTCCTAATTCTTTCCCTACCGGCCTTGTATTTAAAATTAAGACCAGCCATAATTAATTGGTTTGGCAAACCCCAAAAAAGGGTAACTTTGTGTTCCCTTAATTATGGCCATCCTTAAATTACAATAAAAGGTAAGTCAATACTTAAGCATGACATCAATTAATTCTACCCTTAAAAATGGTATATCCTATTTGCCTCTATCTACTAGTGTGTGGGTTTAAATTCAGTGGGGACATGGGTAATCCCCACTGAAAGGGATAGGGGCAATATTGGAAATACAATAATTAAAATAATTAAAAAATATATCAGCAAAATAATACAAATTATGGAAATACAAGTATGGGAATATTGGTTTCTATTTTCTCGGATATTGGTTTTCATCTTCTACGCTATTGGTTTCATTCTACTATGATATTGGTTTCATTCTACTATGATATTGGTTTCCATCTTCTATGTTATTGGTTTCATTCTACTATGATATTGGTTTCATTGTACTATGATATTGGTTTCCATCTTCTCGGATATTGGTTTCATTCTTCTATGATATTGGTTTCGTTCCACCGTGATATTGGTTTTCATCTTCTCCAATATTGGTATCCCATTATAAGTAAAAATGTATACCATTTGAATGTATTGGTTTCATTCTTCTCGAATATTGGTATCATCGTTCTAGAATATTGGTATCATTCTACTTTAATATTGGTGTCATTCATCTAGGAATGTTTTTATTCGAAAGAAGATATTACCCCTAATATAACGAGAACCCTAAACGATGACGAATAAGCACACCACGATCAACAAAATTGAAGGGACATAGATAGAGAGATTGAAGATCTAGAGACAGGTGAGCCGTATTGGACCAAATAAGCACACCACGACGTGGGATCTGGGTTCGAGCTTGTCGTTTTGGGGCGGCTAGCGGGGGAGAGCACCCGGAGAAGCTTGGACGCGGTGGATGGCAGATGGAGGATGGAGGATAAAAAGGAAGGGAGGTGGGGGAGGGGGGTTATATTTTTTTGGGGATTATATAGAAAAAAGGTGGAACCCTAATGAGTATGTTTGGATAAAAATTTGAAAATACCCTCAATAGATTATGACCATCAGATCTATAAAAAAAGAATTTGACCAAATCTAAAGGCCCATATTTAGTCCATGCCATGGGGATGATTTTTATGTAGTCCCCCCTGAATCCAAATCCCTAATGTGTATGGCTTAGAAGAAATTATTAATTAAATGGTATTAGCTTGTTTGCCTCTATTTTTTTATAAATATAAATTTATTAATATTAGAAAAAAATAATTACAAAACCCTTTATATCTCCTAAGAAACCCCAAAATACAGGTAACACCAACAACGATTAAACCAAATAATTACCCAAAAGTGCAATAATTTTGCCTAATTTGACCTTGGCAATTTCAAGTACAAAATCAAATCTTGACCGTAAAGATCTTCGATCGAATTTGACCAAATAAGCTACTCACGCGTGCCCTCTTAATTACCACATTCATATTTGTTTACCTCTATCTTGTTTCATTTCTCTGCCCTAGGGGTGAGCTTGAAACCTACAAAACCATAAAATCGACCGATCGCGAAACCGACCGACCGACAAAATCTAAACTGCACACTTTAATAGTTCGTGGTGCAGTTTCAAACCAATACTGATTTGGTGTGGTGTAGTTTCGGTGTTGGTCTCAACCACACCAACCGGTCGCAAAACTGACAAATTAAAACGACGTCATTTTAGTATACGTGTATTATATAAAAAATGACGTCGTTTTGTTTTAGTATATAAACCTTTTTTTGATTGCGTGAAAAATGAGGCTTTTTTCCAAATTTGGGCCCACTACATGGGCTTAACGAAATGGGCCCAATTTTGCGGTGCAAATTGCACCATGAAACTGCAAAACTATCAAACCGCACTACCGCAGTTTTTTTCGACACCGCCACACCGGCGGTGCAGATTTTCACAAAATCAAAAGTGCGATTCGGTGTAAATTTTCACACCAACACCGCAAAACCGCACCGAACTTACCCCTACTCTGCCCCGTGCAATTAAAACTTTAACATGATCATCTATGTAGGTTACTTCCTCATGTAATTAAAATTATTAATTCTTTTTGTAAGGATTTTTTCGCTTATGCGCTTAGTCATTATACAATTCATCAACTTTTTAAAAAATCAACATTCGAGATGGATTCTCTTTTTTGTTATACCGATTAAGAAGTACGCTTATTTATGGATAAATATAAAACGTGTAAATTCGTGATAAGATATACCGTTCTTTTCGGAAAAAAAATCTTTATCGATATTAATTGACGTATGGAATATAATGATGTGAACATAACTTCATTATTTTTTGTGCACTTGTAGTTCCATGCCACTTTCGGAAAAAATGTGTCATACCTGAGCATTAACTAACTTCTGATTATGATCAATAATAGAAAAATAAATAAATAACTCAAGTTCATATATAACAGGGACATTCCAAGGCATGTGGAAGGACATTAGTAGGTGAACAACAGTACACAGATTTGCACGATCTTGTGGCATCATAAGTGAAGATAAGAAGACCTTATGTCCGTATTCCAGTTCGCTTACAACAGTTTAATCGATAGATCCTTGATAACGATGAAAAATATGTCAAAAGAGTTTTCTTCTTATTTCTCCTGAATACATCTAGGTTTAACCGACGCTAGTTTATCAGAAAATTTTAACAGTGGTGAAATTTTGAATCTCTTTGAATTTGTACACGTCTCGTGCCATTAGGCTAAATATCATTTGACAGTGGCTCAACAATTACGACATCATTGGTTAAGATTTTAAGAAAATTATCACTTTAGTACTTTATGATTTAGTCAATTTTTACATATGATCATTTAGTTTGAAATGCAAACCTGTAGTTTGATTGACCTCACACTTAGCAACTCAGCCAGCATCCCGAACCTCTGCCACTGAACAACGTCGTTTTAGGGTGACGCGACATGCCTACTGTCTAGGTGATAACTTTATAGTGAGACTGACATTGTTTATTTTCTCTTCTACATGTTTTATTAAAAGATCAATAATATATATATTATTACTTAATATAAAAAAATCAACGTAAAATTACTCGTTAATCATCGGATAAAAAAGAAGAAGAGAAAAATAACAGAAAGCCCTCAAATGTGCCACGTTCCACAAAATCCCCCGAGTGCAGTTAGATTTCAGAAAATTGAAGTCACTTTTTCGTGTTAGAAATAAAGTTGGGATCGCTCCACTAGGGATGAGCTGCGAACCGCAATGTGTAGGTATAATTGTACTTTGTGCCAGGAATGAGGCAAAATACAGAAACTGGATTGTCCCATTAATTACGACATATTACTCGTACTTCCGGAACAGATAACAAATATGGCATTCTTTAATTAATATTTCTTATTTAATATAAAATGGGAACAACAAAATATTGAATACAAAATTTTAGGGCAGATACATTTCCAAAATTTTCATTTAAGATGACTTATTTAATTAGAACAATTTTTTTGTTGAATAAATTTTTTTTTCCTTGAAGAGTGGTGTCTTATTAATTTAATTGCCAGCTGTTCAAGTGAGTGTAACTTCATATGACTGCGACGACCTGCACCCAATTTCCCAGCCCCACACACTCCTATGAAAAATGACCATATTGCCCTTGAAGACATTTTCCTCTTTGTCCGTTGCCTCTATTTCTTCTATTTTCATTTTTTTTCCCAATGGAAAATCCTCTCTTCAAATCCGAGGGCGACTTCTGTACTTTTGTACCCTACACCTTTTTGCAAAAAATGTCCTTTGTACCCTACACCTCTCTCTCTCTCCCCCCCCCCCCCCCCCCCCCCATTTCCCACTCTCACTCTAATTATGCCCTCTACGAGTAATTTCCAAAATTTTGCTGAGTTTTGACGTATTCCCGTGATAAAATATATAGCCAATCATATTTTCAAGTCTCTTATCTTCAGAATATGTCATTTTTTAATTAAAATATGTTATTTTTTCTGATAAACTCTTACTGAAAAAACTAAAATATTCCTTCCACTCAAAATAAAATAAAAATTCCTTCTTCTCCTTTCATCTTCTCCCTACCCTTCATCTTCTTACTCCCACGTCAACTCAAACAAAACCCAAACTCGCAAGCGAAACAGAAATCTAGCATAGAGGAGCCGCTCATGGAGATGACCGCCAGAAATCTGAAATTCCAACGATGTAAATAAACATCCAAATTAAATAGATATCTAAAATTCAAAAACTCAAAATCTGGAATTTCGCTCTTGGAATAGTGCATCTCTTGCAATCTCGAATTTACCCACAAAATAATTTAAAAGTTTCATTAACCAAAAACATTCCCCAGTAGCTCCATGCCACCCAAACACCAAAAGTAGAACACTTGATGATCCCCATCAGCCAAGTTCAAAACTTTAACCAATCAAAATCCAGAAAAGCAAAAACCCAGTAAGGTCCAAAGCAAAACAAGCTGCAAGGTTCTTAAAACACAAAAAGAATGAGCTGGGTCGGAGAGAAAATGAAGCAATTTCCTGTCTTAATCTGCCAATGGATAAAACAGGAACCTGGTTCATCACATGCTTCAATTGATTTGAGGATTTCAATTGACCAAGTTTGGGTCTGTGACTCTCGCTCTCTCTCTCTACGTTTTTTAACATGCAAAACCGACGAGAGACCAATGGGGACGGGAAGGCTACGAGAGGAAGGGGGCGACGTCGTGGGAGGGTGGGGACGAAGCGGAGGGCAGAGGATTTAAATTTGGGGGAAATTGAATTTTAGGGTTGGATGTTAATTGGTTTTAATTCTAAGTTTTGGTTTTGGATGAGGTGCCAGGAAGAAAATAAGTCGGAGGAATAAGGAATTTTTTTAAGTGAGGGTATTTTAGTATTTTCAAGTGGGGGTTTGTCAGAGAAAATGACATACTCCGGTGACAGGGACCTGAGAGTATCTAAAACCAAACACGGAGGACGGCAAGATTATTTTTCGAAACCAAGGGATCCGAGAGGTAGAATGACCAAACACCAAGAACAAGTGAGTAATTTATCCTATATTTTATCATACTAGATGGGATCTTTTCGAATTTGAATCTTGAAAATTCAATTATGTTGAAATTTGGTATGCAATTCAAGATTTTTGTATGATCGATTTAGTGTGTATTCAAATAATTTCGAATTTTTTTAAATCAAAATAATAATAAAAATGAAAAGGTAATTACTTAATATGATACCCCATTAATGTATAAAGATTTGCGTGATTTGATTCGTATTATCAATGTCAACATGGTCCAACTTTTTTTGTGAAACATCTTAATTAAGCGAATTTGACTTGAAGAAATTTAAGTATGGATGACATCTGAGAAGTTTCTCATCGTACGTATGTGTAAATATAAAATACGCCGGAGACAGTCGAACGGATCACGAAACGAAATCTTATACTCACAAAGTGGTGAAGCAACTGATTTTTAGGGCAGATATAAAATTTGAGATTACTTAAAAGAAACTCATATAAATTGTAACCTTAAAAATAAGTTAATTATGCACAATAAAATTCCAGCCTTATGATATTTATATAGAATCATACCGCACTCTGTCACCTCTAGAAATGTCGCCGAGATGATGATAAAAACTTGTTAAACGAAGAACGGAATATTGATATCGTATTCAGATGATTACAAGTACTCGGATTGGTGTTTAAGTAGCTAATCAAAAGAGAGATTAAAGTCAATTAAAGGAATTGTGCAGTCTGATACTAATTAACAATTTTAAGCATCATGATTACGACTTCATTAACCAATGAGGTCTTGGTCCAAGATTAAGTCTTTCATTTTTCTAAGAAAAGAGAATTAACACACCGAAACAAATATTAATCAATACCCAGAGAAAAATCTCACCTATCAGGAATGGCCCACTAGTTTCTCTTATTAATTCTTTTTTGTCTCGCAAGGGATATAAAATAAAGAAATGAACACCGTAGGCAAGGTAAATGCATAATAACAAGCAACAAAAACTTATGTGAGTAAAAATTATTATAATTTGACCAAAATATTTACAGTTTGAACTTTAAGATAATTGTTGATTTTTTTTTAATTCAATAATTTTACTCGGCTCGAAATTGAATTATTTTTTCTAGTGAATATCTCGATGCTAGTATTATTTTTTGTGAATTTAAATTTAAGACTTCGCTTAAACTATGAGATTTTTCAAACAAAATTTTTCTATTTCTAAAGGGGTAGAAATTGACCCTAAAACTCTCAGACGATGTAAATGCATAATTGCCAAGATAGTCAAGTCCCTCGTGTGCTGCCCTTAAATGATCCACGTTACACCTTCCATTCTTTATTTTGACTCCTCTCTCTCCTCCCTCCAATACTTTCTCCAAGTTCTCCTCTCTAATTCAGAAAATTTAGTATATATACCTTCCCTTCTCAGCTCATTCCCTCCTCATTTTCTCCCCTTTTTTTCCCAAACCAAACAATAATAATATTAATAATAATAAATAAATAAATATGGGTAGTGGTGGTGGTGATCATCAGCTTCCATTAGTAAGCTCCACTGCTTCAAATAACTCATCGGATGCTGACTCCTCCTCGTCCTCCGCCTCCTCGAGTACTGACCTGGCATCGCCTTCCTACGTGCCGGGTCAACGGGAGGCGGAGGAGGGTAATGGCGGTAAGAAGAGGGCGAGAGAAAGCAAGCACCCGGTGTATCGAGGGGTGAGGATGAGGACGTGGGGGAAGTGGGTTTCGGAGATCCGTGAGCCCCGGAAGAAGAACAGGATCTGGCTCGGCACCTTCTCCACCCCTGAGATGGCCGCCCGGGCCCACGACGTCGCTGCTCTTAACATCAAGGGCAAGTCTGCCATCCTCAACTTCCCTGAGCTCGCCCCCTCCCTCCCCCGCCCGGCCTCCTCCTCCCCCCGCGACGTCCAGGCCGCTGCCTTAGCTGCCGCCTCCATGGTATTCCCCACCTCCCCTAGCGGAATCTGCATCGATAACACCAATATCGATGCAGACTGCGAGCGAGAGGTGGAGAATAGTAACAACAACGACAATGCATCCTCCTCGTCCGGGAACGACGGAGCTCCGGCGCCGGACGAGCTCGGGGAGATACTGGAACTGCCGACGCTGGGAGACGACGAGTCGTTTGGTGCCGGAGCTGACCGGGAGTCCTCGTGGCTGAACAATTACAACAATGCCCTCTCCCATCCTTCGTTCATTTGGCACTACGACGACTACGAGCACTATGAGTACAATGGAATCATCGGTTCTACTTGGAGCCTGGACGACCAGTCGTCTCCGGTGATGATGCTCGGAGACAGTAGCAGTTCAGTTTTCGCCGATTCTCTGTTATGGGATCACTAGTTGGTTACCATCTAGTTAGCTTTGTCTCTTTCTTTTCTCTCTCTCTCTCTAGATTATCTCATCGACTTTTTGAGGTCAAAAGGAGTAATTTTATTTTTAATGTTCATTTGATTTTCTTTACTTTTTCTGCTTTAGGCGTCTCTTTTTCTAGTTTAGGCGTCTCTTTTTGCTTGCGTCTTTCTTTTGTTCCTATGGGAGCCTTGTAGATTTTTTTCCGTTCTAAAATTTAGACAGGATGGTCTAAACTCCGAAGTTTTAAACAGTTTAAGATTTTGTTCTCTTTCCAAACAAATTTTTTTCATTTTTGCAAGAAGTAAAAACTGACTCACCAACTCCTGATAAACGAGATATGAACCATTGTCATCATACCCACAAAGCGTTGGTCTTGTCACTCACTTCAGGGCTAACTAAGAAATACGTTATATGCTTACCAAAAAAAAACTAAGAAATACGTTATATCCGAGTTGCTGAAATCTCTATCTCAATGTCTGTGCCCGGAGCTAACAAGTTCGTTATGGAAATAATTTCCTGGAGTATGTGTGATCGCCGTAAAATTATTGTAACCAATGGGCTATAGCTAAGGGGAAAAAATTACATTGCTTGGTGTAGGTACATTTTCTGCTAGACTTTAAGCTGTCATTGTCCTGATCCTATAAACAGAAGTAATTAACTGTTTGCATAGTTAATTACATGATGTTAGTTAGGTACAAAATCCCATTGCTTCAGCTACCAGCTAGAGTCCACTCTTCATAAATGTTTCGTTTCTTTTGCTGTCAGGCTCAATTGTCATCTTGCCCTAGAAAAATAATAGGAACAATATACTCTTAATTAGGAGTGGTTCAGATATTAATATCAGTTGGGTAATTTACCATTTAAACACATTCCTTCCAGGTATTTGAAGCATTTACCAATAATTGCCCTGAATGAACAGGGGTGTTGGTTATTGACTACAATATAGTCATAAATAACTTTAGAGTTCGATGTATGATGTCATAATATTGCTACAATTTATTTAGGATGAATTTTGCGCTACTCGAAGTCAAACATGAAAATAGTACATAATATTCGGAAATCAAATGGTTTTGGAAAAAAGTGCGTGGCCATGAGAGTTGCTCTCCAACCACCAAATTCTTAATGCCTCATTAGTGTCCTTATATGCATCTCCGCGTGTCTACGGTGTGATAGCAAATACCGACCTTTTTTATTGGGGATGAAAAAAGATTTGAGTCGGCATTTCCTCCAGGGATATTATAATGTTTTTATTTAATTTAAATCAGGGTATGGACAATACAGGAGTAGTTAATAATTCCAACTAGTTATATAAATGGGATTTAAGTAAGGTCGTAATATAAATACGGTCGTTGGGATTTCATTAATCCACTACTTAGGCTTTTATATGGCCCTATAACAAGTGGATGGTATGGTGTGCCCAACGTAATTAAAAAACCGGTCGTCTATTGTTCTTGGATTCTGACTTTGAAGATGGTTCCCTGTACATAGAGATTTTAGTCTTTGTATAATAATAAACCACGCACGTTATCAGACTGACTTATCTAAATTTGAGATTGATAAAATTTTAAAAAAATGATGAAATTTTCTTCACAATTATTTAATATTATTGTATTTTTAATATCTCAAACTCAAATCTTTTTAATTACGTTAGAATAATTTTCTCATCTGTTATCGAGTTTTATTTATTGTAATGAGCAAATGTAAATGAAATTTAATACGTGACCCGAACACAATGGTTTCCAAGGCTGGAGAGGTAGTGACCAACCTCATGTTAGATATTATTTTTAATGATTGTAAGATCTGTAGATACGATTTTCAATAAAATTTAATGATTTAAACGAAATTTCCTCTGTGAGAATGACTTTTATATTGTTCCCACTCAATCCAAAACTCCATCTGTCAAATAACCATCGCATTAATTGGTCAACAATATCAGTTTCACCGTGGCATTAATTTGGTAAGTACAATCATTAAATTGTTTCGCGAAATTTGTTGGTTAAAACATCGTTTTTTTAGAAACGAATTGTTGTCAATGAGACCAAACCAGGAACAAATATTCGAACTGAATAGTTGAACTTCATCAGAATCTTGTGATTCACCGCTAAAACGCTTTAATTCGAATTGTACTCATAATTTTTTCTTTCTATTTTTATGTTATTTCAAAATTTTAAGATTTATGGAGATTCTTTTCTCCTTTTATTGAATTATCTTGTTTTTCAGAATACTTAATATAATCACGTCAACTTATTAAATTAAGTAATCAGAATATCATCAAATGGTGTTAATTCAAAAAGTCTCAATATTGACTTTATATGGTAATCTGATTTGTATTATATAGAATGTACAGCGGCCACGTGGTGCCACCAATGAAGCAAGCCTTCCTTGCTGTCTGCCACCGTTTAACCAGTCTTAGGGCTTGATTTGAGTATATAACCTTTGAATATTAACAATTTGTTTTTCTTAAAATTAATTCGATTAATTGTTTCAAGATAATCTGTTTCAATTTTTATTTATTAATTAAAAAATTCAATAAATCGACATGATAATGTGGCACTACTGCTGGCGAGATTAATTAGTAGGTTTTTTTGGTAAATTGATTGATTAGGAGTTGAAATATGTTGTGATATTGATTTGCAGTTGATTTGGTTGGTGGGTTGATTTGATACTGGGACAAATGCATAATTGCCGAACTTGATATCGAGGAAAGATATTTTTATAACACAATAAATCAGAGGAGAAGACGGAGATGGGGGCGGCGATATAGTGTAAGCTTATGATAATATACCCTCCTAATTAAGCAATGTACTTGCATATTAATATGAAAAAGTTCACTTTAAGTGGTTTGACTTTTTTTACTAAGCACAACGTGGTTTGATTTTTATTTTTCCTCCTATATATTTTTTGGAAAGTAAATTTTTTATAAATACGGTAATATACCTTAATTAGTGTAGAATCCCTTTTGTGAAGTTGCGACCGCCGGCCTCGTTAAAACTCTACCGCGGTAAAATTCGGTAGAAAAAAAATTATGGTAAAAAAAGAGTACTCCAATAGGATAAAACCATTTCCTCAAAAAAAAAGAAGGATAAAACCCTACCTTGACATTATTATCACTAAAATTGATTATATATCATAACACACCCGCTTAATTACATGATTTCCTGTCTAATTTTTTTGTCCTACATTGATATTTTCAATGAAGCCGATGTTCCAAAATGATATTTTTAGTGATAAATTTATAGCCATAATTAATTATTTTTTTAATTGGTACCATGTGGATGACCATTCAACAAAAAATTATTTCCTTTTTCTCATCGTTTGTGCTGACATAATAAATATGACCTTCTCGAACTATGCCGGAATTATAACACATTCTCAAACTAGAATTCTTGTGCTGATGGACGAGATTGCAAAGAAGTTCAAGCAGTTAAATACGGGTTCGAGTTTGAGTTTGCTCATAATCTACATCTCGTATGAAATCACTATTATATCATTATATGTGGTTGGAAATTGGGGCCTTCAAATCTAACAACTAGATCGTATTCTACGGGTTGACCATAAGACAGGGCCGCAGATTGAGAAATTCCCTAACGGAACAGACTTCGAGAGTTAACCGTCCTAATTGGAAATTATTTAATTATAGCTCATAATCCGGGCTTTGGAGTGTGGCGTTTTGAATTTGGTACATGGAGAAATTACTTTTGTTGCAAATTGTAACTTCACATTTAATCAGCCACACGTGCAACTCTAAACCCGTTGTCGCCGCTTCTTTGGGCAATTTTAGACGACAGTTTCCAGCTAATTTCCCGACGTGTTTCCGTTTTAGTATTACGTTAAATCTTCGCATTTAATTCAAAAGTTTAAAATAACAAAATAATAAATTGGTGACTCTTATGAACAAAATCCAACGTGACAGTCTAGATACGAAATATATATATAAATAGATAATTTTTTCTCATCGTACGTCTTTTGCAAAAAAATCACCACTATAAAATGCATTGGATATGAACTAATTAGGCAACGGGACACTTAGAAGCACGAAGTTTACACTTGAGCCACCATGTAACGTGTAAACGAGTCATAACTTTCCACTTGTTGATTTTTCTTCTTCGATTCTGATATAAGGTTGCCGGATTATTTATAACAGTCCTCACCTATTTCTTATATATTAATTTTTGTGGAGTAATTACCTATAATATAAGTCCTGAAAAATTATTCTCATTTAGTAAATAAAACAACTAAAAATCTACTATATGTCGTCAGGTACATTAAAAATTAACCTATTTCATGAGGAAACGAGTTCTATTTTTTGTACTCATATTCAAAAATTTTGGCTTCCCTCCAATTTACCGCTACACACGCAAAATAAACACTAAAATTAAGCTTCGTTGCATGGAGTCTGCTCTACTCAATTACTTCATATTTTATAAGGCATCGGTATACTAAGCAAGATGGAATTAATTAATCATGTGATCAAAGTAGTTTAATAGTCTAACGTTCTACTTCCCGACATAGACGGAGAACTAATATATTCATTCACGAGTATAACCTGGCGCACTCAGTAATCAGGATTTGGTCAAGTGGTAATTTTGTGGTGATAATTCTTTGGTGAGTTCGCTTTCCCTTTTATGTTTTATTGAAAGATTAGTAGTTGAAATATTACATAAGTACTCGTAATAGAACGATTTCACATCCTAGAATTACAAGGCATCCTTTCTACCTTCGATATGATTCGGACCTTTTCCTCGGTTTTCTTTTATTAAGAAGTGGTCAAGATACTTCTGGTACAGTAGAACCAGGTTGGTCTACTATGTAATAGCTAGGATTCGTTGGCACATGCACCCCTCTTTTATAACCACCAGTTCAATCGTCGGATCAGCTGCTTTATCTTAATGCACCAGCCGGTCGAGCCAAAAAAATATTTTTTCATGAACAATATATATATAAGATTAAAAGTGATTTAAATATAATATTGATACTTATATAGTACAACTTTTTCAATAAAATTAGATTACATTTATAATTATTAACTATTTTAATAATAAATAATATATTTGTATTTTTTAAAATTTCTAGTCCGACTAGCGACCTGGCCAATCAGACCAATTGACTAGGAAGAAGGAAGAAATTTTGGATCAACATCTAGGTAGTTTTTTAAAATCATGCTTCAGTTGTTAGAACATGAGGGAAAAATGAGTGTTTAGAGATCGTGGTAAATATTGAGACAGTCTCCACAAGACCAGCAAGAGTCTTTCCCAGCGTGTTTTGTACTCATTCACACGCACCCCGAGAACTTTTTATATTGTCATCCATCGTGAAGCTACTCCAGGCTAAGCGCGCTTTACTTTGAGTTCTCTCATGATATTTACTAGAAAAGAATTTGTACTTTGTTGATATAGATAATTCAATCAAATCACTTAAGCATTTCTTAACATGTCCTATGATCTAACCAATTATCTCCACAGACCAATACGAGTCTTTTCCAGCGTAGTTTATCCTCACTAACACGCACCCTAAGAAACTTCACAATGGGCCACCTATCGTGAATCTACTTCAGGCCAACCACGCTTTACATTGTAGTTCTCTTATGATGTTGCTAGAAAAGAAGGTGCATTTGTTGATATGGATAGTGCAATCAAATTACCCTTTTAAACATATCTTGAACAAGGTGTTACGTTCACCTTCATTAAATAAGCGACATCTTCATCGCGCCTTACCCATATAATCCCAGGATCCCTCGTTTTCAGGTGTGAGATTGGTTCGTCAATGTCTACCTCCACCTAGAATGTTTGCTAAGAGCCACTCATTGTATGTACACTTCCACACCGGTGATCACTTCCTGCCCTTTAAGCCCAAGGGTCACATGCCCAATAGCCCAAGGGTCCATGAACCTAGACCTGACCATTATTCAATTCAAACGAATTCGAATCAAATTCGTCCAAATTTAAATTCATCAAAATCTTGAACCATATTCGATTCTTTCAAGGACAAATTTGAATCGTGAACTGCCGAATTTGAATCGAATTTGAATTAATTCTTCTTAAGGTTAGGGTTAAGGTTAGGCCTTAGGTTTAGAGTTTATACTACCATAACATTGCAAGAAATATTTATGTTTATTTTGTTCCTCTTATCTGAGTTTTTATTTTAATAAGTTGTTAAATGAATCAACATCTTAAATAAAACTTAGACAAAATATAATTTGTCGGATTAGAGTATAGTAAAAATTATACTTTTTTGTAAGTATAATTCTTATTTATAAATGGGTAACCCCCGTGAGGGAACCCTCGATCTATTCACGGGGTTCCAACTAGCCGATTTTGTCAAAATCCTAAGCGATAAAACTCTTTTTGGGAAAAACTGCAACAAGGAAAGAGGTTCTGAAATCAAACGTTCCAGTAAAAATTATGTTTTCAATCCTAAACCAAGATGAGATTTGTATATCTTACATTTTGAAATTGAATGACTTGATATTTGGTGCTTGAACTAATCCAAAGTTATAAGAATTATATTAAAATTTATGTTAGAAGCATAATTTTAGAGTTGCATAATTTGTTATCAAAATCCTAGCGTAATTTGTTATCAATTATCAATAAAAAGAAAAAGAGAATTGGGATGGGATTGTTTAAATTTTGAAGAATGTGAGAGAGTATTTATAGTGTTTTGAAGTAAATTTGTATTTATATAAAAAAAAGTTAAACGATCACGGGTCCACACTGAAAAGAAATGGGATAGATTGGTTGCCTAACGCTAAGCATCAGGATTCTTGGAGATGGGACTTCACGAGGTAGTGCATTCAAATTTCAATTTTCCCTTATTTTTTCTCTTTCAAATTAGTCCTAATTTATTTATTTTTTTACATATTACGACCAAATTCAAATCGAATTTGCCAGTTCAAAATTTTTTATAAATCTTGAACCATATTCAATTCGTCTCCGGATGAATTCGAATCAAAATTTTGATAAATTGAAATGAATCACGAATCGGATTCTAACAATAGTTTGATATACTAGAACCATATTGTACTAGTAAAGGTCTTGCTTTAGTGTCATTTGTAATGCCTCATGATCTAACCAACTGTCTCTACAAACCAACACGAGTCTTTTACAACGTGTTTTGTCTTCACTCACATGCATCGTGATGTTTGCAAAAAAAAGTGAACCTTATTGATATAGATAATACAATCAAATCATTTAAGATGTTCTTAACATATGTTAAACATGGTATTACATTCACCCTTACTTAAATACATGATGTCCTCGTCGTGCCATATCGATACAATCTCAAGATCTCACAATTTTCAAGTGTGGGATTGGTTCTCCATGTCCCCCTCCACCTAAAACGCTTGACAGTAGTCATTCATTGTACATGCACTCTCATACTCGTGATCACTCACAGTCCTCTAGGCCCCGGACATCACATGTCCACCAGTTTCTCTTGGTTCATCCGTGAACCACACCGTACTAGTAAAGGTTCGGCTTTGATATCATTTGCAATGCCACAAAATCTGACTAACTGTCTCCACAAACCAACACAAGTCTTTTGCAATGTGTTTTGTCCTCACTTACACGCACACTGGGAAACTTTCCTCGGGTCACCCTCGTGAAACTACTCAAGGCCAAGCACGTTAACCTTCAAGTTCTTCCATGATGTTTGCGAGAAAAGAATGTGCACTTTGTCAATACAGATAGTACAATCAAATTACTTAAACCTTTCTTAATGTATGTTGAACGAGATATTACATTATACTGCAAGCCTAAATTTAGAATTTATACTACTACATCCATTGTTAAAAGTCAACGAAGTCCTACACATATGCTAAAAATCAATGTTTAAAAACTGACCCGGAACGCGACCCAAAATTCTTAAAATTTATGGTTCATCCAGTCCCACCGGTCGAGTCATCGGTCGGACTGGGACTACTATTTTATATTAATATTATAAAATAAAATTTAATAAATTTAATTTGACATTAAAATGATAAATACCAAATAAGTTCAAATATTTAGCAACTTTGTTATATAATTTATCCAAACAAAGTCTTTAAACATGAATTAAACAAGTCTAGAAGTACAAGAAGATAATCATACAAGTTTTCTTGCTTGACATATTAGTCTAATTTGTTTGACTTAGTTGACATATTACCGAGAATTGTTAAAAAGATAAGTTTGTTGTGATCCAAAAGTGATATACAGGCTCTGAGCGTGGAAGTTGAGGTTTTATTTCTAAATTAAATCTGAAAATAGAAAAAATAAACACTAATTTTTCTGATCCAGGCAAACTTGGTCACCCGAAAGTACCTGACCAGGTAGTCCGACCAGATTTTGGCCGGTCGAATTATTTTATGAGTTTTAGGCAAAAATCGATCTGGGTTTGATCCTGGGTAGTGGTCGGACCACCGGTGGACCGCAATTTTTAAAACATTACTAAAAATACTTTTTTTTGTTTATATAGCACTTGGTTCAACTAATATAGTTTGAGCCAGATATAACATTTGAAATGTGGTAAGGATCTCTCGACAAATATTTAATATTGTTGTGTTCTCAATGGCCCAACTCGAAGGCCTCTCCTTTTTATAGGTAACTCGAGAGCTATTGATTAAACTAGAATAATGCTCCCATAAGTTGTATTTAGTGTTGGTTGGTTATACTAATTTATGTACATTTATATCTCAATGAATCTGATCTTATCTCAGCTGCTATGATATGCAGTTCTCTGAGTTGGTTGGAAGGGGACGTTACTTGAAAACCCTACTCGTCCACCATAAGTACACGTATAATCTTTAGCATTCACGAAGACAGGTCTCATCCCGCAAAGTTGGTACCTTAAATTATTGAATGGCAAATTGCTCGGCCCCATATTTTAATGCTGTGTCTTTTTTTATTGTCAGTATGGTACAGAATTATTGACGCCAAAAAGAAATTTTGTCTGCAATTCTCCCTTCGTACAGTTCTAGAGAGGGTAAAAATATTCTGGGGTCAACCTGTAACCCTTCGTATGCTGCGAGCAGGACAAACCACTGACCAACACTTGCTGTAGAGACAAATAAATTACTGCAGTAAATAATTGGATGTAGGACTGGTTCAAAAAATAGAATAATTGGATGCAAGACTATTATGTAACACCAGATCGATTGTCTTCATAGACCAACAGAGTCTTTTCTAGCGTATTTTGTATACTCAAATTACGACGTTTGTCAGAAAAGAAGATGCACCTTGATGATATATATATTACAATCAAATCATCTAAACTTTGCTTAACATATCTATAATGAGTATCACAATTTATTTACCTTTTTCTTAAGAGTAAACTATTTATTCACCGGTTCGGCTTTTTTCCCAACCTCTGATACTCAGATTTTAGTAAAGATGGCCTCTTTTTTATATAGTAAATGGCGGACTCTATTACAATAGAAAAAGAAAAAGGAGGAGTGTCTTTTTTTTTCCAACCTTTGATACTCAGAATTTAGCAAGAGGTGTCTTTTACGTGCTTAAAATGTAATCGTAAAATTTTTTGAGTGAATTCAAATTATTTACTACTTGTACTAACTGTAAGGGACATTTTTCACGGCTAGAGCGGCCGTGATTTCAACCAATCCAAGAGCTAGAAACCCATGTCACATTTCATCAATTGGATTTATTAGGCAACAAGATTCTGTGAGCACCCAGAATTTGATTTATATCCTGTCAGCTTAGGAGGAGGCCAAATATGCCCTGTTAGGTGTGGCGGGATAATTGACCCGTCAAGAACATCTACCTCCTTAGCCTTGGAAAAAAGAGATGGTCATTTACGTCTTTTTCGAGTAGAATTTACTATATTATCAAAGTTGAACTATGGTCAAATCAAATCAAATTTTTATTTCTTCTTTATATTGTTAGAGCGAATATTCGTTATTCGTCATTTGTGTCCTTCCTTTGGCCACTCAAAATCAATGCTTACGAGTTATGACCCATCTAAGAGGTATAGTTTCTTATCAAATAATACCGTTCCTGTTCCCACAAATATTGCTTCAAAATAGTTGTCTAAATTGCCTGTCTACACAAGTCCAAAAACAATTGCCTATGGATAGGTAGATTTTTTGAAGAAACCGTTCGCGTGAGAACAACGATGGATAACAAATCAACTCACTTTTATACCATATTTGAATCTTCGTATTCAACCAAAAAACTTTAATACAATAAATATGCGAATTTTTCATACTTATAAACAAGCTTACCATACTTACAAATTAACAATGTGTTGGGCTTCAAGCTTTTTCTTTCTTTTTTCTTTTGCCAATTTGTCTCATGTTTTTTAGGTGGGCTCGGACGCGTTTCTTGAAAGGGAAAGACCGTGGCTGGGCTCGATCAAGACTTTTGATCCGATGGTTGAATTTAGCAACTTACGCCCTCTTACCATGACCTGTAGTTCACAAAACGATGCCGTTAACGATAAATAACCAAGAAGCTCTGCCGTTGCCGTTTTGCTCGTACCCTTCCCCACATCAACAGCCAACGTCGATCAAGACCTCTGATTGATCGACCTTGCTCAACAAGTTTAGTGTCAAATTGCCCCTACAAGTTCGACTCGAAGTGCATTTCATCCAGTTTAATTGTATAAACAGATTAGACGTATAGTACGCATCTTGACAAACGCCGCCTATTGTAGGGTTTTTTTTGGGTGCCATAGCCTTTTCCCACTCAATTTTGTCATAGTAAGATTCGGCTGCAATTGCTTGTACTTTGTACATACAACAAAGATTTAATAATACTTATACCTTTACGAAAAAATTACTACGAAGATCAATTTAGTTCTAGAATTTGATGCATGGTCCAAGGCGACTAATCATACCGCTCAACAACGTAATATTGTAGTTGTGGAGTATGCTAAGATCAATATTTTAGCATCTTGACAAACACTACCTATTGTACGGAGATTAATTCAATTCTAGAAGATACCCGAACCAAGACCAGTCAGCAGATAGTGTAAATAGCGTAAATACTAAATAACTTTTGGTGATTTTTTTAGGAATAATAAAATTTTACTTGTAAAAAACAACTATACTAGTCAGCAGCGTAATCTTGTAGTTGTATAGGATGAGATATAGCATCTATATCTTAGTTGTTGTCTTCCTTTTAACTATGCATTATTTTATTTTTTTAGGGAAATTTTAACTATGCATTACAATATTCTTACTTAATCGAAACGTTTCTTAGCTACTTTTTTTTTAAATCAAGTTTTATAATAGGGAAAAATTAAAACTTATTTCACATGCGTGTAGTTAGTTGTATTATTTTCTATAATTAGTTGTAGATTAACATCAAGTTTTTAATTGGTTGGTGAGAGATAAACCAACCAATTGCACTATTTGGACGATATCCTTCCTAGACCGACATGAAAGATCCTGCCATTTTTGTCAATTGCTCCATCAGTAGAGGGTCCCTTCCCTTCACTACAGGCAAGAAAAATAATAATCAATAATTGATCCTCCATTTGGAGAAGCTGTTCGCATTAGAAAAAAAAATTTAGAAAGAAATGTGCATAACTCCTGTCGTTATTTAAAAAGTCGGATGGAGAGAGCTTTTGAATTATTCCGTTGTTTATTAACCATGATGATCACTAGTTGGACCCACGAAGAAACAGCTGTTGTAATTTTTTAGTGGCTGTCCGAGATATTGCCAGCCATGGCTAAGGAGTTTTAACGTGTAATTTTACGGTGACTTTTTCAAAAAAAAATTGTAATATATTAATCATTGGCTGTTTGCTCAACTTAGGATAGAGAAAATAAAATGTCCATCCTAAAATTATCGCTTAGTAAAATGACTAAAATCGTACAACAAATCATATTTATAGATTAATATCGTAAAATGCATACATTCTCGAGTCGAACAGCCCAGCAATACCCACATAAACTACTCCCATTATGCAACAGCCCCCTTTTTATTCTTACCCTCACATTGAGATAAGAAGTTACGGCGGTGGGTTTTGTAATATACTTAATAAATTT
This sequence comes from Hypericum androsaemum, assembly GCA_963995505.1. Classification (NCBI taxonomy): domain Eukaryota; kingdom Viridiplantae; phylum Streptophyta; class Magnoliopsida; order Malpighiales; family Hypericaceae; genus Hypericum; species Hypericum androsaemum. The sequence continues at coordinate 2,309,630 of OZ023182.1, forward strand.
CTACTATAAGTAAATACAATGACGATTTCCCTTTGGTTGGGCCATATTTTTTCCGGGATGATGTAGAACAAGCAACGACCATAATGATAATTAATTGAAAATTAGCTTCGGTCGATCTATATAATCTGTATAACTAATTATGTGGATCCGATCGAAGATATTTGAACAGCTGGGCAGCAATTAAGCGACTTTAAGATAATCATAGCTTATCCGAACATTGGCATGATCACAAAATATCGATTTATTCATATTCCGAAGTTCGGAATGCAATAATAGCCACATATATTTGCAATAACCTACGATTAATTAGTAAAGGTCAATTCCTATAAAGTCATTTGTCTCTTCGTTCTTTGGCAGATATTAAGATCCCAAATAGTCGTTCAACGAGAGGTTTCATATATTATTATTTGGTAATTCGTTGCTGTCCGCCTTGTTATGTCAAGCACCAAAGTCTTGTCACTATTTTCAATTAGTTAATATAGTTCTTTAGCTTAAATATTTTTTAATGTGTGATTCTACGATACGTCCCCTCCCAACGAAATCAAAAATTTTACATTTGGTCAAATTTGCACGACCTTCCTGATTATAATTAGCGGGATTTTTAAATTTCGACAGTATGAAATTATTTTAGCGATACTAGCGCCGAGATCGAATTTTTTTATCGGGATACTTTTTTTCTGTTACAGTATTTTTTTAATTAAATTTTATGTTATATGATTTTGACGAGGGCGACTATCAGAACTTCATATGGAGAATTTAATACTAAGTAAGATCTAAATATTTTAATATTAATGTACGTTTACGTACCAAAAAAAGATATTTTGCAATGTAATCCAAGTGCCATGATGTTGTGCTTGATTTTCTACATGCGGGAACCAGCTAGAGTTCGCAGCTAATTGTTCCATTCTCCCCACGAAAGTGTTTCATAGGAGACCCATGAAATTAAGCCACGGTGAAAAGATTTTCAATGATGTGATATCTATACATCATAATAAAACGTGTTAAGGCTGCGCTTTTTTATCCACTTTCCTCAAATATGCATGATTGCTCGTGATGCGTGGACGTAGGAAACACACACACATCTTATCTTTCTGCCTGGATTTTCCTGCTTCTAACACTTGTCGCTGTCAACTACTGCATGCATCAACAAATTATTCATTATTCAAATTCAAAACATGTCAAAACTTATTTAGGCGACTGTCTCAATGAAATTTTTATATTCATAAAATTTGAACTTATTGGTGTACAAAAATATCAAATTGAGGTGCGGATGTTTAAGCATCAACTCATCTTAGCAAAAATTTCTCGGCCGGTGTACCGATGGCATGAACTCTGTTTGAGGTGAAGGAGCCTAGGCTGAGTAGCAACATGCCTTGGTGCGAACTTGTCCCGAGTGAGCAGGTGTGCCCTGCACACCGACTCGTCCCAGCGTGAAATGGGTGAAACCTGCACACCAAAGGGGGTAGGCGCACCCCGCGCTCCAGAGGGAGTAGGCCCACCCTACTTCTCATTCCGGGTAGGCGCATCCTTGCACTTTGTCCCGAGCAGGTGTATCCCTTAGTCCTTGGATATCTCGCCTTGGGTCTTGACCAGGGTTTCGCCATGGGTCTCGATCGGGGTCTCGCCATGAGTTTTGACTTGGGTCTCACCTTGGGTCTCGATTGAGGTCTCGCCGTGGGTGTCGACTTGGATCTCGCCATAGTTTTTGACTGGGATCTCGCCTTGTATCTCGATTAAGGTCTCTCCTTAAGTCTCTACTTGGGACGTCATACCTTGCACCTGGGAAGGAGGCAGGCGCATCTATGCACCTCCAAGGAGGTAGGCATACCCCTTGGGCCTTGATGGAGGCGCATCCCCTGGGCCTAGATGGAGGCGCACCCCCGGGGCCTAGTTGGTGGAAGATGGTGCACCCTACACATGGTTGGTATAATTGCTGTAACATTTGACTCAGACCTTGAATTGAGCTGATTCTTTTGGACTTGGAAAGCTAAGACTTAGATCTACAACTTTGTTTATGACATCTTCCAAATCGAAGCGTAAGAGTGTCAAAACTACGTACGAAGAACCTTGCTCCTAGTTGGAAGCTCATCATGCGCCTAGTTTAGTAGATTGGCCATAGCTTTTGACTCGAAGGTGGGATTGAGACGATTCAAGTTGCTGTGCAAAGCCAAGACATAGATCTACAACTTTGTAGCTTAAAAAAATTTTAGAGTCAGAGTGCAAGAGAGTCAAGTAGGCGCACATTGAAACCCGAGCAAGGTGTCACGAGATGACTTCTCCGAGGCTAAAAGATGGGGCGGATGGCCGAGGAGCATTGCGGAGAACCACGGAGCCTTCCGGAATCCCCATGAGAGAAGAGGGGAGTATTCTAGATTACTCTACGGAATATTGCGGGGCATTCTAGAATACTCCAAGGAAGATAGTAGTTAGTAGTTGGTAGATAGGGGTTGTAATTAATAGGTAGATAGTAGTTGGTATTTAGTTAGATCCCATCATGGATGTGTATATAAAGGGCTTGACATCCTCATTTGTAATCATCCCTCAAAATCTCATTCTTTGAGTAATACATAAGAATTCTCATATCTTGTCTAGCGTTCATATGTATTTTCTCTCCTCTTAGCGGCGTAGAGTTGAGAGAAGGTGAGGGTAGGCTAACTTTGGCTAGCGAGGGTCGAAGTGCCGCGCAGATACCTCGAGTGGGAGAGTTTGTCTGTGATAATTGGTATCAGAGCCAAGTTTGTTACGCTGCGGGTTGAGATGGCTTCAAGCGTGGATGGTCCTTGAGTTGAGCATGTCGATAGAGAGCTAGAGAGGCCTACCGGAGGAAGGAAGGCTTCTCGCATAGATAAGTCGGTACCTCAAGATGTCTTGGTTGGCCTAGACAGGGGGCTAGCAAGGTTGCGACTCGAGATGTCTGAGAGTGGCGATAGGTTGGAGGACTTGTCGCAATGCATCAAGGAGCTAGAGCATGGAGATGCCAGGCTCGAGGGGAAGATGCTAGGAACACTCAATGAGCTCGAGGGCAAGACACAAGGTGCGCTCAATGCCGTTGTTTGCAACTTGCAAGAGCAAATCGAGGAGGTCAGGATGACTTTTCTTGCCAAGTTTGATGCCAGACAAACACAATTTTCTTTGTGTGTAAAGGCAGTTGCGAACGGAGTAACAACCCCCTCGATGGGACATGGGAATGTTCCGAGACCGAAGGAGTTCAACGACACAAGGGACGCAAAGGAGCTTGATAATTTTCTATGGTGCCTCGAAAGGTACTTTGAGGTGATAAGCATCAAAGATGATGCGATGAAGATTCGGAACGCGTCCCTCTACCTCACCGACACTGTGATGTCATGGTGGAGGAGGAAGTATGGTGAGATGGAGTGAGGTCGATGCGTGATAAACTCTTGGGCTGATTTTTAGAGGGAGATCAAGGGCTAATTTTATTCAGAAAATGTGGAGCACGAGGCGCGTGCACGTCTCCGAAGACTCGAGCACAAGGGAAATGTGCACGAGTATGTGAAAGAGTTCTCAGAGTTACTGTTGGAAATTTTGGACATGACGGAGAAGGAGTCACTCTTTGCTTTCGTGGATGGGTTAGAACCATGGGCAAAGATGGAATTCCAGCAACATGGAGTACGAGATCTCTCGACGGCCATTGCAATGGCTGAATCATTAATCGAGTTTCGGAGGCCCGAGTCACCAAGAGATAGGCGACACAGTCGATCGCGCTCGTTGAGCAAGGAACGAGACTTTTGCTCTAACTCTCGCTATGAGAAGAAGGGCGAGAAGGATGAGAAGGAGTGTGAGAAGCCAAGGGGATGTTTCTTGTGCGACGGACCTCATCGAGTTAGAGAATGCCCAAAGAAGTCAAAACTTTTAGCCTTGATCCGCGGGGAGAAGGAACATGAGGGATATGTCGAGGATGATGCAAGGATTGGTTCTCTTCGGGTGTTAAGTTCCCTCAAGGTTGTGAGTCGTGATAAGGAGGGGGGCAATCTCAGTGAGGGAGAAGACGAGCTAGTTCAGGGGCCACCGAAGAAGTTCCCACCTACGCGAGAAGTAGGTAATAAATGGCAAGCTTGGAAGTGGGACGAGGAGTACTGAGGGGTATTCAATGGAGTGAAGGGGCATTGATGAAGGAATTAGTGCGCACCCTCCCTGACCACCACAAGCGCAATGGAAAGGAAAATGAGATGGCAAAGGCAAGTTCATCCAGAGCCAAAAAGTGAACGAAGAGGCGGACGAGGAGGCGGTCCAAGAAGAGGGCGAATCCGAGCCGCGAGGAGTCCCAACACGCACCAAGGAAGAAGGAGCACTTGGTGCATGAGAAAAGCCAACCGGATGGCGACGCTAGCGAAAAGGCGAAGCCAAATTTTCAAGGAGAGAGGTCGCGACGAGGGCGTCGCGAGAATGGGTGGGGGAGAATATCACGGGATGACTTCACTGAGGCTAAAAGATGGGGCGGATGGCCGAAGAGCATTGCGGAGAACCACGGAGCCTCCCAAAATTCCCACGAGAGAAGAGGAGAGTGTTCTAGATTATTCTACGGAATGTTGCGGGGCAATCTAGAATGCTCCAAGGAAGATAGTAGTTGGTAGTTGGTAGATAGAGGTTGTAATTAATAGGTAGATAGTAGTTGGCATTTAGTTAGATCCCTTCATGGATATGTATATAAAGGGCTTGCCACCCTCATTTGTAATCATCCCTCAAAATCTCATTCTTTGAGTAATACATAAGAATTCCCACATCTTGTCTAGTGTTCTTGTGTATTTTCTCTCCTCTTAGTGGCGTAGAGGTGAGAGAAGGTAAGGGTAGGCTGACTTTGGCTAGCGAGGGTCGAAGTACTGCGCGGATACCTCGAGTGGGAGAGTTTGTCCGTGACAAAGGTAGGCGCACATTGAAACCCGAGAAAGGTAGATGCACCTTGCGCTTAGTTGAGGGTAGGCGCATCCCGTGTCTTGTTTAAGGAAGGTGTATCCAGAGCAGAGTTTTCTGATGTAAGGTCACGGCTTGAGTTTTTCCTATGTTGGAAAGAATCTTCTCGTCTCGGGTCATGATTTGGGGTTGTTCCTATTTAGGCCGGGATTGCTTGCTCAACATGGCAAGTTGTTCTTGTTTGGTACCTGTCCTCTTTATTTTGAAAGTCGGCTTAACTTTTTCTATACTAAACAGTGGTGAATCTTCTTATATTGGAAATGGCCTAAAGAGAATTTCCTTATACAGGGCGCGGCCTAATTGGAGTATTTCCTATATTAGAGACCGGGGCTAGGTCAAGCTGCTCTATATAAAGAGGGTTCGGGCAGAGGAGTAAATCATCCATCAACACAACACACAACAACTTTACTTATCTTTGCTTTTCCTTTTCGTAGCCTAGCCTAGCTTAGCATAGCACTTTTTTCACCTATTCTATTAGATCGACTTTGAGATGAGCACTCTGGATCCTTCTCGAAAAATCTTGACGTTCTTGTACCCCTTTTCTCCGCAACAGAATTCCAATTTTTAAGTGAATTAAAGTTCTTTATCGCTCGAACCGACTCTTGTTTGTATAGAGCTATAGTGACATTGCCTACTGTTTGAGGACCTAATTTTACAAGTATTTTTTAATAATATTGTGTTTACCATAATAATTTGACCAAATTCCATTTATGCATGAAATTGTATTTTTATTATATTCATATCAAAATTGTCAACCAATTTTTTTTTTGACAAGTTTGTCAACCAAATTTTACTTTTTAGGGATTAGTTTTGAAAACTTTATTCAACTAAATATTAAAAAAAACTAAATATTCGATATATCGAACCCTATTTGACATCAAACAAAGGTAGGTAGGTAGGACTGCTAAATAATTTTAGATATGATTACTTAATCCTTGTTGTTATGTGGGTGTTTCCTTTTTAACTCTTTTAGTATTATATTGTTGTTTTGCAATAATTACCTAAGTGGGGTCAGATTGACCACTCCTCCTACAAATGAAAAATAATTACGTCATGTCAAAGAAAATGACGAATCATTTGTGGAAAGCTGTAATCTGTGTAAAGTTTTTTATTCCTTTCAAAGAAGAAAAAGAAAGTTGATTCTTTATTGATTAACAACAAGGGGTAGATAGGTAATTTGTTAGAGGGGTTAAAATAGTACAATTTGGGATCACGTGATGCGGGGAAGGCACGTGACCCCAGCTATGAAGAGCCGAGGAAGGTGGCGGCGCGTGATTCGCACAGTGATCACTTCTAGTGTACAAAAAGGACAGAGGGATGTAATATTTACAGCTTGGTCACACAGCTGGAACAACGACCGCTTAAAAGCGACTGTCGGCATCCTTTCGGTCACCGCACGTGCACTGTATTTCAACGCTTCTTCGCTCGATGGGCCCCACTTCAAAAGTTTCACGGTCCCACACTTTTTTTGGTCTCGATATTCAACATTCGCGGCAGCCGACGACAGTTCATGTTTTTTCTCCTACGACTGATCTATACTTCTTTTTCCCACTAATTATTGTTCTGAAGTTTTGGGTCAGTCTCGGAAATTCTAAAATTGTATCCAACTAATTTGATCCACGGGTCGCAGACAATCTTTTGTTCATTGTTTGAGAGGATCTTAAATCTCACAACTTTTGTCCAAGATTTATTTTGAGTTAATATAAAGATTATAAATTTCAACTATTAAAATGATTCAGTAATTATATCCCAAATTAATTAATTCATTATTATGTCCTTTGTACATGCTTATAATGTTTTTTTACTTCAGATATTTAAAATCAAGTATTGTGGGATCTTAATTTAAGAAATTATTTTCAGAGTATCTTTTACATTCGTAAAGATTGAACTCAAAAATCTTTTTAATTAGTTCCAAATGTTTTGGACCAACTCTCATTGATATATGACATATTGTAACGAAAAGAAAACCAGATCAGTTCAACACGACATGCTTTAATATTGTCCAAAAAATAAGTACACATTATTGGTACGGAATAGTATAATCAAATTATTTAAGTTTTTCTAAATATATACGAAATATTACATGACCACAATTGGGAATCATGACGAGGAAGAAAGAAAGATTGGCACATTCATGGTTGGAAAAAGAATTGTCGATCGAATAAGACACGAGTTGATACAAACGTAACATATGCATTCATTAATATTTGCTCCATCAAGGACGACTAGTCGTCGTAGGCCCGGATAATGAGCCTCTGGCGAGCTGCCGACTGCCGACCTAAGTGGGTATCATCGTCGTTATAGGATGATATTCCAAATGTACGATAAAGGTGGTGCATGGCATGGTGGCATCTAAATTCTAATTTAGCCTACGATCTGCCTGTTTCCCATGAAATTATTGGTCGAAAAGGGGAACAAGAAGAAAATGGGACGGTGAGTTCTACAGAGTCTCGGACAGGATTTCTCCACAGAATACGACGTCCAGTTCCCTGTTGTCCAATAAAACCTTGTTCTATTTAGGTATATTATTTCAAACGTAGATTAGGCTCGGATAATATATAGTATAAAAGAGTGTACGTCTATAAAATAAAAACCTAAGAAAGTAACACCTATATAATCTGTGGAAACAGGGGAATCCATCTAGAGGTGGAGCCGATAATGGAAAAGGATGGTTATGTCTTGTTCGACGTTGTCGTCCAGATTAAAAGAAGGAACCTACTTTTTTTCTCTACCGTAAAAAGTGCAACTTTCGTGGACCACTGTATGCCTCTTTCAAATTAAAAAAGAGGCAATCCTTTTTCATCTCATTACGATGTCGGGACATAATCGTGTCACAAAGGACAACAAACTCAACTGTTAGCACGTTGTATGTGTGTTGGTAATTTAATTTCCGTGTGTAGTTGGTTGGATTTTGGTGTCTTCGTGTTATTTGAGGATTGCGCAGGTGAGGCATCTCAGTCACCACACGTTCTCCAAATTAATGCGCCAATCAATGTGCCTTGATTCAGAACCAACAGATACCGAGGGAAGTCGTTGAGTGGGAAGATGATTTGATTTTCGTTTTTATTCGAAATCATCTTACATTCACTTGTTCGATTAATTTAGACGCAGACGGGTTATGAAACTTCTGATATCGAATTTAAAGACAAGGGTCATATCCTTCTATCGCTCTCCAAGCAACGTATAGGCCAGTACAATGTAAATTGATGTCGAGCGAACTGTGTGCGGGTGTCATTGCAGGCCACCAACAACCAAAGCACATGGCACCTCGCAAGTCTCCTTCCATTGCATGCCTTAGTCGCATCAAGAGCCATTCAGCCAAGGGAATTGCAGCCTGTCCGGGTCCGGGTCCGGGTCCGGGTCCCGATCCGAGATGGCAACGCTTTGTGGTCTGCAAAATTGGACCTGAAACACAAACTAAGAGAAAGGACGATTTTGATTGATCAAAGAATACGATCTGCAACAACAATTCTGTGATCTAAACAAGTACGACTTCGATTTGCCTCTGGCCCACAACATTTAAGGAATGAACTCCCTACACAAGAAGAACCATTATGGAGTCATCATTAGGAGATGATGGCAAAAGCAGAGACCGCAATTTGTTTGGCTAACTTATTTCAGGCAAATGATTTCTGCAAGGCCCAAGTTTTATTCAGGCCTTTCTGGGTTAGGCGTAGGGGCATTCGAAACGCCACAATATGAGAAGACCTACCTACAAATAGGATCCAAATTCATCATGTCACTAAAGCAATGAGAAAAAAAGGTTTACGTCACAGATTTTGCAGTTTCCATGAGCGACAATGAACAAAGAGCGAACTGTAGTATAGTTGGAAGGAATAGCTTACCATACTCCATACTGATGAAGCCTCCATGTGTAAGTATGAAGATGGATAGCTGCGGTACAGACATAACATGTTATCACCTGGGCCTCCAAGGGAGTGGCATACCTGGCCTGGACTTCAGCCTGGAAAGTCTGATGAGAGATGAAAAATATCGTCCAGTTTTTTAAAGTCCGGCCCATTCCTTCGCAAGGAGTAATGACCTCCATGATTTAAAGAGAGAACAATGAAGTGTGATCTTGGAAAATTTGAAGTATGCTTAATAATTTCTGTGTGAGTTAAGCAGATGAAGAATAAAAATGGCTAAAAGTAAATAATTTGGAAGAGCATTTGTTGTTCAACCTTCAAAGAAGTTGCACAAGGGACTTAACGAGCAATTAAAATTTTGCAGCTATACCAGAAACTGCGACGCGTAAGGTAACATAAAACGCCAGCATGCATATTTTAAGTTGCTTGCCAGTGCAACCAGACGCACATCTAGATTCCTGGACACATGGTAGCTACAGCAAGGTAGAAGCCAAGAGTATTGCTACTTTATTGATTGAGGTAGAAAAGATGAAGCAATTTTGGGTAAAATGGAAGTATAGCCTACGTACACTTTGAACTTCAAGTGGATGCAAGTCAAAGAGCCAGCTTCCTGCAAAAGAGAGCGCACAGCGTCAGCAGATTCTTGATAAATGTCCATCATAAAGTTACGAGTTAAATGTCAAGTATTGTTATAGTCAGCCATCTAAAGTTCAGCATAATGTATGAACTGACTGACAGCAAAACACATCCAAAACTAGAGAATCAAAAGCGAACCTGGCAGTTATAAGCTCCTGGCATCCCGATACGATATCTATATCCAAGTTTAGCCTCTATGTTTCAGATTGAACTATCAAGCTCATATTTTCTCCATGGTTGGCTCAAGGTTCTGACGTTGAAAATCTTTCTGATTGTTGTCAAGCACTCATTTTAGGATTCGCGTAGGAAATACAATGGTACTTGCAGATTTCTGCTGATCTGGAATATTACATTACCAGTCGTCTTTGCAAGAGCATTTCCCAGCATCAAAATGATGGAATCTGGTCGCATCTCTTAAGATGATTATCCTCCCTCTGGATTTAGATACAAACTTCATAAATTCGTGGCAGTCACCACAAACACGGATGTTCTTCATTATCCTAATAGGTGTAACACTGTGGTGCTTTCTGCTCAGCCCAAACGCAAGAGCAAGTTTCTCACTGTGGTAACAGATTGACTCAAACTTCTCCTCCTCCCCAACATTATGAAGAACCAAACCGGTATTAGGAACAAAACCAGCTTTCTGTAGCTCATTGATCAAACTGTTCAGTTCAGCATAAATGATCTTTGTATCTGGATGCGTTCGGTCATCTGCAACAAACTTGTGCTGTTCATTGTCAACATTCATCCAACTGTAGGCAGCACATTTCTTAACGTTTCTTCTTTTCATTAGAGCTCTTGTAGACGCGACATCTTTCCACCGTCCACAAGAAGCATAAATGTTGGATAGCATGATGTACGGCAGAGCATTGAGGGGATCCAATTCGAAGAGACACCTGGCAGCCATCTCTCCATGATGGATGTCCTTTCTTAATGTACTGATAGATAGCACAGTGGACCATATTATATCATTTGGTTTGAGAGGCATGCTATTGATCAACTCAATTGCTTCATCCAAGCTTCCCGAATGTCCAAGGAGACTGACCATGCACGCGTAATGATCCAAAGTAGGTTCCAGTCCGTGCAGCTCGCTCATAGAATTAAAGTAACTCTGTCCTTTTTCAACCAAACCAGCATGACTACAACCAGATAGAACACCGACAAAGGTTATGTCATCTGGTTTCAGATTCTCCTCCAGCATCTTGTCATAAAGTTGCAAGGCCTCCAAATCTTGTCCATTTTGTGTATAGCCCCTTATCATGGCGTTCCAAGAAACAACACTCCTAAAAGGGACCGTACTGAACAAAGCCCGAGCATCCTTCGTGACTCCACATTTACAGTACATTTCAACAAGGGTACTAGACACCAACAAATCATCCTGAACACCAACCAATAATGCTTTCCCATGAACAGCCTGGCCATGATACAAAGAAGCCAACCTGGCAATGCAACTGATGACATTCGACAGAGTATGGCTATCTGGCCTAATATTTTGCCACAGCATGTCCCTAAACAAAAGCAGCGCATTTTCTTCCTTTCCATTCAGTGCATATCCCGCAATCATTGTCGTCCAGCAAACCTTATCCTTGCCTTTAATGTTAAGAAACAACTTATAAGCTTCATCAACACTTCCGCTCTCGACGTAAACCCGAAGAATATTAGAAAGTGTGAACTGATCGGGCTCCAAGCCCAAATATTGCATCTTGTTAAACAATTCAATTGACTTCTCAGGCTGCCCATTTCTCAGGTACCCGTGAATAATCAAATTCCAGGACACCACATTCTTACCGCTCATCCTATCAAACAACCACCTTGCACGATCAATCTCGCCACACTTGGCATACATATCAATCAAAGCATTCCAAACAAACACGTTACACCTCGAATTCCCGGTAATAATCCTCCCGTGCACCTGCTTCCCCATCCTCAAATCCGACAACTGAGTACAAGCATTCACAATGCTCACATGGGTATACTCCATCGGCTCAAACCCTTCTCTTATCATCCTAACAAAAGCCCCCACCGCCAGTTCTCCGCATCCGTTCCTCACAAACCCCGAAACAACAGTATTAAACGACACAGCATCCGGAAAAGGCATGCCATCAAACACATTCCGCAGCTCCTCAACCGTCCCGAACTTGGAATACAGCGAAAGCATGGCGTTCCACGAGAAGACATCTCGGTGGGGCATTTTGTCGAACAGGTTGCGTGCGTCGGAGAGTGCACCCAGCTTGGCGTAGAGATGGAGGACGCGGTTGTGGAGGAAGGCGTCTTTGGGGTGGTACAGGTGGCCGTCCATGTGGGTTTGGAGTCTCCTCGCTGATGCCACGTCATTGGCTCGGATGCATCGGAGGGCGAGACGGGTGTACGTGTCGTGTGTTGCGGGGCCCAGGGCGAAGAGGGAATCTATAGCTTGGCGGAGGTCATGGGGTTTGGGTTTCATTGTGACCGTTGAGAATTGGCGCCAAATTTTGATTGTGGTTTATACCTATATATATATATCATAATAATTAGTATTTATTCATGAACTAAATATATGCCTTCTTAAAGGTTCGGAGTTAAAATACAACAAAATAACTTTAATTAGCTTCCACGAATTTATTTTTTTGAAATTGAATTAGCCTCGGTATGGAATTGACTAATCCTAATATAACTTTTGTCATCCCCAGTGGCAACAATAGTTATTTAACTAGTTTATCTATTAATTAGTTAGCACAAAGTTCAAGTAGGTGTTTAGAAATTAATTGATAATGAAATTCACATAATGCACATAATAACATCTTCTATTGCCAAATGACATTTGGCCCAGAGACTTATCGTGTAGGACAATTTGACAAAGTCCAGATTTAAATCTTGATAAAGTAAAAAAAATTTCATAAATAGTAGATTAAAAAAAATATTGTGTGAAAACTTTCGTCTTGTCATATGTTTGTTTAAGTTGCGTTTGTTTAGATTATGTTTGATGAAAAAAGGCTCGGACAAAATGAAAATTGTCCAAACTCTACATTAAATCTTGTTCCATCAATTTTGATGGGCCGAATTTTTTTTTGTCCCGCGACATTTAATGTCATGCCATATAGACCATACCTAATTAATTAATGGTTTTCCTTTCAAACGATGCCTCTTTCTTTTTTATTAAGTTTCTTTCAATTTTAAGATATTTGTTATCTTTTTATAACCAAATTAGTACTGTACTTACTAGTACCGAGTCCTATTTCTCTAAGTTTATCCATAATAAATTCCAACCGTGAATGTTCGATCTATTTCTAAGATTGTTACCAGGAGGATTGACTCCCAAGATTCTCAAAATATAACAAGTTTCACAAATCAATATTCAAACACCTCGGGAGTTAGAGCTTCCAGCGGAAAACTTTGTAGTGGTCCCATTAATGATCGATTTGGTATGCTTAGATATCGATGATGGTCCAATAACTTAAGAAATAATTCTTCCATTAGTTAGCTCTTTTGTAGTTGAGTTGTTAGATTATGGTTGGTCCAACCAAAAGCACTAGAAAATAGTAATACTTTTATAGTAGAAAAAAAATGAGAGAGGCGCATCACATTCAGAGCGGCTCTTTTTCTTTAAGATGATAATGTACTTTAGGCAGCCTTAAATAATTATAGTTTATTTTAAGTTTCTATTTGTAGAATATTTTCTTTTATTCCATTATGACAATAATCACATTGGGTTCGAGATCTCAGCGCGCAATAACAATGTATCAGGAAAATAATCTCAGCGTATTTGATACCGTACTAATATCAAGATCACTTGAATGGCTCAAGACTCGACATTTTTAAGTTAAAGAAAATGCCACAAAAGACGTGTTGGGTTTTTTTATGTGGAATGGATTAACTAATTCAAATTATGTAGTATTTTTGTTTCAAATTCGAACTATAAATTACTTTCAAAAAGACCATATTCTAAGTATTTTTGTTGCACTAGAATTTTAGTGCAATGGGAAGATGTGTTTATGCCCAAGAAGTAATATAGGTTTATCTACTAAAAAAAAAATTTTAGATGATCCTAAAATTTTTTGAACGAGTATTTAACACTAATGTATTCACAATTACTTGAATTTTTTTGATTAAGTTAAAACTACTCTTTCATTAGTTGATGTAAGTGGTTATTCGTACTTTAATTTTTCAATGGACAAACTTGGTAGTTTTTTAAGGGATAAATACACATTATATCCTATGTTATCGGAAATTATTAGTTAGAAGTTTGTGTTATGGAAACACTCATTTTAGTATCTTGTGCTATTTTTTAAAGACACTTGGCACCTTTTTTCATATAAATTTTAACTTTCGTTGATGTATCAATTATAACATGGCTTTGACTTGCTATTATGGTACAAATATATGACATATTTGTGTCATGTCAATAATATTCCTTAAGATTACAAGAATACCCCTTCATGATTTTTTTTCATTTGTCCAGTAATACCCCTTAAAAAATGCAGTCTCTCCACCACCAAAGAAAATCCCTAGATCTCAAACCCAACGAGCCCATCCCACTTCCATCTTCTTTTGTAGGTCTACCACCATCGCCTGAACTAAATTTAATAACACCATTTGCTTAACATATTAAATGAAAGAACATGAAAAGAAAGAAAGAAAAAGAAAGGAGAAGTGAAGAATGTTTTTCTAACTTTATTTGAAGACCTTTAATGGAAAGTGAAATGGTTTAGAAATAATCTTTGAATTTTGAGATCAATTGTGGCATTTAGAATTTGTTCTATATGGCCTTTGAGATCCTATAAATATAAATGATTTAAATCTCTTCACCATTTTTTCATTTTCACCATAAGACATTATTTTTTAAATTCTAGAGGTGGATTTTTAAGAATTGCTATTTAAAATTTCTAGAATTCTTGATCAATTCTAAAAGTTTAATTTTTAGAATTCATTTACAACATACAGAGGGAAAAAATAACACTTTAATTACAGCGATTACAAATCTCGTATCAAGAACAGAAAATTGAAGACTTTCATCGGATTGGTTGAAACATCGCTAAGTCAATTGCCCGACGACCTATTGACAACTCAAAATTCAGTTTTAGATTTTGAAGTTTGGCTCGAAGATCATTCATGTCTCGGCTGATTTTACGACACAACAAAAGTCAGATTTTATCCCACTTTTTTCAATACTGAATAAATATTTTCAATAATACGGGATACTAATATATAGTTAATTTTTTTTTCAAGGATTGACCTTTTCTTTATGAAGCGTTTTAAGAGAGAGATCGATACTTATCAAAAGAGAAAAATGGAATTGGTAGTTCTTTCAACTCCAAATGTCATTAGCGCCGCGTTTGGGGTGTGATTTTGTTGCATAAGCCACCTTTGAAACTTGTGCTTGACATTTTCCCGAAGACGACCTTTTCTCATTCACCACCACACTCGAGGAAAATTAGTTTCCGAAATTATCACATAACTGGATTTCTGGTGGATTGCTAGTTCAAATTCTCAGTATAAAATTTATGGAATATTAAAAAACTGAGTTAAATACGAAAATATTAATATAATATTATAATAATTTGGAGAAGTGATTTTTTAGTGCGACAGAAAGCATCAACTTCTTACCAATAAAACCTAATTACCAAAAGAATTTTTCTTTTTTTTTACACTCGTTATTAATGAGAACAAAGGATTGCAATATATGGTATTTATATCATACAAATTTTTAGTGTATTTCAAGAAAAAGACGGTCGTAGTTTAAAAAACAACAACAAAAACAAAAAGGTTGAAGAAAAGGATAAGAATAAGTTTAAAAAATTTTAAATCCTGTTGACGCGCTACGACTCGGCTCATGCGTCCCACTGTTAAATCTCTGTCGTCACTATCCCCCGTTTGCCTTTTAATAAATTCTTATTTCACCTTTCCTTAAACTTCAAGCAAGAATCTATAACTGACCACCCAACAAAAACACCCACTCTCCCAAACACGCCCTAACCCCCCAAACCAACCAAACAGCTCCTTAGGACAAGACAAGCCCAGGGCATGTCTCACATATTCAGAGACAAGTCCGCGTTAGGAAGCTCCAAGCGCCACGTCATCGTTCCGGTTTCCTCCACCGCGGCGGTGGTCCCCATCTCCTACCCCATGGACGAAATCGTCTCCCCTTTCGGCGGCCTCGCCGTCGACCTCTCGGAGCCCGACCTCCGGGAGTCCGCCTACGAGATTCTCATCGCCGCCTGCCGGAGCTCCGGCGCCCGTCCACTCACCTTCGTCTCCCACTCCGACCGGGCTAATTCGGCTCCTGCGCCGTCGCTGCAGCGGTCGTTAACCTCGTCGGCGGCGAGCAAGGTCAAGAAGGCGCTCGGGATGAGGTCCCGGACAATCAAGAGGGGCGGCGCGGGGGCCGGGGAGGAGGAGGCGCCGGCGCCTTCGGGGAAGAAGGCGGTGACGGTGGGGGAGCTGGTTAGGGGGCAGATGAGGGTGTCGGAGCAGTCCGATTCGAGGATCCGGCGGGCTATTTTGAGGATCGCCGCCGGCCAGGTGACCGGTCGTTTATTTTAGTAAAAAAGAGAGCTTTTAGTTTGGATAAATGGTTTTGACTTTAATTGGAAGAAGATGCTTTAGTTAATTCTCTAATGTTTGGTCTCTGTCTTTTTGCGGGTTTTAGTTCATTTTTGAACTTTCCAATTTTGTTGGTTTGCTTGAAGTTTAGTTGGGGAGGTAAAGGCTAAAACTTTATTATAAATTATGGGTTTAGATGCTGTGATCTCTTACTTGATCATGCATTCAAACCTATAGAATGGGGCTGGAACTCGAAATTAATAAAATTAATGAAAATTGGGATAAAATTCATTTCTTTTCCTATTTATAGTGCATGATCTTAGTTTGAGATGGTTCTTAAACCTTTTCAACTGTCTGTGTTCATGTCTCAGCTTGGTAGGCGGATGGAGTCTATAGTCCTGCCACTTGAGCTGTTGCAGCAGCTTAAGTCTTCGGATTTCCCTTCCCAGCGTGAATACGAGGCTTGGCAAAGGAGAAACTTGAAGCTTCTAGAGGCTGGATTACTCTCCCATCCATTTCTGCCACCTGATAAGGCGAGCACTGCTCCCAAGAGGCTCCAGCAAATTATTCGGGGCGCTTTAGACAAGCCCATTGAGACCGGAAGGCACAACGAAACAATGCAACTGCTTCGGAGTGTTGTCATGTCTCTTGCATGCAGATCGCCTGATGGGTCGGTTTCTGAAACATGCCACTGGGCAGATGGATCCCCCTTGAATTTTAGATTGTATGAAATGCTCTTGGAAGCTTGTTTTGATGTTAATGATGGG
The DNA here is from genome assembly GCA_963995505.1 of Hypericum androsaemum. NCBI lineage: Eukaryota > Viridiplantae > Streptophyta > Magnoliopsida > Malpighiales > Hypericaceae > Hypericum > Hypericum androsaemum. The sequence goes on from OZ023182.1 coordinate 2,326,347, forward strand.
GCTCTAGTCATTGAGGAGATTGATGATGTCCTGGAACTCATAAAGAAGACTTGGGGGATCCTTGGAATAAACCAGATGTTACACAATCTTTGTTTCTTATGGGTCTTATTCTATCATTATGTTGCCACTGGCCAAGTTGAGGACGACCTTCTCTTTGCAGCCAATAATCTAGTCGTGGAAGTAGAAAAGGATGCAAAGGAAGCCAAGGATTCTGATTATTCCAAACTTTTGAGTTCTATTTTGAGTGCAATATTGCGATGGGCAGAAACAAGGCTTATTGCTTATCATGATAGTTTCGATAGTGACAACATTGAGTTAATGGATTGCGTCGTTTCGATGGCAGCTAGAGCAGCCAATATCATGGTGGATGATATTTCTTACGAGTATCGTGGGAAAAAGAAAGGCAATGTTGCCCGTGAGAGGATTGACGCTTTTGTAAGATCATCCTTGCGGACTGCATTTGCTCAGGCAAGTTTCATCATTTTCTCGTTCCTTCTCTGATCTGTGGATATCATTTTTTTATATGCTCACTTGGTGAATGGTTTACTCAACCTCTTATTGTTTGGTATGCAATTGGCTTTGATTACTTATTGTGGAGACATTGTTTCAAGAGTTCTTTGCATAAATTTTGGCTGTTGAGCTTGCATTAACATCCTACTGACCTAACAAGACGTAGGGAAATATCCGTTTTCTGCAGGACTTTTCCCTCCATCTTTAACACTGTTTTCCTTGAGTTAATCTTTTTCATACTATTTCTAATTTTCAGAACTTTGTATGAGGTCGTGATCCGAGTTTTAGTTTCTTTTATGACAGAAAAGGGAGAAGGCTAAATCAAACAAGCATTCCAGCAAACACAAGAAAAATACGCTTCCGGTTCTGTCCATTCTTGCACAAGATATTAGTCAACTGGCTTTCTCTGAAAAGGCTATATTTAGTCCAATACTGAAGAAATGGCACCCTCTTGCCGCCGGTGTGGCTGTAGCCACTCTTCATTCTTGCTTTGGGAATGAACTTAAGCAATTTATTTCAGGTATCAGTGAATTGACCCCTGATGCTATTGAAGTGCTGATGGCTGCCGACAAGCTGGAGAAAGATCTTGTGCAAATAGCGGTTCAAGATGCCGTTGACAGTGAGGATGGTGGGAAGTCCATAATCCAAGAAATGCCTCCTTATGAGGCCGAATCTGTGATATCGGATCTTGTCAAGTCATGGATGAACACACGAGTTGAGAGACTTAAGGAATGGGTTGACCGGAATCTGCAACAAGAGGTATTGCATCGTTTTTATTTTCCTGTTGTCTTTGGCTATATTGAGGGTGTTCCGTAAGCATCTTATTGTGTTGTGTTTGAGCTGTAGCGGGAACTGTTAATTCAACTCGTAGTTTGCATTTGTGATTTATCAGAAAGATGCCCTAAGATCTTAGGGGCAATTTCGCAGACTTGGCTGAAAGAAGAAATAATTTAGCCTGCTCTTAGGAGCAGGCTCATCTTTGCATCAGGCATAAGCTAATAAATGATCAAAGAATTTTTAAACGTTTTCAAATTAACTGATGGCAATTATTTATCTGTATTTTACCACTGAAGACCTGATTTTCCATCAACCTGATGTAGGTATGGAATCCACGGGAAAATATAGAACGATTTGCTCCTTCCGCTGTTGAAGTTTTACGTCTTGTGGATGAAGTACTGGAAGCGTTTTTCCTTTTGCCAATTCCAATGCATCCAGCCTTACTTCCTGACTTGGTTGCTGAACTCGATAGTTGTCTGCTAACTTACATCTCGAAAGCAAAACATGCCTGCGGTACTTGCATAACTCTACAAAATGATTCTTTGACAAAGGAAAGAGTTTACTATATCTAAAATGCTGTCTTGATCTGCAGGTTCACGGAGTATGTACATTCCTGCAATGCCTGCACTGACTAGGTGTAGCGGAGGATCAAAACTCAATTTATTTGGAAAGAAAGATAAGGCATATTCTAGCCAGAGGAGAAAGTCTCAGGTAGGCTCCTTAAATGGAGAAAATTCTTTGGGGATACAGCAGCTATGTGTTCGTATAAATAGTCTGCATTTTATACGAACACAGTTGGATGCTTTAGGAAAGAGGACAGACGTCCACCTCGAGAAATATAAAGGTGCCTATGCTGATAATCTTCCTGATGGGATGCCAAAGAGGTTCGAGCAGTCGGCAAGTGCTTGTTTGGAAGGAGTCAGACAAATATCAGAGGCAACAGCGTACAAAGTCATCTTCCATGATCTTAGTCAGGTGCTATGCGATGGGCTGTATGTCGGAGAAGCTTCATCTTCGAGGATCGAACCATTTCTTCGCGAACTTGAGCAATACTTGGAAGTTATCTCATCAACAGTGCACGACAGGGTCAGAACCCGCGTCATTGCCGATTTAATGAAAGCATCATTTGAAGGGTTCATGTTGGTTTTGCTAGCTGGTGGACCTTCCCGTGCATTCTCTTTGCAAGACTTCCAAATGGTTGAAGAGGATTTTAAATTTCTCACAGAATTATTCTGGTCAAATGGAGATGGATTGCCGGCCGAACTGATCGACAAGTTTGCAATAACAGTTCAAGGCGTCCTTCCTCTTCTCCAGACTGATAGCGAGACCCTGGTCGACCAATTCAAAAGCCTGGCCTTGGCAAGCTACGGCTCTTCGACAAAGTCGAAGCTTCCGCTGCCTCCGACAACAGGTCAATGGAGCCCGAATGACCCAAATACAATATTGCGAGTTCTGTGTTATCGTGATGATGAGACAGCTGCAAGATTTCTCAGGAAGACCTATAACTTACCAAAGAAACTCTGATGAAGCTTGCAAGGATATGCCACTCTATCATAACACACAGACAATTGGGCACCATTTTTTTTCTTCTCTCTCAGAGCTGCTATGAAGAGGTGTTGTAAATGTCCAGGATCTTTTGTTTTAGTGTTATAATTTATTTGGTTCTTTCAGGTTGTCTTGAACAATCGGCTTATAGCTGTAAGAAAAGATGTAGTAAATGATTTAATGAAACAAGCTTAAAATAATCTTTTATGCATTGCTAAGGCCAAGGAACTGCGCCCTTAGTTTTGGTTGCAACTCTTGCTGATATCAACTAAGCCGACCAACTTAGGTTTGCTTTTTCAATATGTATTTAACATTGTTGTGTTCTCAAATAATTGAAGCTCGAAACTTCTTGGAACTTCTTGGTTAAGATTCCGAACTTCAACTGATTTCTATTTGATTCATGAACCTTCAAATAAGATTACAACATATCCGCAATGATCGGAAAATCTTTTGCCTGCAGAATTTGTGTTCATAAGGAACCGACCAACTAAGCCTGAATGACGATTTCTGTCCTATGGCTCTTCCTATGTAAGTTACAGATCCACTAAAAGCATTTTTTTCCTTGCGTCGATTTAGATTGAATGCCAAGGGTTCCTCTTTCCTGTTCCGCTTCTTGAGCTCCCAGCGGAGCTTGATTTCTGGCATGAAGATTAGAAAATGTTACTTGAGCAATCAGGTTAAACAATCCATCAAACAATGCTGAAAAATTATATCGTACCGACTGAGACTTCTTCGATTTTCCTCGGATCCTGTTCTTTTGCGGCTTCAACTTGTAAATGCGTACCATCCAGTGGTGCGTCGTGAATACCTGAAACGGAGAAGTTCAAATTAATCATCCGAGATGCGCACGAATCCGATACTGATCTTAATCATTCTAGAGGAAACTTTTGGCCATCTAACCTCCTCAAAATGAGTGAGCTTGAAATGCTTCTTCCCGATTTCAGTCCGCCTAACTCTGTCAAATGCTTTGCCATCTGTTTCTACAAACCTGAAGTCGGAGTAGGAAATCAGAAAATGTATATCAAGTACAGCTTCCATATCTTCATCGAATAGATTTAGATCAATTCTGACCTGTAGTATGAGAGTTTGTACATAAGACTATTTAACATAGTAGGAGTCGCTTGTGAATCAATCCGATACTGGCCATCCCTCTGGTGGTGCACGAACGAAACAAGAGTTAGATTAATTCTCTGATATTACAGATAACCACTGCAGTCAAATATCAACAATAAACAGACAATGAAGAAGAAAACACGGAGTTCGTGTATAGCAGCTCAAATGCTTACGAGGTAATCAGGTTCTTTGATGTGAGGGAACACACCCCCTCCAATTCGTACCATCCATAGGAACTTATTGATATCGTCGCTGGGGTAGCCAACCAGACCTGGTCAAATAAGAATGCATCAGGAAGATGATTTTTATGAGCCACGAGACATAAATCTCTTGGTTCAGAATTCACTGCAAGGGCAGGCTCACGAAGATAAAGGAAAAAAGACAAACCTCCAAAGACAACAAGAACATATTTTACATCCAAGGAATCAAAGATTTCCCAAGCTGCCTTTTCGGGAGAAGACATTGCTGTTCCAACTGTTGCAATATGTGTGTTGTTCCAAGTGTTGTTGTCAACAATGACGGTGCGATTAGCCATGGCAGTTGTTTGATAACCATAATCCCACCATGAAGCAACCTGCACAAGTTAAATCCAATTCATCTTAAATAACAACCGGGAAGATTGAGAAGGAAAAAGAAGATGTAACTCTGATTAACACATTCCTTTGTGATTAAGGAATTAGACTACCTTAATTAATTAATGGACGAACAGCAGATTATTGTAATATTGAACCAAAATATTACTTCAAAGGGAAAATCTTCATTCATAAATTTCGCTAGGTTGCATTTCCTCATAGGTGGTCGCACAACCATACCATTAATCAATGGAGGGAGACAATGACTATAGAACAACAGATTACTTAATTATATATTAGTTAGGATAACGCCGTGGTGCCAATACAAAAACCACAATGTCCCACAGACAAAGTGAAATGGTCCAAAACTTACTTTATCATCAACTTCAGTGTTATGGCTTAACCACGCATAAGCCTCTCTGAAGTCATCAAACACATGTAGGCCGCCGTCAGGTGTATGGGATGTTAGAACAATAGAGGGTGCTGAGTAAGCTTCAGCTGCGGCCCAGACGGAATGAACCTACCATGCAATTGTCATTCACGATAAGAAATCTCCTTTAGGTAAGCAAAAGATAATCAGCTGATATCTAGTATTGCAAGCAGATCTCTTACAAAAATGAAATGATTAGAGAAAACAGATAATCAGTAGGGTTAGGCATACAGAAGGATGAAGCCTTTTGTAGCAAGCTATACTAAAGCTTTGACTACTTTCCACTGTAAATAATGAACTCCAATCGTATTCAGCAATCAAATTTGTAAAACATCATGCCGAACGAGGTACAATTCTTTCTTGGCCATTTTATTCCGCAGCAACAGTCATCAAGGCGGGTAAAGAAAGATACTACATATGAACTGACAATAAAACAGACTGCTTACCACATAGAAGGCTCCCAGAAAGACGAGCAAGAGAATTCCTATTACTGATGTCTCCAGAGGCAACACAAGAAGCCTCTTCTCTATTCGCGACTTAATGGATGGCTTTTCAGCAACTTCTTTGTCTTTCTTCCTGTTCTTTTTTGACGGTTTTTCTTTAGGTGCATCTTCAGTCTTCACAGTTTTGGGTGCATCTTTCTTCACTTCACTAGAGCTTAAAGTAGTATCCCCTGGCTTAATGGTCAGGAAAAAAAATATACAATATTAATCCACTAATTGAATAACCCGTAGGCAACTGTGAATGTTCAAGCTATATTTAATGTATAAACCTGCTTACATCAACACTGGAACTTTCTGATAATCCAGGTAGCTGAAACTTAATGGATCTTGTAAGGACATTAAAAGCTTCAGAAAGAGCAATGCCAGACAGGATACATGCAGCTGGAGCAAGTACCAGCATCAGACGCACCTAAAATACAAATACTCCACAGGTTATAACGACATGGACTACAAGAACCGCAAAGGAGATCGGGTTATTCTGAATGTATATGTACTCACCATGACCCCAGAAAAATATACAGCGGTAACAATGTATAGAACTACAAAGGAGCTTGCATCGGTTAGGGGCAGAAAGCATGCCTGTCAATACACACAAAACCACAAAAGTCACTATCATGCATAATAGTTGGAGAAGAAGCTTGGTTGGAAACTTAAAGATATGCTTACAATAATCCCTGCTGGAACCAAGAACGACAGAACGTTGATGTCCATAAAGTAAGACGGCCATGTTGGTGGTTGATGTTCACTGACACTAGCAATGATTGGGATATACTTGCTCGCGTAAGTTCTGCCATAACAGAACAGCAAGTTGGGATCACAAAGAATGCACTAGAAGGATTCACTCCGTACAATGAGCATATGTTAAATCCTTCCATCTAATAAAAAACTTAATCAGAAGGCCAAGAGTTCTTAATCAGTACAGCTCTGTTAAATCCTTTCATTTATGTAGTTGCAACCTCAAAATGGTTTCTAGATGAAATGGAGAAAAGATCCACAGGCAGAGCACAAGGCTTGCAAGAATTTGAAACATTGATCTTAGTATCAGGTAAATATGACAAAAGGCTAGATAGAAAGAACCTCAAACCGAACCAACCCATTTGAACTAGATAGTGACTCACGGATCAAGCAAACTTAAACTTCTTCCACTCCACCCCATTGTTGGGCTGGATGCAACCAAAGCAATAAGAACGGCCAGCATAGCACCGCACACAACCCTGTAGACAGAGTATAGATCAATTCATTTCCAATTCAAACACAATGCAACATCCTGTACGAGATGGTTTTACAATTTAACTTTTATACGGTATTCAACAGTCGGGGTATAAGCTGTGAAAGAACACTTACAGGCCAACAGTTACAACAAGTGTAACAGCTACTTTGAACATTTTTGGAGAGAGAGTCCCTTTAATGTAGTACACGAAAGCCACGACATGGATGACTATAAAAACCTGGAAAGGTAAAATTAGTGACAAGGAAACCCCTTCATTGATGCAAAAGACTAGCCAAAAAGCTGAAATAAAGGGATTGCAAAAAGGCAAAAGCCAAAGATTCATGCTCATCTTATGAGCAAAAAGTCCACGTGCCATGCGTGTTAGGTTCCTTTATTGGTCCAAACAGTACAACAAAACATAATTTTGTGGCTACTTAGTAGATAGCAAACATGGAAACTGTATAATAGATCTCACTCATATAAGAAACCGAAAAAGGTTCATGCATCAACAGGAATATTTTAGGAATAGAAAAATCTGTTATCTAAAGATAGTGAAATGGGTTGAGATAACAAATCCAGTATATCTAGAACCAGTAACAAGAAAATTAAAAAATAAAGAAAGGAAAGGTCATGATACCAGAAATGATGCAAAGTGTTCGGAAGTCATGACTGCATTAAATCCAACCACAGGAACCAAAGCAGCTAATAGTGTTCCCAAGACCACCTGCACCAAAAACTTGAATTCATTAAAAACTTATCGAACGTAGTTTTCCCCCAACAAAGCTCCTCCGGACATTCATTGAAGTTAAAAATCCATTATTTACGTAAAGAATCTATTAGCAAAAGAGCTTAAAACTGAAAAGACGGAAAAAGGGTAAAGCATAACTCAAGAGCCACTAGCACAATGTGGTAGTACAAGGATCCTTTCGAAGACAAATAACTCAAAAAAAATGATTCGAAGCCAGATATAAGGTAAATACAAAAGGGTAAAATCAAGAGTTTAATTTGAAGCTGGATAAAATTTTCCATGGCCCCAGAAACATTTCATCCACCATTAAACTGCAATGAACATTCGCGTCATGCAGGACTAAGCAATCTGAGAAGACCTCAATCTTATCTTATTTAATTAGGGGCAGAATTCATTTAAAAGTGGAGAAACTTACGAGAGGAGCATAGGCTATATACAGTCGAGAGGAGTATCGACCAGTCACAATGCAAAGTAGTGCATGCATTGGAATAAGATTGATTATAAAGGTATACCCTCCCCATGAGCAAACCTGAAGAAGAAACAGGATGAGGAATACACTTGAGGACAGCAAAATGTAAAGAGAAAGAAACCTATTAGCATTAGCAAAATGCTCACCATGTAGAAGTATGCTAATGCATTTAGTGTGGCATAAAAGAGGGACCCCGTGTTCAAAGTCTGCAGATTCGTTCATAAAACGAGTAAAAAGGTAACACAACTATTAGCTTCATAACAAAGTAGTTAGAAAAACATGCTGGCTGGCTTCCGGTCTCTAGTTCTAACCTTTATGTAAAGGTAAAAGGTAAATATCAGAGCAAATATAGCAACGGCCTCATTGTCATAGCTCCCAGCAACTGATCTCGATATGTATGAAGGAACCTGCAGAGAGAGCATATATGAGCGAGCAGTCATCCCGAAATCCGACACTCATCTTAAAAGGTAAAGGATCAATCTAACAATAGAACTGTCTATTAGAAAACGTTCATCCAGATCACTTCAGCAGTGCAGGACAAGTTTCTCTATCAGAGCAGCCCACATGGGAACATCCTTAACCAATGTTTATGTGCTCGAATCATATCTTGTCAAGACATTCTCTTCATTCCTCCCCACCAATTACACGGTTAAGAAACAGAGCTAGTCAGGTTCATCACTAGTTTGATTTAAACACAACAACCATCATGAGTTTAGAAACTCCTCGTGTACATGGATCTCTCAATAACAAGCATAACGTCAAAGATTTTGGCAGACTGAGTACGATCAAGTGAAAGAAGTCAGCCAAATCAAGGACTAATGCCAATATACTATATCCACAAAGTAATGAGTACCAGCTATATAATTTACCATGGCCAAAAGAACAGCTGCAGTGAGACCAGCACCAGCACCTTTAACCTCCTGAAAAAGAATAACACGAGAATCATCACCTAACCTTACTACAATGCAAAAAGGAGAAACGGTTCAAGCCCTAACACAAACCTTAGTCAAAAGATAAGTAGCCCACGACGCAAACGCAGAGAAAACTGGCGCAGTGAAAACACAAACGGTCTCCACAGACAGCGGGATATTCAAAGAGTTCACAATCCTGAAATGTTACAGCAACATCCCCAACAAAATCAGCCACCACTTGACAAGTAAGAGACTGGAGCTCATCAGAAAGAAGCTTACTTCCATATGGTGCCAGCAGTCAAAGTCAACCCGGGAAACACAGTCCCACCGATCACACGACCAAGTGGGTACCTTCAAAACCGAAATGGCAACACAAAGCACCCAACTTTACACACCAAACGTACAAAAAGATAGCAACTTGAATCCGAAAAAGTGTCCTTCTTTGGGAAAATGAGGAGCAACAACAATTACCAGGTGCGATCATCGAACCAATTCCAGAACTCGTATATCCCTTTCTTCGACAAAAACTACCAAACCCACAAAACAGAAACTAAAAATCAATTCTTTAACAGAAATTAAGACAGCTGGGGAGCACCCAGAACCGTAGAACCCTTACCTGGGTGACCCGGTAATTGAAATACGGGTCGAACTCGTGGATGACACTCTCGTACTTGATGACCTGGGGGAGCCCACAAAATCAAAAAAAGTTCAAATCTTCAATCTTTTTTAAGGGAGGAGGAGGGGGGATCTCGGGGTAGGACCCACTTACAGAGAAGAGGCGGATCGAGAAGGCGAGGACGCCGATCAGGACCAGGATGAACAGAGACAGCACGTTTCCGAAGGCGTCACGCAGCGCCGCCTGCCGGGTGGGGCCCTCCTCTGAAGCCGCCGCCATTGGGGGGGACGATGTAATAATATTTGGTGTGGAGGAGGGAAGAGGGGTTTTGTATTTCTTTTGAGATTTTAGGAGTGAAGTCGTCGCTTTGGAAGGGAAGAGACTTGCAAGGCATTACAAATTATACACTTCTAAATCTAATCTATCCTTCCTAGAGTTTTTTTCTTTAATCAATTCGTATCCAATTTATTAGACCGACTAATCTAATTTCGAGCCAGGTACGATCTTTAAAAAATGGCAAAGCTCTCCCATCAAATATTTAACACTGCTGCATATCCAAAGATTCGAACACGATACTTAGTTAAATTAGAACATCTCTTTCACCAATTGAGCCCGTTGATTCCTTCCTTCCTAGATTAATATGAATGATTTTGATAAAATTATAAGAACATTATTGTCAGTAATATATAATTTAATACACTTCTAAAATCTATATGGCACCCGGCATTTATAATTTATAGAGATCCAGCAGAAAATTGAAAATGACGAATTTGGGTGGGTGCTTGAGAGATCTTGCGTGGTCTTCCACGTGGCCAAACCTAACTCGTCGAAACCTGATCCTACGTGTCTTTCTCTGACTAGCTATGCCATGTAGATTGGCCTTTTTCGGTTTCACCAAGTCCGGCCCATTAAACCCTATCCAAGATCCAATATACAGAGCAGCGTAAAGCTCGGCCCAAACAACCCAACTCGGGATCTCCACTGGGCTTTAACTACGATGCATTGTTATTTGCGCTTCTGGAATATTCATATGTAACCTAAATATACAGGTCGTGCAGGTAACAACGGGCCATATAATAAATTCATTTCATCATGGTAGAATTCAATCTAAAATCTTAAAACATTGCGCTATGGGTTAATTTCCGAAGACAAGTCGGCCATGGTACTCTGGTACCTCGCCAAGAGACTTGGCACGGGAAGGAGACATGGCAATTATCCTTCAAACATTGTCCGAAGTGGCCACTGACATGAATTCTAATATAGCACGAGCTTAATGTACTCTTTTTACTTCACGAGGTTTTGTTTGTTTCTTTGGTGCAAGGAGATATGTCTTACCTAAATTGGGCACTAAAGTTGAATCATTAGTTGATTATATTTTGTGTTTGGGAGTTTACTCGATACAACTTTTATCATGTTCGCATCCATTGCAACAATGTTATGAGACTGTCTAGTGATCATACTAGGTGAATTGTGCTTATTGCACGGTAACTATTTTTTTTATTAGCCATCAAAATGATGCGCCAGATGTACACAAAATTCACTACACCTATTACACTGTTAAACACTTTTGATATAGCTATTTTGATGGAGAAATATATTTTACTTATAAAAAAATAGTTTTTTATCTTCATAAACAAGTTCGCATTTGCAACTAATGATATGGTAAATTTAACATGGAGAGATATAATATGAAAGAAACATAATCTATCTAGACACTGCTATCGAGACAGTTTTTTTCTTTATTGTCGCTTTTTCCATGAAGAGCATGATCGCTATTAGTATATCCCGAGTGTTTAACGTGTATCGCAGTGTTATCGAAGTATCTCTTTTTCCTATTGTCGCTTTCTCCCACGGGATTCTGCGACAATAAAATTTTCAGTGACATCGTCGGCTACAACTTTCGTACATGTACGGGGGGTCATCACGCTAGTGGAGAGACATTGATAATCAAGAGCTTGATTTGTATTGAAACTCTTTACGTGTCAGGTAATTCGAGGTTGATTGCTCATATTAGATTCGTAATGTTTGTAAATAGCGAGACTTGTTCGCTATTAATTTCATTAGATCTTTTTATTTTTGTTGTATTTCTCTTCGTTTTTTAATAAAGCACTTAACTTATAAAAAAAACTTGCGCGTTTTCTTTCCAAACACGGGGAGCCTATATCTCAACTGTGAAGACAAAGACACAAATTTAAGAGGAGACAGCGTGTAGGTTAATGGGCCAAGTATGGTTCGGGTTGGACAATCCAACTCCCACCTTAATTAATTGCACTCAGACAAAATTATCGTCAAATAATTATAGCGGGCGAAAGATGTCTTGCGAATTGCTTGCTACGGGAACACAAAACACAGCTGTACGTGTATGTGTGGTTCCGAGCACTTTCGGCTCCAGACGTTGAGAAATTCCAAAACTAAAAGGAGAGAGAGCAACTGCATTTCAGGGTGGCTCTCAAATATTGCACTTATTATTTTGTTATGATAGGGCACAATGTTATAAATGCAACACCTTCGGGATGCTTGTACTGATATTAATGCAAGATATTTGTTTGCTAAGACTATTTGATATTCAAAAATGTATGGGATCAATTAATCTAAGTTTGAATATGACGATATCATGAAAGATGGCAAAGTTTTTTGGAGTATTTTTATTGACTTTTGTCTTCTTTTTTTTTGAAGGGTGTCGCAGATCCTATATTAATATAAATGGATTACAATACGAAAAAAAATATATAGACAAACAACAAAAGTACTGAACAGAAAAAAAAATTGATCCGCTATCAACAAAATGACATGGTAATACGGGGAGAGCGATGGTCGGTCGAAAAGCTACGAAAGCTAGCGACCGGGGCAAGTTATGCTGAGGCAAGCTACGGCAGAAAAATCACAAGGTAACATCATAGACGCAACCAAATGGACATCTGAATGCATACACGATGCACGCAAATGAGAGCTAAGTTCGAACAAGTTCAACCGAGACAAGTTTCGCCATCTGCGACAACAGGAAAAGAATCGGATCTCAGATCAAGCCAAGGCTGATCCAAACAAAAGGCGAAAAGAACAAAATAACTAGCAGAAAATAAACACAACACAAATAAACCACCAAACACTCGAAGTTTAGAAAAAACATAGCAAGACAACCGGATTATAGGCCAATCGAGTAAAAGCCAACCGTAATAAACATAGCAATACAAAACATAGCACGACAAGACATGGAAAGAAAATAAACAAGCTAAAGAAAGCAGTAAAGACCATATGGGGAGGAGATCAACAACGACCAATCTCCCCGGGACGACCGGAGACCCTCACCGGCACGCCGACGAAAGAGTCAGATCTTGAAAGAAGGATCGAGGCAGAAGGGGGGCCGGAAAGGCTGGGACAAGGTCGTTGGCCACCCCGCCAGGAGCAGGAGTCGCCGGAGGACTCCTGGAAGAAATGCAAGCTCGGACCTGAGGGTAGATCTTGAAAGGAGAAGTACGAAGAGCTCTGTGGAGGAGAAGAAGCTTGCTCCTCGAGGAAGGGAGGGGATGAAAGTGACATGAAAGGTTAAAGGTGGGGTGGCTTGAGGGGTGGAGAATTTGAAGAAGAAGAAAGCTGCTGGCGGCAGAAGAAAAAAAGAAAAATTACCCTAAAGATTAGAAAGCTCCATGGGAGAGAACTCTCTCTAAAAAGTTAGAGAGAAGGTTAGTGATGTAATGTAATATTTTGACGTGGAGGCTATTTTTGGGTTGTGTGCTAGACAATGTTAATCATTATTTAATTTTAATATCCGGTTATCTAATTTTTTGGTACTCTACTTTGGTACATATGGCGTAAATATCCCTGGCATTTTTCTCAAAGATAATATAACTTTACTTATAAAAAAAACTTTTTTCAGTATTCGTGGTCAACTAACACTTATCTAGGTCAAGCAAAACCACAAATTGTAACTATTTCAAATTTCTTTCTATCGAGTTTTAATGCAACATCATCGTTTTCTAGGAATCAAATTATGAGAATTTTAATTAAGTTAAAATAGCTCTGGATTGACTATATAACTTGTGGAATACACACCAAGGTTGTCAAAATCAGAATCCCACTAAAAATCGTTCGGGCATAGAGAAAGCGTAGATCATAGAATCGTAACACGGATTGTAAGATCCACCAAATAGACAAAATTATAGAAATAACTAAGATTAATAATCTTTCCATAAACTTTTCACTAACGATCAATTTTTCTTCATAAATTTACACACGCAAATCTCAGTTCAATACATTTTTAATGGTAATTCACTACGTATCTATAGATTACATAATGTGGTTGACGAGCAATAAATAAAATAAAATAAATATCAAAATTGATGTAAAAGAAATAAGTGGCAAAAAATTGGTAGGATGAAAATATGGATTTAAATAACTCTAAAACTATTAATCTCAAAGATATTAATTAAAATAAATTTGATTATTAATTTCTGGGCTCAACAACAATCGTGTCATTTTAAGTATCTTAGTCGATCAATAGTTATCTGAATAACAAATATTATTAAAAAATATTAAACAAAATATAGTAGATTTTTGTGTTTTGGCCTATACAGTAAAAGAAGTATAGTTATCCGAATAATATATATTATTAAAATGTTAAACGAAATATAAGCCTTTATCCTTCTCTCTCTCCTGGAAGCGTTGAGAAACATCCATCGCTCCAACTCGAATCTCGAAATTTTAGGAGTTAACTCGTAGATCTTAGGAGTTATTACTCAGATCCCACAGACCCCGTTCGACTCGAGATCTTGCATAGGCTCTGACTCGTTTTACCCATGGTGAATCATAAAATTCTAAGATCTCGGGAGTTAACTCTAGATTCTAACAATCTTGATATACAGCCATTAATAATTCCTTGTGACGACAACTAAAATTGCCTCGGGCGAGGGAACATGGTCATTATAGCCATCAGTAGCGACGGTGGCCTGAACGCGGAATATTTACTTTAGCTGCTAATATGTCGTAGTTGGCCTGTGCTCTGCTGGTGAGGTGGGGGAGACGGTGTCGTTTGTATATTCAGCAACATGTCTACAAGCCCGCGTGTCGCGTCACTGGTTGTAAAGTGATAAGATATTAAACTAAATTCTTTTTTCTGTTGGAATAACTAGTGACGGAGAAATTAAGTGATTAATTCAACGTAGGAATAGCGCTGGAGAACTTTAAAAATCGGTGGAATTCCAATGTCAATTATGAGTTTATTTTTACATAAATTTGTGTATGACCTATGAAACATACTTTTCAAAGTAAATTATGTTCAGGTTTCTCGGATATGGTTAAATAGAGGATGTGGTACTCTCCTACAACATCGTCTACCTGTTGTTGTACCCACAGTTATTTGTATTGTATCGTATATTTTACTATACTTCAGAAACTTGAACATAATTAATCTTTTTTTATTAAAAAAAGAAAGAGAGTGTGCATTCCACGTAAGGATAAGGAATTACCCGGGAGGACAGCATTTATAAAATTAAAATAAAAGCTGCCGTACCCACAATAACCTGTACGTTACTACCAGACCAAAATGTACGACACAGTCATCATCTACCTGCTTCTGAGCTCTGATGTTCCTTTCCCCCTAATTGTTTAGGATATGTGCACCAACCATTATCATTAATGTTTGCGGGCCAATTAGTCTTGTTGTTAATCCTCACCTTTCAAAAAAATTATTATTTTTTTGTATAATTTTGTACATTTCTACTTTGACTTCAATGACAATTTTTACCATTTTAGTTAAAACTTGTTAAATCTATTTATCTAATCTAAAATTTTATGACAAAAGATCATAAAAACAACAATAAATTTTGCGATCAACACATTTAACCTATAAAATCTCAATGCACCCGTTTATAGAAGTAGATTAATTAGATCGTGTTCCTAACGACTCTGACGACTCGCCATGTACATGGCGAGAGATAGTCACCGCCACTAGTTGAAGGATTAACACTTATGATAATCCACATGTAATTGGCACTATTTTTCAGATATGTTATTATATTTAGGTTATTTATCCGACATGTGCTCACTGACATTAATAAGTACAATAAATAATAAGTATAAATACTTTATACGTTAACTACTATTTTTTTAATAAATAAAATTATATTTATCCAAAGTAAAACTTCTGAATCTCACCATGTTATTTTACTTCCAACAAAAAGTAAACCACCAAAACGCCGCTAATATTGACCCACTAGTCTCTGTCCGGTAATTTTCCACTTTGGTCCCTGTGATTAATTGATTAATGGACATAAAAATCGTGCTCAAAAGAAGCAGCAGTCGTCAAGTTGCTTTCATGTGAGAAAATAAATGGCGATGAGGCGCATGCACGAAATGTTAATTTATGGCTAATTTCTTCCGAAATGGAACAAATCTCGTGACTTGTAAAGTTATACATATATACTCCAACCAGGCATCAAAAGGCCACTTTAATTTCAAACCCCAAAAACGAACTCAAATAGACCACTCCACGCTTCAAATTTTTTTGACATCGTGGACTCATCAATGAATGCACCACCAATCACGGGGAAATTTAGATTACTCGAACGTATTAAGTTCGAGTTCATACATTTTTATTGAAAATATATTCATATCGATTTCTGAAAAAAATAACTCGTCGATGGGGTTAGACTTTTCTTCTATTCCTCTCAATTTCATATGTCATGTTACATCTCTAATCAATTT
The DNA here is from genome assembly GCA_963995505.1 of Hypericum androsaemum. Taxonomy (NCBI): domain Eukaryota; kingdom Viridiplantae; phylum Streptophyta; class Magnoliopsida; order Malpighiales; family Hypericaceae; genus Hypericum; species Hypericum androsaemum. The sequence goes on from OZ023182.1 coordinate 2,342,450, forward strand.
GGCATATCCACACTTCTCAAATCTTGGTACTATTGCAAGCAATTTATAGCGAAGGATCCATAATCGAAAGCATTCGAAAACAAAAGCCCTTGATTTGTCAGGACTAATCAAGGATGTTTTAGTGCATGATATCTCAATGTTCATTAAACTAAATAATTTTAGCCTGGTTGCGAAATATTTGCTTATATGCTTAATTAATCGGATACAATTAAGAATTGTGACCCTACATCTTTTTTTGGTAACTAAAAAGGGGCCATATTTAGTGGGGACTGTAGTAATCTCCATCCATAGGAACTAACGCAAACCAATATCATTTCACATGCAAAGCAGTCCCATGCAAACTAATATCATTTAACATAGAATCCAATATCACTTTACATGTAAACTATTATCACATGTAGGTTATTGACCATCAGATTTAAAGACAATCAAATTTGACGGCCCAAATTTAGTCCCCTCCGTATAGACATCTTTTATGTAGTTCTCACTGAATCTGAAACTAAGTAAAGACCATACATCTGATGTGACCAAATTTGGTGACTTGTGACCAGGAATCCCACGTTCCCACGTAATACAATCAAATATTGCTCACCCAATGGACATTTCTAAATTCAGCATTTATTAATAAATACACACATAATTTGACCATGAACTCCTTTGTTTGTACCTTATTACCGTACTCTTCCGTAGGACTTGGTACGGTTGGACCAAACCGCCAACTGAATAAATTTCCCTCATAAATGAACACGTCAAAACTTTAATAGTAGGTTGCACTGCAACGTCGCTTCTTCGAAGCTTCATAGTTGCATATTTTTCTTGCTGTGTTCCGACTTAATTATTCGAAGAAATTGACGTTGGTTGTATGGACAGTTGGTAAACGACGGTCCAAACATTAATTATCCTTGTCCGAACTCCTCGGAAATTTCTGGATCCGTTTACAATTTATTATTCTGCCTCTTCGCACAGCTGTTCAATATATCTGTCTAATTTCGAATTTGACATAGTTTAAATTTATATTAGTTAATTTTTTTTCCGCTAATATCCATAGCAATTGATTTTGGTCAAAGGATTTAGCTAAGGTGTTCTTTCTTAACGATGTAAGTAGCTTCTAATACGAATTTGATTCAGCAACTTAAATAAAACAACAATCATGAGTTTCATTTTCGACTAGTGCTCAATCAAATTATGATCGTTGTTAGAATCACTTTTCAATGATAAAAAAATATTTTCGTGATTGGTTATTACACTAGAACACTTTGGCGAGTGATATTTGGGAAGTTAGTGCTCGGAAATTGGGTCACATTATTTTAAATTTTGATATTAAAAAATTCCTGTAAAAAAAAGTGGCTTTGTCGCTGGAATCAATGGCTGGGTGGAGGGGTCCGTACAAGATATGGGTCTATCTTCAAACAAAGAATCGATATTCCACCAAGAAAAATAAAGTAATGCATCGATAGCCGGAACAGACGGAAAAAAATTTCGTCAAAAAATTAGACCGAGATTTTTAGACGACATTTTATTAACTAAAGTTTTTCCATTATCTCAACTTATAAAAAATATTAAAATATTTATATTTTATTAAAGATGAGATTTGACTCGACAACTCTTAAAAACGAAGTATGATTCATTATCTTTGTATTCACCAACCATTGATAAAGACTGAAATTTACTTTGGCCAAGGTGGAAACGGAGTTGGATTCAGTAGGGACAAGACTTATTTCTACTGAAATGAATCAAAGTTTTGGACCTACAAGATATAGTTTTTGATGATTGTCAGATCTGTAGACGCAATTTTTAATAAAATCTGATAGTTCAAATGAAATTTCCTCTGTAAGGACAATTTTTATGTTTTCCCAACTCAATTCAAAATCGGTGGAAAATGGAGGGATGGCCGTCGCGGTGGGTCGGTGGGACTTTTTCCTGGGTAGGTCCCCCGCCCTTATCGTGTGTGGTACCGTTTGACTGTACGGCACTTTGTAAATAGGCAAATTGATTCCTGATGCGGGCCCACCTCCAATATACAAATAACCACGCTGGGGCCCAACACGAATCATCTCGCTCTTGTCACAGCTTTTATCACCCGCTTTTTTTTTGGTTGGTATTTTTTGAAGGATATGACTTAAAATAGGATTGCATGACATTAAAAAAGTATTTAGACATAACAATAGAAACTATAAAGATAGACTCCCGAAAAAAAAAACAAAGATAGACTTAATATTATTTTTTGAAAGATAAATTTTTACACAATATCATTCGACAAAATTTGAACCTTGAACTTCTTTAAAATTTACAACGACGTATTATAAATCGCTACTACTAATAAAGACCACGAGGCGAGATGGTGAAGTTGGTTATGTGTTTCAAAAACTGATAAAGACATATTCGGGTAATTGCTAACCAAAAGATCAGCTAACAAGCGCATAATTACAAAGGAGATGTAACTTCATGCTATTAAAAACTTCATGTTGACTGTTTTTTTAAGTAAATTTTTATACCATGAAATTGTTAGGACTTGAACTATGAACCTTCTTGAAATTTACAACGCATTAAGCCGTTAGCTAATGTTAAATTTTTTAAGGGTAAATGTTAACCCTTTTTCCCTCTCTTTTTTGTTGTAAAAGGAGTAATGTAAACATCTACTTATAAAATATATATATACTAAACCCGATATATGTGTTACCTGACTTAGACATTAATTAGGATTGTGACTCCTGATCGGTGTTTTAATCAAATAATGTTATTCTTCTTTGGAGAGAATTTTCAATTAGGTTTCCAATTCAGTTTGCGTGTATATTAAACTGCATTGACTTTTTATCATAAGAAACTGCTTTGACTTAAATGGTACACCAGCTAATAGTAGAATGCATAATCAAATAACCGACGTGGTTGAGCATATGATGAATCCCATGCAAAGCGTAACTCGTTATCGTAGCCCAAATAGTCCCCCATTATTTCTTGCACGAAAGAGTAATTATATAATAACAATATTCGTCATTGCATTCCTATGTATGACCTACCAACCATAGTTTCTTTCGGATCAAGTAACATGCGTTACCCTGCGAGTTTCATGTTCTGATATTTTTGGATTATTTTTTTAGAGGTAAATTTTTACAACAAAAAGTTATACTTTGTCAGGATTTGAACTCGAACTTCTGTTAAATGATGGCCCCTAAGCTGAATGCGTTTTGGCATTTTTTATTATCGTTGCAGTTCAAACACAAACATGAAACGGTGAACGTGATTTTACCAAACAATTGAGAAACACCAAATATGTTAAAAGACGATTATTTTATTATTATTGAGTTCTTATGATTTTGGTTCATCGAGACCATATTATTATTTAAGGTTTTATTATGTATTTTAAACTATTTAGTACTCTAGTTCTTATTTGCCAAATAAGCATACTCAATATTAAGCTACTTGTTGAGAAATAAGATCGAAACGAGAAATACGAGACACACGAGAATTACGTGGAAACTCCAAGAAAGAGAGAAAACCACGGGCAAAGGAGAATCGTCCACTATGTGAATCCAATCGATTACAAGGCCTCCGTGAGGGTTCTCTCTACCTCACAACTCTCAACTAGTACAAATAAGACCTAGGCATAGGCCGTATATATATAGGAGACTAGTACTCTATTCTGATCAGGAAATAGAGCCCTACTCTAATTAGGAATTTGGAACAATCCCTAACAAATCTCCACCTTGGACCAAATTCTATGACTCTAACATCAACGTTTCTCCACCTTCACCACCAGCCCCTAAGGGCTATCAGCATCAAGCACGAATACCTACCAAGTCCAAGCAATGCTCGAAATTAGTACCAGAAAGCGGCTTCGTCAACATGCCTGCAGGGTTGTCCTTTGTACCCACCTTGCTCACAACAATGTCACCTTGAGCAACATGCTCCCGAATGAAGTGGTACCACACATTAATGTGCTTTGTCCTCTCATGATACATAGCATCCCTCGTGAGATGGATAGCACTTTGACTATCACAATACACCGTACTAACCTGCAGCTTCTCACAGATTTCGCTGAAGAAACCTTTCAACCAGATAGCCTCCTTCACACCTTCAGTTATAGCCATGTACTCCACCTCAGTGGTAGACAACGCCACTGTGGCTTGTAGACAAGCTCTCCAACTGATAGCACATCCTCCAAGAGTGAAGACATATCCAGACAAGGACCTGAACTTATCAAAGTCTCCAGCATAATCTGAATCAACGAAACTAACAACTCCATCACTGGTGCGTTCAAACTGTAGACACACGCCCTTGGTACCCTTCAAGTACCTCATAATCTACTCCACTGCTCTTCAATGACCTTCTCCAGGATTTGCCATAAACCTGCTAACAACACTCACAGCATAGGCCAAATCCAGACGTGTGCAAACCATAGCATACATCATCATTGGAGTATGGAACACCAGACATGTAGTCGACCTCAGCAGCTGACTGTGGAGATAAGGCAGATGAAAGCTGAAAATGTGTACCAAGAGGAGTATTCACAGGATTACCAGTCACATCAAACCTGTCGAGTACCTTTTCAATGTAACTCTCCTGACTCAAAAATAACTTCCTTGCTCCTCTATCTCTGGCAATCTCCATACCAAGAATCTTCTTAGCAGGACCCAAATCTTTTATCTCAAACTCGCTACTCAACAGAGCATTGAGCTTCCACACCTCTCCTTTGTCACTTGCAGCAATTATCATGTCATCCACATACAGGAGCAAATACACTTGGGAACCATCGCGTAGCCTTTTCAGGTAAACACAACTATCAAACTTGCTCCTCTCATAACCATGAGAAATCATAAAGGAATCAAACCTTTTATACCACTGCCTCAAAGACTGCTTAAGGCCATACAGGGATTTCTTCAACAAGCATACATAGTCTTCTTTGCCTTCAACATGAAAATCCTCCGGCTGTGCCATATAAATCCGCTCCTCAAGCTCTCCATTCAAGAAAGCCGTCTTCACATCAAGCTGTTCAAGCTCCAAATCCTGCACAGCAACAATACCAAGAAGAGAACGAATCGAGGTATGCTTCACAACTGGTAAAAACACCTCATTAAAGTCTACACCAGGAATCTGACTATATCCTCTAACCACTAGCCTAACCTTGTATCTAGACTCTTCAACTCCAGGTATACCATCCTTCTTCTTGAATACCCACTTGCAGCTGACAACCTTCTTATTCTTAGGTAGCTTAGTAATCTCCCAAGTCTTGTTCTTATGAAGAAATTTTATCTCTTCCTCCATAGCAACCAACCATCTATCAGAGTCTTTCGACTTCACAGCATCTGAGTAACTAGACGGTTCTTCACAGCTATTAACTTCTTCTGCCACATTCAGGGCAAAAGTAACAATATCAGCCTCACCCAACTTCTGTGGAGGCCTGATAATTCTTCGGGGCCTGTCTCTAGCAATAGAATACGCTGGCACCCTCTCAACTATGCTAACATTCTCAGCTTCATCAGACAACCTACCATGAGTAGGACCATGGCAATCAACATCACGGAAGAAACTCGCTTCTGGATCAGCATCAAACTCCACCTGTACTTTTGACTTTTGCAAGTCCACACTTGGAGCACTCGGAACACCAGGTGAAGAAACATCCTCCCTCTTACTCAGCATGTCTGTCTCTTTGAAAATAACATTCCTACTCAACAAGACCTTAGACAGCTCAGGACACCACAACTTGTATTCCTTCACTCCAGAAGCATAGCCAAGGAAGATACACTTCACAGATCTTGGCTCTAACTTGCCATTATTCACATGAGCATAGGCAGGACACCCAAATATCTTCAAAACAGCATAATTAGGAGGATTTTCAGACCACAATTCTTCAGGTACCTTGCCATCAACTGATGCATGAGGTGAACGATTGACAAGGTGACAGGCAGTGGAAGCAGCTTCAGCCCAAAATGACTTAGGCAAACCAGCATTTGACAGCATACAACGAACTTTCTCCAACAAAGTTCTGTTCATTCTTTCAGCGACTCTATTCTGTTGAGGTGTACCAGGGATTGTCTTATGCCTGACAATACCCTCATTCTTGCATAACTCATCAAACCAACTAGAGCAAAACTCCAATCCATTGTCTATGCGGAGATGCTTGACATCTCTCCCCGTCTGCTTCTCAATCATAGTCTTCCACTGCTTGAAAGTGACAAAGACATGATTCTTGCTCTTCAAGAAGAACGCCCACACCTTCCTCGAATAATCATCAATGATAGTTAGTATATACTTGGAACCATTCTTTGTTGCAACTTGAGACGGTCCCCAAAGATCAGAATGAACATAGTCAAGTTTCCCCTTTGTAGTGTGCACACCTTTCTGAAAACTGACTTTCTTCTGCTTGCCAAACACACAGTGCTCACAAAATCCCAGCTTCCCAATACCCTGTCCACATAATAATCCTCTCCTATTTAGCTCGGTCATGCCTTTCTCGCTCATGTGACCAAGTCGCATATGCCATAATGAGGTATTCTCAGAATCTGTCAACGAGCCAGATGCAGCAGCAGCAGTCCCTGTAACTGTAGAACCCTGCAAAATGTACAGATTTCCAACCTCTTTCTTGGCCTTCATATGCACTAATGAGTTCTTACTCACACGAAGAACTCCACCTTCTCCGGTATACTTGTACCCCAATGTATCAAGAGTACTCAGCGAAATCAAGTTCCGCTTCAAATCAGAGATATGCCTCACATTCGTCAAGGTTCAAATGACACCATCATGCATCTTGATCTTCACTGTGCCAATACCAACAACCTTACAGACAAAATTATTTCCCATGAGAACATTACCCTCTGCACGTTCATATGTTGAAAACCAGTCCCGGATGGGACACATATGAAACGTACAAGCAGAATCAAGGACCCAAGCAACATCAACTTTAGACTTCCCATCAATCACAGACAAAAGGTCTCCATCAGATTCTTCTTTTTGAGTGGTGGTGGCAACACTAGCACTGCCGCTATCAGAACTTTCTCCTTTCGGAGTACTGGACTTTTTGCCCTTCTTCTTGTCCTTCAACTCGGGACAGAACCATTTAATATGCCCAACCTTATGACAATTAAAAAAAGTCTTATCTTTGTGCCTTGACCTTGATTTGCTTCTGCTCTTCTTCCTTGAACCAGACTTAGCATTCCTCTCTTCAGACCTCCCTCTCATAACCAAGCCAGTCCCTTGGCTATTTTCAGAGGAAATCACAGTGTGCTTATCGATTCTCTCTTTCTCCAAGAGCAAATCATGAACATTATCACAACTCAGAGTATCATGGCCGAACAACAGAGTATCTCTGAATTGCTGATAAGAAGCAGGCAACGAGCACAATAATAATAAAGCAAGATCTTCATCATCATATTTCACATCCAGAATTCTAAAATCAGCCACTATATCCTTAAATTCATTAAGGTAGTCATGAACAGACTTATTTTCTTGCATCCGGATAGAAAACAGTCGTTGCTTCAAGCACAGTTTGTTGGTCAAACTCTTGGGCATGCACAACTTTTCAAGCTTTGCCCATAATGAGGAAGCTGTTGTCTCCTTCAACACATCCCGCAAAATATTATCTGACAGATGCAACTGGATCTGACTCACAGCCTTACGATTCTTTGACGCCTTCATCGCAGCGTCCCAACTCGAAGGCATCGACTTCTCATCAAGTAGAGTCTCATCCAGCTCTAGATGTGTCAAAATAGCACGCATCTTCACCTGCCACAAGGAAAATTTAGTTTTCCTCGTCAATTGAGGGATTTCGTACTTCTTGGAAGTCATCCTGAAGCTCCTCGAACCAAAAAATCAGCCTAAAATCGGTTAGAAAACTAAAATCAGCCAAAACAGTTGACTTTTGGTCAACCATTCAAACAATTGACTTTTGGTCAACTCAAAAATTAGGGTTTTTCAACCCAAATCTCTCACAGGCGGCGGCTGACCCTTTCCTCCTCCTCCGCGGCGACGGGTTCGGTGGTGGCGGCTCCAAGGGGTGGTCGAAACGCGGGCGACAGCGACTCCAAGGGTTTCAAAATCCTAAATCCCGATTTCCCCCAAATCGGTTACTGTTCACTTTTTTTTTCAATACTCGAATACTTGAAACTCAGATCTGGTTCTGATACCAATTATTGAGAAATAAGATCGAAACGAGAAATACGAGACACACGAGAATTACGTGGAAACCCCAAGACGGGGAGAAAACCACGGGCAAAGGAGAGTCGTCCACTTTGTGAGTCCAATCGATTACAAGGCCTCCGTGAGTGTTCTCTTTACCTCACAACTCTCAACTAGTACAAATAAGACCTAGGCATATGTCGTATATATATAGGAGACTAGTACTCTATTCTGATCAAGGAATAGAGCCCTACTCTAATTAGGAATTTGGAACAATCCCTAACACTACTAGATAGGTGCTAACTTTTACATTAAATCGCTCACACCAGGATTGGTCGCCACTTGACATAAAAAACTCTCACTTATCAGTAAGCCGATGCAAATGATTAGTAAGCCGATGGAGACTAATTCTTGTAAAAAAGGATCAACGTCCATATTATTTAGACTAATTATCAGTAAGCCGATGCAAATGATTAGTGATAGAATGTATACTTAAACAAACCTATGGATGATATCCAATTATATGTTTGGTTCTAGTAAGATTAATTACTCAAGCTGTACGATATGTTTCCGACTAGGAAGGAGATTATATATATATATTAATTAATTGTGTTCAGTTCAAAGAACTCTGCATCGTGCACATGTTAGGACTTAGGAGATTGATTTCTCTTGAGGTTATTAATTAATAAAAATATATATAATATAACAAACCTCCCAATAATTTATATTTTTAGGAGAGACCGTCGGGGTATTTCCGGAAGCGTGGTACATCTGGAGAAATAGTAAGCTGATGCAACGGTGCAGATTGATCGAGTCCGCGTTGACCTCCTCCCCACTCGGGTTTGACAGCAGTGGGAACAATCGATTATTATTTTTATTGACCAATTGATTTTATGGTAATTTTTTAATTAAAACTGTGATTTTTTAGTTTTTCATAAATTATGAGAAGAAAATGAATTGTGTGTAATTTTTTTTGTAAAATTGACAGTTCCTAAAACTGTAATCATTGATCATATTAAATCATATTTGTGAAATTACCGCTATAAAATTTTCGGTGTTCGCAACCCAACAAATAATAATAATAATGATCCATGTATTGCGTTGGTAGGAACTCGGGAATTTTAAAGTACAAAATTGATTGCAATCAATGATTGGATAGGAATATTTACTGAAATTTTATGATTAATCAATGTAGTGGACGCGTACTGTACAGTTCATTTTCATACTGAATTAATAGAGAATCACATTGACATTATACATACAAATACTTTATAAATAGGACGACATAAGGTTACCTGAACAACTCGACGTTCTCGTAACGAAACGTTGAAAAATTAGGCCATATTATTTCTACAGTCGATTTATATACTAGCTAAATAAGCAATACCGAGCCGATTAAATGTTTAAATCTATATAAAAATGGAATCTCACAGTAAATCCATGGTTTAATTTGGGAGATGTAACGACGTAACAGATTATGTTAAGGTCCATGATAATATTTTAGCTATAGCTATTTAATGTCCATACTAATAGTTATAAAAAATTTAAGCCCAAATGTTAAGTAACTTTAATGGGCATTTACTCATTCAGATTAACTAACAATAAAGTTGTTTTAGCTTAATCTCTCGAATTTGAGTATCTGGAATATAACATTGTTAGATACTTGTATCATTTAAAAGTAATATCCGACCGACTCAAGCATATATTAGTTCATCCAGTGAATCTCCGATTATCGAATGATATAAAAAATAATTACCATCTACATTATACAATCAATTATGATAATATTGTCGATTAGTACAACTGATTGCTCTATCAACCAAAATCGTTGCAATCAAATAATTGAGCACGTCATTGATGAGAATTAATTAAGCAGTTCTTTCTAGGTGACTTGTGTGTCTCCACTACTCCCAGTCTCTATATATGAGCTGGACAATGCGTGTAGACAGTGCTAAATATCACAAAATAAACCACATGAATTGTACTGAGAAAGTGACAAATGGACCAATAGAATTTTTTTAATAAGTGAAGTGATATATTCCACCAAAAGAGTCCACCTAGAAGGATACATTCAAGATACTAGATAACGCCTATCAACTCGTTACACAGTGATAGACGCTATCTAAGTACATATACCAAAGTGTCTCCAAAAGAATCTAGTTCAAAGGCACTAAGGTCATCCAAGAGAATACCTAAATATACATCAAACATAGGGCAACCCAAAATAGACAACCACGCAAAAACCAAATTATGGAGGGTCCAAAGACCAAAAATGGTCTGTACCGCAAGCAGCTACCTTGATTGCATGGAGATTTTTTTAAGTATCTTCCTCCTAAGACAATCTCATCACAATTATCAATCGCCATGCTTTTGCGGTAAGTTATGCCTGAAGAGCCTCATCTTAGTCCTACATCCTGGCGGTAATCGACTCAAAGGCAAAGCTCCGTCTTTGACAACCTAGGCGATTTGATTTTCACTTTTCGCTGCACGAAAATGTCTTGATAGCAGCGATTTTTTATGTGGGCCTATTTTCCCGGCAACTTGAACACGTTGGAGTCGGATGAATCACATTGTCCTTGTTGCCCTTTTTGGGTGAAGAATCTTATAACAGACAATTTTTACTCTCTTCGATTGGATATATATATAAGCACATTATAAGCTTTGTATAGGGTGAAGGTGTCCTTTCATTGTCATCAAGCCATGATGCAATCAATGTAATGAAAGTCGAATTTGAAACCTCAGGTGATATTATGTGGTAGAATTATCCAATTGTTTTATGTTTATACTTTTATGGAATAATATATTTTTGAGTAAAACAAACATAGAAAAACATATTTACTGAAAATATTGCTCTGGCGATTGTTTTTCACTTTTGGTAAGGGTATACAAATTATAATAAAAATAATAAATGAATGGATGATATCAATGAAAAATTCGAAAGTAATATTTAATCAAATTACGAGAACAGAAAATTAATCTTTTTAAAAGTAAAGATTGTTTCAATAATTTTCCCATACACTAGAACCCGAGGACAAATTTGACCAAATATAAGTGTAATAAGTAAAGTTAATTTTTTCTTTAAAAAAATACTTAGATTAACTGATAATGCTATTTTTTATAGTTTAATCAGATCTTGATTTCGAATTCTTGGACTTGTTCTGAAAATTTTGTAACTTTTGAAAGATTCTGTGGAACTCGATTTTGAATTAATTGGTCCGATAAATCTGGATACTAAGTTAACTTTTCCTTTAATTTACCCATTCGTTTATCTCGTTTGAATCCTTTTTCCCCCCGGGAAGGCGAAACTTACCGCGCCCGACAAGGAGCGTGGGGTATCGTGCTGTCAAAGTGACACGTAGACAAAGGAGGAGTTAAGAAACACAAAAGCGGTTTTGTTTTCGAGAGGAGAATCTCCCGGTCACGGTACCGTACCTGCAACGGACAGGTACGGGCTACGGTATTGCGCACCCCGAACGTTTTCCCTCCTCTATTTTGTCTTTTCTTTGTCTATCCTCTCATTTATTACACTAAATTTTTTTAGACCCATTAAATTAAGTAATGGTTAGAATTTTCTAAATATTTAACACTAATTTATTTTCAAATATTTATACTCTAAAAATTAAAATGTAAACTACATATAAAATTGATCTAGTCGGTCGTATTCTTTTTATTTTGGTTCCCTGAATTCGGATTTATCACCCTTTTTCTCGCTTTATTAGAGGAAAGATTGTCTTCCACTTTGCTAAAAGGAAGTTATCTATGGCATTGCTCCTCTTTATCCCCGCTTTTTTTGGAATTAGTTTCCAAAATCAATAAATGTGATTCTCATTTGCGTTATAGAAGATGAAATTTTAACGTTTGGAATTAAAAGTAGAAATTGGAATTGATTTGCATCCACATTCGTAATTTTATCTAAAAATATAATATTAGAATAAAGTAATGATATTATGACCATTACTTATGCCTTTTTTAGTTCCCGCAATTTGCCAATTTTCTATTGTAATTTCAGTTCTCAAATTGTAGTAAAAATAAAATTCCGTTTCATATACCAAATAATTTTAACTAAAAACTTCATTGGAGTTCCGATCTGCTTTCCAATCCAGTTGATAGAATCTCCAGATCTCGATTTTGGTCCCGTCAAATCTTGGATGCAAATGCAACTTTATGATGCCCACTTTTGGTGAATCGTTGTGTCGATGTTACTTCTGCAAAGTTTTGGTTTTTTGGTGAATCGTAAAGTTTTGCATTTTCGGGCAAGATTTCTTTTCTTACCTACTCGAGTGAAGATTATCTAAACATCTAACCGACCAATATAAATTTAAATCGGATAGTATCTGACAAAATTCTTCTTAACAATAATAGTAAAACTTTCATCATATGGACAAAATTGTCAAAGGGCTTGTAGCGCAACGGTATAAAGCATTATATATTTTTAGGAGATTCAAAGTTTAAACTTTGACAATATTATAGTGTAATAATTTATCTTTAAAAAAGTCATATAGACAAAACTTTAGCCACATTAATCAATGTGGATGCAATAGTTTATCTGAGTAATATATAGATTTGAAATGATGAGTACTTGAATCCACCAATTTAGATAAAAACTATCCCATGTTCAAAATTCAGAAAAAAAAGGTAACACTTAAATCTTCAAGGACATATCACACGGGTGTATTTTATTCCTATTTTCCCATCTCCAATTTACCACGAAAGAGAACATTTTGACCACTTGGTAAATGCTATATTATATATTATACAAAAATAAATGATCGAATTCCGATCAAGAATAACAAAAAGGAAATTTTGTTTTAAAAACGAAGTGTCAAGTGAACCAAATATTCTAATTTAACCAGTGGCATTATTTTTTTTTTACTTTTTTGATTTATAATAATACTTGCAATGGGAGATGGGACAGACTTAATTTTTATTAAGTAGGGTGGAACTTTTGACAAAATTTTCATAATAAATATTTAATATTTTTATATTCTTAAGATTTTGAGTTAATTAATATAAAAAATGCTATCGCGAGTTGATTTAAAGTAAGGAAAAATTGTCCTCAGCCCCTGAGTTTTGCTAAAATTATTATTTTAGCTCCTCATATTTTGAAATCTAAAATTTGGCCCCTCTAATTTACTTTTATTGAACTCTAAGGCCCATCACTGATGTCATCTGATAAGGAAGGACCTGAAATGACTCATTTCCCCTTAGTTAAAAAAATTTAAAATTTAAAATCCTTCCCTCTCTCCCCTCCCCTCCCCTCCCCCCTTCTCTCTCCATGCCTCTCTCCATTCTCTCCTCCTATCTTCATCTTCAACCTCCCCCTCCCCACAAAAACTAATTAAACACTCAAAATCTTAGACACCTAAAAATTAGTTTTAAATTAGTTTTTATGGGGATGGGGAGGTTGAAGATGAAGATGGGAGGAGAGAATGGAGAGAGGCGTGGAGAGAGAAGAGGGGAGGAAGGAGGAGAGAGGGAAGGATTTTTAATTTTTAATTTTTTTAACTAAGGGACAAATGAGTTATTTCAGGTCCTTCCTTATTAGATGACATCAGCGGGGGCATTAGGGTTTAATAAAAGCAAATTAGGGGGCCAAATTTTTTATTATGAAACAGAAAAGGCTGAAATAATAATTTTAGCAAATTCCAGGAGGCCGAGGGCAATTTACCCTTTAAGTAATTATGGATAAATTTTTTATATTAATAAGGATTAAAATACGGGCCGGGCGGAATTGTACCTGGCAAGTACTCCTAACCTGTACCATTCAACCTCCCCATCATCACCTTTCCATGTGTACCTCTCTCTTTCCTTAATTTATTGCGCTCTCTCTCTCCTCCCCTTTATATATTCCCCCCTTTCCTCCATTACTCCCACACTCTCTCCACCCGGTCCTCTTTAGCCTTTACCTTAACCAGCTCCCTCCTCTCTTTCTCTCTCTCTCTAAAAAACTGACCCCCAGATCTCCCGAGCTCCAATCTCCCCCTTTCTCTCTCTAGAATAACGCCATGAAGCAGCTCCTCCGCCGTTTCTCCCGAGTCGCAGACTCCTCCCAGTACAGCCTCCTCCGGCAAGATTCCGCCGTCGCCGGAGCCGCTCCCCGCCGGCGGTCGCTTTCCTCCTCCGCCGCACGGAGCTTCCGGTCATCGAAGTCGGTCCCCGAGGGACACATCCCGGTGTACGTCGGCGAGGGGATGGAGCGGTTCGTAGTCAGCGCCGAGCTCCTCAACCACCCGGTGTTCGTGGAACTCCTGAACAAATCGGCGCAGGAGTACGGCTACGAGCAGGAAGGCGTCCTCCGGATCCCGTGTCACGTGCTCGTGTTCGAGCGGGTCATGGAGGCCATCCGCCTCGGCTCCCAGTCACGTGACCTCGAAGATCTCCTCGCTGATGCCGACGATTACTTCTAGCCCGACGGTCGAAGCTTCTTCTTAATTAGAGCTTTTTTTCTTGAGATCTTTTTATTTTCTTTATTTAGGAAACGAAGGGGATATGTCAACATTTTGGGGTTTTTCTTTCCCCGTGTATATTCTTTCTCCTTTTTCTTCTTATTTTCCCTTTTAGGTGAAGCAACACCAGGAAAATTAGGGATTTTATTTTCTTTTTTTGGTTATCCAGTGTGATAATTAAACAGAAGCTGAAGCATTAGTTGGGAATTAATAATATAAATTCCCCGACTTTGTCCCTTTTTTCCTCCATAATTTCCATGGCTATTTATGATTGCATTTTTCTCTTTTGGTTTGGGTAAAATGCTTCGCTGGTCCTTCCCCTGCTTAATTAATCAGTGTGTAGCTTGGTATATTAATTTTTTAATTAGGAATTTAATAAGGAAACACAGACGGTTTTATTTCTGTACGGCGAGGCGCTGTGGGAGAAAGAAAGGCAGTTTTCTCGGAATGCGGTCACTGTAATTTATAGGGTCGTTTTGTTTCAGTTGGTCTTGGTCGGGGCAGTTGGGATCCCATGTTGGACATTAACTCTGATCCTAGTTGGATATATGCAGCATCTCATAAAATCGAATTTGAGACGAAAGAAAGTTATAGAATATTTTAGGGAAAATATATATCTATATTCAAATTTTTATACATTATAAATTTAATTAGTGCAAAAAAATGTGCCTGATCAAATTGATTTTTTTATTTCGTGTTCATTAAATTAAACTCGGGCAATTACACACTTGTAATAACTTAGCTTATTCCTCAAAAAAATAACTTAGCTCCATTTTGAGATTTAGTTAAACTAAATCAATTTTAATAGAATGGTGGTGGTGTATGATATTAAGTAAAAATGGTGCTCTGTAAATGTTTAAAATAATATCTCATTATAATTTAACTAAAAGATTTCGAGTTCAAATTTTTAAAAATGCATCATTGTTAGATATTAGTTCAAAAATATTTTGCACATTTTTACAGTACAATTTTACTCAAATCTGAATTATTCGATGCTATTATAGTCTAAAAAAATAACGTCTCATTTACGAGCATCGTTCAAGGTGGTAAATTTGCAGATTTCGGTTACCGGCTGTTTTGTCCGGATAGTCAGTTGAATATGCTCCTTTTATGGATACATATTTTGTGCGTTACACAATCCTGCCGAGATTCCCAATTCCACAATTTAATTCTCTATGATCCTCCTATTGTATAGAATCATATTTTCTTGAAACTATACCAAACATTCGATATCGACGGGTATTTTTTTATACTATATCCGGTCGACTAATTTATATTCGAGCAAAGTCAGACCTCTGAAATGTAACAAAATTCTCTAACAAATATTTAACGGCCCATTAGGTCAACTAATTTATGTTCGTGCAAGGTAAAACCTTTAAAATGTGACAAATTCTCCAACAAATATTGAACACATTTATATTTCTAAATATTCGAACTCGAGACCTGATTAAACTAGAATAACTCTTTTACTAGTTCTAGATATAGACTTGCATTATTTGGAAAAAAATTATATTGAAAGTAGAGTTTCGCGAGTAAAATATTAATTTAATATTGCTGAATAGTTTTTGCATGTAATGAAAAATTATAACAAAAAATATGTTTCCTGCATGGATGATTTTAGGAGTACGTGCAGCAGATTAAATGTTGATACATCAATGGCCTCCTAGTTTACGGTAAACTTTTCTAAAGTGATATTGTTGGGACTGGAGAAAATTAATACTTTAAAGAGGTTATCATATAAGAGATATTTTCATTTTTTTACTACAAAAAAATATTTTGTCTATATTCAAGTCACCAAAAAACTATAAATAAATTATAATTATTTTTTTGACCACATTCAAGTCTTCAAAAAATATATTAATAATAATCCTACTTATTATCTCATAAAAAATTTTAATAGTTTTTTGAATTTCTATAATCTATTAACATCTATTTATGATAAAAATTTTGTCCAAAAAAATACTTACAAATTAGAATAGTTTTCTCTAAATTTATCAATAACGTCTATACATATGGTTCCTAAACAATCTCACCATGTTACCATGACCGAAAAGATTCACAAAGAACTATGTCAATACAAAAAGATAACTCTAATGTCACTAAGAATAGTCTTCAACAATGGCTTGATGTAATTCTGAATTATTCAAATGAAAGTGCTACTAAGGTAGATTATACCATTCAAAAAAATTTGAGGTGGATGATGATGACAGTCACGTGATACCTAAAATTTTCACTTATAACGTTATTCAAGTGTTACACTCTATTGAAATATTATTTTACAACAAGACGCCAATCACAAAGACCATTTAAAGATAATTCAAAAAATTAATGATGATGTAAAAGATATCAAACAAGCAAATCTAGCACAAACTACCATCTTAAAATATTTTTCAAATTCAAAAAGTATGTAAAGATATATGCATTTATTCAAAAATATCACTTTACGAGAAAATTGGGACCGAGATTTTGCACTAATATATTTTGAAAAAGTATTTGTTATTACGATAGAGGGGTTATTAAATTTTAATACTTGTTCTGACTGGGAACCATAATTTTTTATCAGTTTAGAGAAGTTATAATTTTAGAAGAGATAACTTTACAAATATTTTACTGTATATTATTTTTCAAATGACGTAATTTGTTGGCTTAAATCATCATAATTCCCATTATATTAAGTTGGACCGGATTAAAGCTACCGAGCTTTCTTTTGGCGTAACGAATATGATGAACAACTCCAAAAGATTATTCCATCAGCTTAAAATTATATACGTTTCTTCTCTAATTATATTATTCCGGATTAGAAAAGGAATCAAAATTAGTACTTCTTAGTCTACAATAATTAATTTAGAATCGAGCAGAGTTTAGTATCATAAATAAACTAACTCTTTTAACGGTGTTTACTTCGGTTCACAATTTTTAAACTCATTAATATGTTCGAAGAAGTTTCAAGTCCCTTTGTCTCTAGCAAATTATTTGTATTTCATTTTTCCCACAAATTATATGATGAATTGTATTACTAAGAACCGCAAAAATACCTTAGTTCAACGTTCTAGAAACAGTCTGACATCCCAAATCCAAATTATAAAACTGATCAGAAAAATAAGATAAAATAAAGAAGAGCTGGGAATGAAAAAAAAACCCATATATTTATTTCCAGGTATGCATTTATCTAATACCTTTTGGAAGTTAAAGTGGCAAACAAAGATCATGGCATCCTTTGGAAAGTAACTACATCAAAACTGTTCAGCCGGAAATAAGTCAGAGATAGTAGTACATTATCCAAAAGCACATCACATGGTACAATTCACTCGGATAGAATCTAACGATAAAAGTTACCCGAATATATATGAATATGTAACAAAAATTTAGATGATTGTTTCCGAATAGAATCTAATAATAACATAAATTCTGATTACAATATTCCGAATAAAAATATCACCAAAAGAATCATTCTCGAATATTATAATAATATATATTTGTTACTTCAAAGAAGCATGTAAAGGTGGGTGCTCTTCTTCTTCTTTTTTCTCCACCTAAAACAAATTTTGACATAACGTTTTATGTAATGTCTAAAACATCAAGCACCTAATTGGGTTAGGTAAGTTGTAGGTAACGCAGACGCTTTATCCATATATCATCGTCGTCGTCATCATCATCATCAAGACCCAGTGTATCTTTCCTTTGAATTTTAGGCAGAAGTGACGGACAATAATTTAATCAATCAATCGACCTCGTCAAATCTCACGCTATCATTTGACCGGTTGACGGAAGAAAATCAACGACCGGAGCTTGTTAAAAAACAATCGGAGCTTGCTAAGATCTTTAATGATAAGAGATTTAAGTGACGTCTCGTTTGCGTTGTAATTTTTGAGATTATCATAGTTAAAAATTTACAAATTTATTGTTTCAAAATTTTGAGTTGAATATAAAAATTCTAATTAAATATACTAACTAATTTAATTCAATTCATATGTTATCAAATAGTGACAAATTGTTCCTTACCAAATTTTAAAGGAATGCATTTTTATAAATGTAATACATATGGTTTCAAAGCAGCTTCGCGTCCAACGAATTATTAGAAGGATCGTAATACATATTGTTCTTTTTTTTTGTAAAGGGACTGATATTGTTCTAGTAAAACTTTGAATTCCACATTAAGTTTGAAATTAATTTTGTTTTGGTCTAGAAGGTTGGACTAATCTATATATTAAATTTAAACCATGGAAGGACACTGAGACCGATGTGTATTTAATTTCTATTGCGCAACTGGATTTATTTTGATTAGATGATAAAGTTTTGACGCAAACAATTGCCACTTTAATTTGGTTAGAGCAAACATTTTCCATTTGCTATTAAAATTTCACGTTCCAAAAACGTGGTAAGCCTTACAAGATAATTTACTCTGCTAAATGTAATTTATAAAACAATCAGAAAAAATATTTAAAATATTATCAGAAAAATCGCGAATAAAAAGTTAGTGAGCTTATTCCCCGAGGCTCGCAGTAGGTTTTCGTAATTAATAATTGGGAAAAGTCCACTTTAGTACTCTGTAGTATCGCCCAAAATCATTTTAGTACTCTGTGGTAAAAAACTGATCAATCGAGTCATACTTATTCTAACTAACATCAAAAATGTCCTCGGACAGCTGCCCGGACCTGCCCGGACCTGCCCGAACCCTGCCCGAACTACGTGGCCAGCCACGTCACCAAATTTTGATGACGTGGCGCCACGTGGACATCCATCTCCTTCCCTCCTCCTCCTCCTCCCCTCCGCCTCCTCCTCCCCTCCGCGTCCTCCTCCGCGTCCTCCTCCTCCTCCTCCTCCACCTCTCCGCATCCTCCTCCTCCTCCTCCTCCTTCGCGTCCTCCTCTCCGCGTCCTCCTCCTCTGCGTCCTCCTCCTCCGCGTCCTCCTCCTCCTCCTCCGCCTCTCCGCGTCCTCCTCCTCCCCGCGTCCTCCTCCTCCTTCTCTCTAAGTGGTGCCACCTCATCAAAATTTGGTGACGTGGCTGGCCACGTAGTTCGGGCAGGGTTCGGGTAGGTTTGGGCAGGTCCGGGCGGCTGCCCGAGGACCTTTTTGATGTTAATTGGAATAAGTATGACTCAATTGATCAATGTTTTACCACATAGTACTAAAGTAATTTTGGACGATACCACATGATACTAAAGTGGACTTTTCCCTTAATAATTTGAAACCGATGCCTGATAATGGAGGAATGGAATAATAACCAGAAGATTGATTTATTGAAAAGACAAATACAAAAGCATTCTCTAAATATGCTAGACTTTAGCAAGTGCGCGTCGCGTGTCATCGTATGGTTGACCGACTTTATAATGCTCTCAAGTGATTTAATTTTTATATGTTCCATTAAGAAACTTGAAGGAAATTATGTGCTGGAGACTTTTTTTATGCACAGCAAGTTGACTTGAGAAAACCCCCTATTATCAAGAGTACGGTGCTTAGGATATCAGATAGTCCTTTCTTCAAATAATAATTGCTTAATTTGAATATTTTGAATACACGCTTTTTTTGCAAGATAAATATTACACCTATTTTAAGTTTTGAACTCTAAAATTCATTGAAATTATAAATTTTTTGTGTTATTAGGCTACACGCCCTTTGGTGTACTAATTTAGATAATTCAAATTTTCATTCCGAACGTGATTAACAATAGTTAGGATGTTAAACGAGTATAGCACTCTATATTCGTTTTTACACCACATGATATTTAGATATTTATTGGATCAATTAATTTAACTTTAAATTGCCTATGATCTTTGTAGCAAAATTATCTCTACAACTATTTAACACCGATATATTTTTACTAATTTAAACCTCATACATTTTGATTAAATAAAATAGTTCATTCTGTTGTTGAAGTAAGTGCCTGCTAGTATATGTATATGTAATAAAGAAGATCAATAATTGATTCTGAGTCAACGTTCCCATATTCCCAAGTAATTACGAGACACTGGTATGGGTTTAGGTAAGTGGAGTCCCATCAAATGATTATCATCATTATATGAATGCATAGTTATACCTTATACCAACAATAACATTGGACCAACTGACCGGCAGTTGTGAGTCGTCAAAAGGGTTCTGATTTTCTTTTAGGATCATAGAGAGAGATATTGAATACACGATATATTTCTTGTTGAAGAAAAAGAGTTCCACTGCCTTTTTTATTCTCTTAAATAAATATTTGATTTTTTGGTTGTCAATACATATTTGATTTTGATTATTATGAATGGAGAAACAATTTGGAAAGAATTGTTACCACTGTGTACACTAATGCATATTCGGTCTAAAAAATGATTTTAATTAAAAAAATTTGATTCAATTGATGAGTTTTAAACTACATGATACCACTAAATAATAATAGTGGACTCTTTCCTTTTTATTATGACAACGTCATATCTTTTCAGATAAGTAAATTTTTTATTACTCATCAAAAAATTATATTAAGTGTGCACGAGTAGAATAAAAAATTTTAGACTATAATAAGTATATATTAGAAAACGTCATATCATATTTTGATGTATTTTTTAGGTGATTCGGAAGGAATTTGTTTTCTTAATATACTTGTAAAGGACCCTCTCTTTTTAAAAAAAGTTTAGACTAACTAATTAATGGGGTGGCCAGGTACGCAGTGGAGTGCATGCCCATGTTTTGCGGTACTGGGCACATGGCTAACCCAAATCGTACGATCAGATTAATTTTCGGTTTTGATTTAATTTAACTAAAATTTTTTAGTTTAAGTTATTGGTAACGTAACAATATTAAATTTAACCAAAAAAATATAACAATATTAAATAATTATTTATAAAATTTGATAATTTTAAAAATTCTGTCTAACTTTAATCCATATTAATTAACATTGATACGAGATGATATAGAAGAATAGTTTTCATGGGAGACGTCGTTAGTGAATCTTCCCAGCTAGTTGCTAAATGTTTTTTTTGAAGGGGCCGAGGAATTTTTGCCAAATCGAAACAAGGATCGATGCCCTTTTCTTTCAGTTAATCATTTGCATCACGTGGCGGATGGATGGAAAAAGTAACGATGCTGTTTTCTTTGATTAATTGAAAATATATCTTCCTGCGAATTTTATTTTGAAGATATCTGCATCTCATAGTTTGAAGAATCCTACAGCGAAGGATGAAAGGGACCTCATGTACTATAATATCAACATATCTCTCCCGCCAACTATTAAAATATTATGATTCGGAATTGATTTAAGTTTTAAGGAATCTAATTTTTTTAAGAGAAAATTTTGATTAAAATCTTAAGAGTAAAAATATATGTTGGGTTTGAATGTAAAATGAATGCATTTGGTCCAAAGTGTGAAAGTTTAAATTGGAAGGCCCAAAAGTAGAAATGGAAGATGACAATCCCACATTGGAAAGTGCAACAAGATTTTTTTAGTTTATAAGGAGATGCTCCTTATTAACTAGGAAATAAATTGACCACCTGGATAGCCAATTCGGACTGCTACGAGGATGGTGCGAAGCACGAGCGCGTGCTCACGCAGGTCGCAATGGGCGCTTTGTGGCGCACTTGGCACTTCGCACGTGTCGCGAGGAGCCTTTAATTTTGGCAAATTTCGGACGGGTCCAAAACGTCCCAGAACAGATGCAACTCTTCGGGCTGCCTGCCTCCCTCCCATCCAGTAGCCTATAAATAGGCCCCTCCCCCTCATTTGCAGACCCACCCCACTACAACTTGCATAAGCATTAATTAGCAATTGTAGGCTCTCTCTCCCTCTCTCAGAAAGTTTTGAATATCCAACGAACTCGTAAGCAACCTAGTTATTGAATTTTGGAGACGATTGCCGCAGCCTATAAGCACTGAATACGGGGTAATCTCGTCTTACGAAGAAAGAGTCCAACTCTTGCCTCGACTATACCAGATCCTAATCAAGTACTCCACCTCTGATTAACAACAATTGTAAGATGAGATCAGTGTACTTGAAGATGGCATCATCAAGCTCTGCACCAACACCAGTGCCAGCGATCCCGGGAACTGTCCACGCTGAAAGGTCGGCCAAGTTCAATGGTACTGAGTTCAAGAGGTGGCAAGGGAAGATGCTGTTCTACCTGACGACGCTCAACCTGGTCTAATTCTTGAAGGAAGAGTCTCCAAAGGTGGCAGAAAATGAGGCTGATCCACAGAAGATCAATGCCCTCGATGCATGGAGTCACAGCGACTTCCTATGTCGTAACTATGTCCTAAATAGCTTAGACGATGCCATTTACAATGTCTATACAGGTATTAAGACTGCGAAAGAATTGTGGGACTCCCTGGAGAAGAAGTACAAAACGGAGGATGCCAGGATGAAAAAATCTATTGTCGGAAGATTCCTCGACTTCCAAATGGTGGACTCTAAGAAGGTCATAGAACAAGTCTAAGAGCTGCAGCTGATTCTACACGAGATTCACGCCGAAGGGATGCAACTAAGTGAATCCTTCCAGGTGGCTGCTCTAATCGAGAAGCTACCCCCTTTGTGGACAGACTTCAAGAACTACCTCAAGCATAAGAGGAAGCACATAGGGCTGAAAGACCTGATCGTGAGACTAAGGATCGAGGAAGACAACCAAAAGTCTGAAGTCAAGACCGGCAGGACCAACTCTGAGGCTAAGGTACACCTCGCCGAGGGAGGTACCGGCAAGAAGAGGAAGAAGCCCGAAAACAAGCAGGAGAAGCAAGAGCCAAAGTAAAAGAAAGCTAAAAAGATCAAAGATAATTGCTACAACTGCGACAAGCCTGGTCACATGGCAAAAGATTATCGCCTGCCAAAGAGGGACGATCGAGAGAAGGCAAATCTGGCCGAAGACCTGTTTGAGCTAGACTTATCTGCCGTGGTGTTTGAAGCCAATCTGGTGGATAACCCAAGAGAGTAGTTCGTTGACACAGGAGCTCCGCGACACATCTGCTCAGACAAGGAGATATTCTAGACCTATATCCCAATCAACGGACGAAAGTTGTTTATGAGAAACTCCGCAACTTCTCCCGTAGTTGGACTAGGCCAGGTAGTGCTGAAGCTGACCTCCGAAAAAGAGCTGACCCTCAAAGATGTGCTGCATGTCCCAGACATTCGTAAGAATCTAGTATCCGAATCACAGTTAAGCAAAGCTTGGATGAAGCTAGTGTTTGAGGCTGATAGGTTTGTTCTGACCAAGGCCGGTGCTTTTGTAGAAAATGGTTACCTCGAGAGGGGGCTCTTTAAGATAAATATAATAACTGTGAAACACGCCTTTGAAGGGCCTAATAAAGTTATCATTTCTTCTTACTTGGCTGAGTGTTCTAATTTATGGCATGATATATTAGGACACGTAAATTTGAGCTCACTAAGGAAATTAGTAAGCTTAAATTTATTGCCTAAAATAGAGTTTGACCCAAACAATAAATGTGAAGTATGTGTAGAGGCAAAAATGACCAAAGTACATTTTCATTCAGTGGAAAGAAGTACTACACTTTTAGAGTTAATTCATACCGACATATGCGATATGAAACAAGTGCAAACTAGAGGTGAGAAAAAGTATTTCATCACATTTATTGACGATTGCACAAGGTACTGTTATGTACACCTCTTGAAAGGAAAAGACAAAGCTCTAGAAGCTTTCAAGAGTTATAAGAATGAGGTTGAAAATTAACTTAGCACTAAAATCAAAATAATTCGAAGTGATAGAGGGGGAGAATATGTAGCTCCGTTTGAAGAATTCTGCCAACAAAATGGCATTATTCATCAGACAACTGCTCTATACTCACCTCAATTAAATGGCGTAACTGAATGCAAGAATCAAACTCTTAAGGAGATGATGAATGCTATGTTGATTAGCTCGAGCTTACTACAGAACTTGTGGGGGGAAGCTGTACTCTCAGCTAATCACATTCTAAATAAATTGCCACACAAGAAAAGGGACAAAACTCCATATGAATTATGGAAAGGAAGAAAGCCTTCCTACGGTTACCTTAAAGTATGGGAGTGCCTAGCTAATGTAGAAATACCTCTGCCTAAAAAGGTGAGGATAGGACCCAAGACCGTTGACTGCATCTTTATCGGATATGCCCACAATAGTAGCGCATACCAATTTCTAGTGCACAAGTCTGAAAACTCTGAAATCAATGAGAGAATGCTCATGGAATCAAGGAATGCAACATTCTTTGAGAATATCTTTCCTAAAAAGGAAACGAAAGAAGTAAGCTCAAACAAAAGAAGTTATGAAGCTACACAAGGCTCTGATCAAGGTGCTGAGGAACCTAGACGGAGTAAGAGGACTAAAGTAACCAAATCGTTTGGTCCAGATCAAGGCGTCTATACTTTTAATAATTTCTATACCAGATAAGGTAGAGTATGGCGGGATACTCCTGATGGGAGATCACCTATATAAGTGTGAAGTGAGGCCGCTTCAAAAAAAAAATTTATGAATCCAAGATAAGGTCCATGGCCGAAATAGACACAACGTGAGAACCAAAGGATATTAGAAATATCATTGTGTATATGTTATTGTCTTGGTTTACATAAAAAGCTGACCAGTTCAAGACATCACGTTCACTGAGCAGCAAGTAAATTCGATAGCATTTTACTAGGGAAGGTTCAAAGCCGTAAGCTACCTTTCTCGATGCAATGATAACTCATCAGAACTTTTCTTAAAAGTGTTAGCATACATTAATCATCATTCATGTGGGGGATTGTTGGGTTTGAATGCAAAATGAATGCATTTGGCCCAAAGTGTGAAAGCCCAAATTGGAAGGCCCAAAAGTAGAAATGGAAGATGTCAATCCCACATTGGAAAGTGCAATAAGATTTCTCTAGTTTATAAGGAGATGCTCCTTATTGACTAGAAAATAAGTTGACCACATAGATAGCCAATTCGGACTGCTGCGAGGATGGCACGAGCACGAGCACGCGCTTGCGCACGCACTCGCGCATGCGCACGTGCGTGTACGTATCCGTGTGCATAGGTCACAATGGGCACTTTGTGGTGCACTTCGCACGTGCGCATCGTCGCGAGGAGCTTTAATTTTGGAAAATTCTGGACGGGTCCAAAACGTCCCAGAAACTTCCAGACGGCCAAAGGAGTGCGAGCGAAGACTTGTCTATCCAAAGGGTCACGAAGAAGTATGAAAAGGTGCCTGTGCTCAGATGTCCGCCGAAGGCATACGAGCGGAGGGTTGCCTGTCGAAGGGATCCAGAACGCCCACCAAAGAGGCACGATCTGGCTGGCAAAACGGCCTGAATGGACAGCCTGACTGCCATCCGAACAGACGCAACTCTTCGGGCTGCCTGCCTGCCTCCCATCCAGCAGCCTATAAATAGGCCCCTCTCCCTCATTTGCAGACCCACCCCACTACAACTTGCATAAGCATTTGTTAGCAATTGTAGGCTCTCTCTCCCTCTCTCAGAAAGTTCCGAATATCCAAGGTTCGTCTGAAGCTTCGAGGGTCGTTGTGCTACGAACTCGGAAGCAGCCTAGTCATTGTATCTTGGGAACGATTGCCACAGCCCGTAAGCACTGAATACAGGGCAATCTCGACTTACAGAGAAAGAGTCCAACTCTTGCCTCGACTAAACTAGATCATAATCAAGTATACCACCTCCGACTAACAATAATTCATGTACGCGTGCGCGTTGGACGCAGGTCGCAATGGGCGCTTTATGGCGTACTTGACACTTCGCACGTGCGCATCGTCGCGAGGAGCTGGAGGAGCCTTGAAGTTTTGTCGAAGCTCGGACGAAGAGGCAGGAGGGCTGGAAAGTCCCGGAGACTTCCCGACGGCCGAAGGGTCACAAGCGAAAAGGGCGTACAGGCGAATTCTGAACACCGAATGGACACGAGTGGAGGCCTGCCGAAGAGACACCTCTCGAAGGAGTGCGAGTGAAGGCATGGCCGAATCTGGCCCGCAAAGGGGTGCCTCTGGCTGAAGAGGTACCTGAAGGGCAGTCTGCCTGCTGGCCGAACGGACGCATCTCCTCGGAATTGCTTCGTGCCCCTTCGGAAGTGCCTGCCTCCACTCCATCCAGCGCCTATAAATAAGTCTCTCCCCTTCATTTGCATCTCACCCTACTACAACTTGCATAAGCATTCGTTAGCAATTGTAGGCTCTCTCTCTCTCTCTCTCTCAGAAAGTTCCGAATATCCAAGGTTCGCCTGAAGCTTCGAGGGTCTATGAACTCGGAAGCAGCCTAGTCGTTGTATCTTGGGGACGATTGCCGCAGCCCGTAAGCACTGAATACGGGGCAATCTCGTCTTACAGAGAAAGAGTCCAACTCTTACCTCGACTTAAAGATGCTAATCAAGTACACCACCTCCAACAAACAACAATATATAATTTAAAAACTATCTTCAAAATTGGCTGACACAAGATTTAAAAAATATATCTTCATTGGTATAAGTGTAGTGTGGATTTTTTTTAAGAGTAGAGTTGAAACTTTCTGCGTGCTAGCTAAACGAGGAGCTTTGAGACCAGGTATACTGAGACACACATGCACCCATGTTGGCTATTCAATGGGGCATTTCCACGTTGCTCACCGGATATCAAGGTGTTAAATGGTAAAATAAATTTGGATAATAAATAAAAATCGAGTAATTTAATAATAATTAAAGAAAGCTAGGATTTATTTTTTCCAATATAAAAATAATAGATTCCGTCTTTTCATATCCCTAACAGAAAACCCAAAGTTTAAAAAAGAAATTCAAATTTTGGATTCCACGGGGCAGCTTAGTGTTGCGAGTAAAATCTAAAGGTGAAATTAACTTCGATTGAAGCATAACTTTGAGAGTTTATTTTTAATACTATGGGCAAGATTCATGATGATGACGATGTTATTTAGAAGTGTTTCAGACTATTTGTACAAGCTAAATTTGAAATTTTGAATTTGAATAAAAGTTGGAATACAAGTAAGTTTTGTCTTGTTGTGATTATGGATCCTATGTTTATTTTCCGTTCGGTTTTTGCTACTGTGTGCTGTTAGTTTTGTTAGTTTTATTCTTGTTGATGTTGTGGATCCTATTTGATTCTGTATGATCCTATTTGATTCTTTTTAGTATCCCTTTGATTTTTGAACTCTGTTTGAATAATTTTATCATCATGGTTAATGTATGTACGGGATCTTTCCTACACATTATTCGTGTAAGGGGTCACAGTGTGTGTGCTTGCAGAGTTGGTACCTCCTTGCATCCTTTAGGCCCTCCTGGACTATTTACACTCTACAAGAGACGAATGAAGTATTTTATCTGCGTCCGGGGGTGGGGTATGGGGAGAATCTCACCATACTTTAGTGGAAGTCCGGTGTTTTGTTTGATTGTTGAGGTTGTGGTCTATATCTTATAGTCTGTGGTCTTTGGTCTTTGAGTTATAGTATATAATATGTGATATTTGAGTAACTCATCAACTTTCAGGTAACTAAGAGGATGAGTTGGACTATGAACAAAGGTTGAGCATAACATATTTCAATAGGTTTCAGAAAATTTATGTATTTGAAATTCCTTCCTATTATATAAAGAAGTTTTACATCGATTTTTCAAGTTCAATGATTCAAATGCTAGTGATATATATTCCTTCCAATTATCATCGGCTCATATTTACATAGATTTTCTTCCTATTATATAAACTTTCAAATTTTCAGAAGATATATATATATATATATATATATATATATATATATATATATATATATATATATATATATATATATATCCTTTTTTCTATAACACCACTTATTTTCCACCGTAGTTAATCAAATCGTATACTATAAAAAATATTTTCCTATTTGTTTGAACCGAAAAAGTAATTGAAAAACAAACGGATCCGATCCATAAACGAAATTCTTCCAATTGAATTGGGTGGCTATACCGGAGATCCCAGCCTCGTTCCTGACCAATCAAATGATTTTGTGATCTTTGTGTGTTCCATCTGTTGCACAACTCCTTCTATCTCTTTTTGGCAATATCTGACAATAAGGACAAAAAGTGGGTATAAACTTTTAAAAAGTTAGAACACTGTAAATACTATTTTTCCCGACCTCCGGGATTTCTGACAATATTTGTCTAAACATGTACAAAATCTAAAAAAAATGAGAATACTGAAAATGGGTTTCATGTTGTAATTTCGGAAGATTTTTACCAATTTTTGGTGGATTCTGAAACTATGTTTGGCGGTGCTACTTTTCTTTTTTACCTATTTTTGGTGGATTCTGAAACTATGTTTGGCGGTGCAACTTTTCTCTCCACTGGGATAATTGAACGAGCTTTATTTTTTTGGCTTGTCAAATCAAGAAAAAATGAGGTTCATTTTCACACTAGACAACGAAAACCATACTTGACAAGTCAGTGCATTGATTCATAAATTTTGACCAGGAAATTGCTTTCTTTAACTTAGAATGGGGTTGTGGCTTTGACGTACACCTGATAAGATAAGAAATTGTTAGGTTTAAACTTTACAAAAGGCAGGACACAGTGTTTATAGATGAATATTTTTTAAAAAAAAATGAGAAAACTAAAAATAAATATTTCTGAAACTGAGAATACTAAAAGATGGGTTCGTGTCCTAATTTTGGAAGATTTTCATCTGTTTTCAAAGATTTTTTGTACCATTGTAACGAGCGTCGACTACCATCGGCTCTTTTTTAAGGACGGTTCTCTTAATAATATCTTTTACATTTTGAAACCGCTTGTTTGGAACCATAAAAAATGGGAAATAGACTTCAGTTTTTTGACTTGTCATGAGAAACATTGAGGGTTCATTTCACACTAGACAATCGTATTTGACAAGTCAGTGCATTGATTCATAAATTATGACCCAGATATTGCTAGCTTTAACTTAGAGGGGGGTTGTGGTCATGACATATAGCTTTTTTTTAGAAATAATAAGAAAGCTTTTCAACCCCTGGATTTGTATCCTAATTCTATTGGTATGATCAATGATCAACAACTAAACAGCTTTTTATAGCCCTGATATATTTGACTATATTAATAATCGTTGATGGTACGAGAGCACATGTTCAACTCTGAATTAGTAGTCATTATTGATGAATATGCTTTTAAATCTCTATTTCCAACTCAAACTTTTAACAATAAAATTCTATATATTAAGATCCACCACTCTCAACTCTCAACTTTTTATGTTTGATTTTTAAACATATTAGAGTAATGTGTTTAACTTTTTCATAAATATAACATCAAAATATCATAGATATTACAACGGATACTACATCATCAAAAAAAACTCTGAACACGTGCATATTCATAATTAAACATATGATATGATATTTCTCGTGTAATACGCATAATTCATTAATTCTTGTACGATAAGATGCCACTGAAGTTAGTGGAGTTGGCACAAATGCAGATGAATTTTAATGCTAGTGCATCGTCTAATCAAGGACCTGAAACCAATCGCTGCGAGTCTTGAGGTCAACAAATGTCGGCTGAGAATAGATTATGCAAATCTTAAATTCCTGAAATGCTGCTTTGTCGAAAAAAAAGCAATGACAATTGAAGCAAATCACCATACTCATCGACAAACAAAAATTTAGATCAACTATTGAGAACAATATTTTAATTTAACTAAAAAATTTTGAGTTCGAGTCCTTGAAAATGCAGCAACATCAAATATTTGTATGAAGAAATTTGTCACCTTTCAAAAGTATCATCCGACTCGAATCTGGAATAATCGTCACAGTATTGTTCGGATATCAGATAGTCTAATCCAAAATCACCATTATCGTCACTTCAGTATGGTAAACAACATAGGAAATTTACTAAGTAGGCTGCATACCAAGTGACAACATATTTATAGTTATCGTAAATCTAAAATATGATAACTATTAAAACCATCGAATATACTAAGTCATACACGTGT
The DNA here is from genome assembly GCA_963995505.1 of Hypericum androsaemum. NCBI lineage: Eukaryota > Viridiplantae > Streptophyta > Magnoliopsida > Malpighiales > Hypericaceae > Hypericum > Hypericum androsaemum. Next base: position 2,372,871 of record OZ023182.1, read on the forward strand.
TTTTGACTTTTTAGTAATAATTTCTCAACAAGATACTATTCAAATAAAGTGTGCCAAACAACCTTGCATGCATACTTGCTGAAAGTTTCCTTTGATTTGATCAGAGTCCTACTTGGTGGTCCAAAAGTTTTGCATGGTCAACTGATAAGAAATTAATTAGTAGGAATTCCATGCATCGAAGCAGCGGATATAGCTTATTGGTAGAAGTGAGAGGACCATGGATAGTGAGTGGCAAAACTTTTTTCTTTCCGCCAAACTGTTATTTAAAAAAAAATTTGGTATCCAAAGTCGAGTATGACAACTTCAGTCAAGTCGTCCGAAGCATAACCTTTCCAATACTACCAAATTCAAATGGACAAATTAGTTCTATCTTGACCCGATGTCTCGAGGTATCAAAACTTGACAGAGAAAATTTTGACACTTGGTATTTATACCCAGCTCGAATATGGTTAATTGGTCGAATGAGTATCCATATATCTAGTAGATTTGGCAAAGATAAAAAGCACGACCTTCTATATCCTTGGAAACATGGACCTGGCTCCGACAAACTAATGGTAAAATCTCTAGTAGTAGTATGATTTCTGTTCAAGAAGATACTACAGAGTGGCTAGAAAGTTGAAACATGTTTGGTTCAAACAATTGATTCTGGTTGTTAAATCATAGAACAAAAATCCTTTGTTGATTAGAAAAAAAATGCTTATTGTACGTATCGAACACTTGAGATAACTCTCACAGACGCCAGTATATCAACCAGCAACGACAGATTTTCTACTAGATTTGGTGTTAGGCTTCTTAGCTTTTCTCTTCTGCTTTAAATATTCTTCGTATAACTGCAGCTCAGAGTTGGTACGAGCCAGTTCATATCTCAACCTCTCGTGCTCCTTGAAGTTGTACAGAAGCCGGAAATGATTGGAGAACTTCTGCTTCAACTCCTCGCTAGGTGAAGATGCATCCGAACTTGGTTCGAAGCTAGAAGAGAGCTTGGAGGACCCACTTCCTTTCTTCCTCTTGATGCCGGTAGGTTTGGTGTCAAATTTGTGGCTCGATAGCTGGCGCTCCAGTGACAAATCTGTAAAAACTTGTAGAGGAGATGCTGCAGCAATAAAGACTTGATTATTGCCAGAAGCCATGCTTCCTATGCTAGAAACGATCGTTGAGATTGATGGATGATAATGCTTCGACAGAAGATTGAGTTCCCAAAGGACAGAAGCTAGGGCGCCACTTAAATTGGGGTCTGAAGCGTATGGCTGATGTTTCTGAAAAGGCAAATAACCACGTATCGTCAGTTAAGTCCTATTTAACCTTCAGCATTTTAGAGAATGGTTTCTTGAAGCATCCAGATATTAGTGGACACCCGATGAAGTGGATACTTACAGCTATAGATCCAGATACTGAGCCACCTCCAGCATCATTTTCTAACAGATTCCGACATTTAACGTTCCTTTGAAGAAGATGCCTCACGGTTACCAAAGCTGCAGAAACAACAAAACTGTAAGCACACAAGATAGCTAGAACAAAGTCGCATAGTAGATGAATACCAAATAGAATACCAGCCATTGATTCAGCTGAACCAACGCATAGGGAAAATGTGGCAAGGCGTTTTATGAAAGCAGCGGCTTTTTGCATATCATGCTGCCTATCGTCACACAACATGATCTTTAAAGCTTCTGCCAATACTTCACCCCGATCCCTGCCGAATAACAAACTAAATGAGAAAACCTTTCAACTTTGACAAAGGGCACGTAGCATTCTCATGAACTGATTGTCAGAGATAACAAAGCCATGATCAACTAAAAATGTCATGTGGCACGCTGAAAGATGACAGGTGAAGCCATGACAAACTAATCTCATATAGAACGCAAGAAAACGACAGACGAAGCCTTGATCAAATCACCAAACTTCTGCAGAATTTCCCGACATTGCTTGGATAAAAGAGCTTCTCAAATAACTTCTACAGGGATCAACAACTTTCATTTAAACAGAGGGACACGAACCTTCCAGGCTTGTACTCAAGTATAAGATTATACAGCTGCATAAAGAAGCCTTGTAAGTCAACGTTCAGGGCGTCAAGGTTATTCCTCATCACTTTAAATGCCAAGATACAGCACTGAAGACGCTCCGATACTGTTAAGAGCTTCGGGAATCTACCAGTTGAACTTTCAGAGAGCCCACCAGCAAGCTTTTTCAGATAACCCATCAAGTCTCCAATATAATCAAGATCAATCAGATGAGAAAATTTTCCTAATCCATTCAGACATGGAGCAAGCAGAGGTCGGGCATCAGATGTAATGACTGAGTCACTGCTGTCATCAGGTCTGCAAAAGGTAAAACAAATTATTGTTTTCCTACAGCTCATTGAGCAACCAAACCAACTCCTCTCATACAAACCTGGGTGTAGTTGAGTTCATAGCATGTTTTAGGATGCGAAAGTATGTCTCAAATACATATTTAAGTGTCTCTGTCTGGAGGCTTCGTCGCTCATCTAAATCTGGAGCAAAAGAAGCAGCCTTGTATTCAGCAGCAACCTGTGTAAAAGAGTAAATCAAAAATAGTTATGCAAAGCTGTAAAAGAACCCACTCAAAGCAGTTACTAAACTCCCTTCCATGTACCTCATCCCGCATCTTTGCCGTCATTTCTTTCTTACTTCTCTTCCTGTCATTTTGTTGCATTTGGTTTGGGGCCTCAACAACTTTCCTCTTCTTATAACTTTTCTTTTTGTTTCGATCATTGCCTTCCGCCTTTTGCGACTTCCAAATATCTTCGTCAAATGACAATGACATGAACACCTGGAAAATGCATTATTTCAAAGACTGGTAACAGAGAAAAAACTGCAGAAATATTAGGATTGAAACACACACTGATGACGCATAAACCATTACCCAAACCAGGAAAAACATACAACCACTATAAGGCAACCATATACGGTTGTGCATAATTTAGAACAAAACCCAACTGGAATTCACCACAGATCTCCAATTTGAAAGAGCCACAGTAATGTTTGATAAAGGTTGGCACCCCCACAGCTAAAAGACTCTACAACTTGATGGGGATGTATGCAGCCAAAGAACCAATACAGCCGATCAATCATCGTCTACCTCTACAGAATCAGGATGCAACTGACAGTTATGAGCTTTGACAAGGTCTGCTATTGACCGAACAGCCTGTGCAGTTGCTTCACCCCCATGTTTCCCTTCGTTGTCAAAGAGAGACTTGATGGTTGAACAACAAAGTTTCCTGAAAGAAATGGTACCAGGAATTCTTGTTACACCTGAGGAAATGACAGAGTAAATATCGACAAGGCAGCTACATCATGTTGCTGATGTCCCAAGTCATGACAACTCTATAATTAAAACTGAAAGAGCAAGCGAAAATTGAAGAGAAGGCGATAAAAGGAAAAGGAACTGCCAAACATAGCACATGGAAGAAAGAAATATACTGATTCCAACTTTTACTTCAACCTCTTTGCAGAATCCAATTTTCTTTAGAGACCAAAATTAGAACTAAGATGTATTGATTCACACAATGGAGAAAGCACTGGAATGTAGAAAAACCTTGTCATGTCATCTTGAGATCCTAGATTTGCTACGACAGCATTCACTAAGTTGTCGCGAAAGTTGAAGTGAGGCACCGCATCAAGCAAAGTGCAGAGGCAGCGAACAACTACATGCTGGAATTTGGAATTCTTTCCGATGGCCATCAACTTTTGCAAATAGGCCTGTCAAAACAAGTAACAATCAGAAAGGGAAAGAAAAGATTCCTTCTAATACATAGGCGATCATTGATCATCAGAAGAAAGAAGGCCAAAGATGAAGAATTATCAGAAGGAAAAAAACACCCAGATGCAACTGGCCCAAAGAGAATCACTATAAGACTAACTGTGGCGAGATTGCTTAGTCAGGATATTAACTTGCATCAATGGATGATAGTTAAAGAAACATTGACCAAACCACTATGAATATGTTACACTTGTTCTATCCGCAACAAAAACAATGTTCATACTGCATAAACTGAGTCTGATCAGGCGTTCAACAATCAGAATTGAAATGGGTGGCAAGCGGTAAACTATTGCTATGTCTAGAAAAAGAGAAGATGGTCAGTCAAACCTTGTACGCAGACAATAATGTGGACTCATAGAATCGAGTCTTCTTGACATCTTTGGAGATTTTCATTTCGAGCTCCTTATCAGTAGGAAGCCTAATTCGGTATCTGATATGGAAGGTAAAGTGAAGCGGCACTTGTTACAATCCAAGACGAGTACAAAGATATACAAAGAGTAGAAAGAAAAACCATTCCAACTGACCCTGGTATAATATCCTTGAAGACAGCCAGAAGAGACAGGAGTCCGAGTGTGACGACACGGTGATCACCATCTCTACAGAATTGCAGCATTTCCTTGAGCGATTTGATGTTAGACACAGGATCAGCGAGCAAAGCAATCCCAAACTCTGCAAGCTTACGCTTTTTGCTTTCAAATGCCTCCTCCGCCGTAAGATCTTCCTTAACCTCTGCCTAAAGAGCATAAACAAGAGAACACACTAGATCACCAACCCGACTCCATCCACAAAGATCAGCCCCATACAAAACCAAGGTAGCAGGCCCACCAGAGCAGCAGCTTGAGGCTGAGGTTGAGCCTCTTGTTCGAGATCATCATCATCGTCGTCCTTGTTATTCCGCTTAGCTTCTTTCTTACTCTTCTTCAGCTTTGCCCTCCTCTCCGCCTTGGTCATCCTTACGACACCCGTCTTATCGTCATCCTCTCCTCCTCCATCGCCCTCGTGCCCCACCCCCTCCTTCGTCTTATCCTCAACTGGACCCCGCACCAAACCACATTATCAACAATTTCCATTTCCACACTAAGCGAAGAAGAAAACAAAAAAAAGGGATAAAAAGAGGAATTAGGGCATACGTGTCCTGTAATAGAGTGTGCCGTCGAGGGCCTTAACGGGGAGGGGATCCACGCGGGGGGCCCTCTGCCTCTCCTTGTCCTCGTCTTCATCGGCGCGGCCTCCCGTCTTCTCTAGCTTCTTCTGGCGGCGCTTCTGGTAGAGCGACTCGAGCTCCGCGTCGTCCACGTCAGCCACGCGCCTCACGAGATTGGTGATGGAGCCGGTGTCCAGCCGCGACACGAACCGGGCGTATTTCTTGTTCTTTTTAACGAACTCCACGTCCTCCACCGACACCTCGATCTCGTCCTCCGGCAGCTCCGGCGGCAGCTCCGGCGGCAGCACTATCTTCGACTTCCTCGACTTCTTCCCCATTCTCTCTCTCGCGCGCTCTCTCTCTCTTCTCTCTCTTCCCCTTCTCTGTTTTTATATTCCTCTCGGGGTTTAGGGTTTAACAAGGGGAGCTAGCGATACTCCGGCCTCTCTCTGTTATTGGGCTTATAGGCCCGGCCCATTAAGCGGAAACATGAGTTGGGCCTAAAAGCCCATTTCTTACTTTTGGGTTTTTAAAGTATTAGTTGGTATAAGGGGTATTTTTGTAATTTTGTATGTAAAAAGAATACAATTGTGGATGTCTTATCAAAGCATGCCCTGTCGACATTTAATTGTCGGGCACTTCACTGTTGTCTTGTATTAGGTGTGTATGTAGATGATTTAAAGAGAATTAGTTTACCGGTAAACTTGATAGGTACACCAGTTTGTGATTAGTCAAAATTAAATGGATGTTTGCCCCTTGTTTATTACCCAAAAAAAAACTTGGACTGATCGGAGTTAATTTGGACAAAAAATAATGGGTTTTCGGGTGCCAGCGGCTTGCAAGTTGTAATATTCCAAACACGAAATGTATCTGGCTCAGGATTGAGCAGAAATAGGGCCAGATGTTGGGAGGTTATCTGGTGGATGGGTATCCCAAAAAAAGCAACGGGTTCACGCGAGCATTAAAAGATGGGACACAAGTTGATGGATTCTCAATAAATGCTTGATGTAGTAGTCACCCAAGCAATCTACTTCCACGTCAACAACTTAGATCAATGAAGACTTTATCCTGAGATACCGAATTTTGAGTTCTTAAAAAAAATAATAGTGTTAAATACGAGCCTGGATTTAGTGTTCTTGGACCCCAACTGCAAGGTCCAGACAACGTGGAATGACACGTACGCGCGATGACGAATTTGTAATATCAGAAATTACATCGAGGTATTTTTGTATTTAAAAAACGTGTTGTAACATTGTTAGTCTCAGTTGTACCATTATTAGTAATGTGTTGTCCATTGCTAGCCGAGTGTTGTACCATTGTTAGTCGCATGTTGTACTATTGTCTGACGCCATATACGAGCGCATGTTGGATGTTGCACCATTGTATAACGCAGTTGTATCATTGTTCGCCGCATGTGTACCATTGGTAGTCGGAGGGAGTTATTGTCTGTCGGAGGTGGTGTACTTGATTAGGATCTGGTATAGTCGATGCAAGAGTTTGACTCTTTCTCCATAAGATGAGATTGCCCTGTATTCAGTGCTTACGAGCTGCGGCAATCATCCACAAGATACAACGACTTTCGGACTTCAAGTTCGTAGCACAACGATCCTCGAAGCTTCGGGCGAACCGTCGGATATTTGAAACTTTCTAAGAGAGGAAGAGAGAGCCTACAATTGCTAACGAATGCTTATGCAAGTTGTAGTGGGGTGAGATGCAAATGAGGGGGAGAGGCCTATTTATAGGCGCTGGATAGGAGGGAGACTGGCACTCCGAAGGGGCGCGTCCGTTCGGCCAGCAGGCAGACTGGTTGCGCTCGTGGCTCTTCGGAGGTATTCTGGAACCCTTCGGCAGGCATCTGAGCAGAGGCCTTCGCTCGCGAGTGGCTCTTCGAAGGCATTCTGGAACCCTTTGGCAGGCATCTGAGCAGAGGCCTTCGCTCGCACTCCTTCGCGAGGAATCTCGCAACCCCTTCGGCCGTCTGGAAGTCTCCAGGATGTTCCAGCCCTTTGTGCCTCTTCGTCCGAGCAGCCTGAGTGGTTTCCGAGCTTTGGCAAAACTTTGAAGCTCCTCGCAACGATGCGCACTTGCCAAGTGCGCCACAAAGCGTCCATTGTGACCTGCGTCTAATGCGCCATGCGCACACACACGTACACGTGCTACGCACCATTCTCGCAGGCAGCTTCGGTCAGCTCTTCAGGTAGAATATTTAATGTTACACCAGCTTTAAGCTTCTTCTTATAAACAGAGAAAAATTTCTTGCAATTTTCGATGTAGTAATGGTTCTCTCATCCTCAGCTTAGGCTTTTCAGCTTGAGTCTTCCAGCTTGGGCCAAATGCATTAATTATGCATTTATTCCAACATGAGTTTAGCTACCTTTCAAAAATTTTATCTAACTCGAACCTCTATTAGTCGACCCATTGAACTAGATACTATCTATAAACCAAAAAATATGTAACGCCATGCCAACCAACTCCATTTACAAACGATCTCACTTATTAATCCAAATCCAAATAATAAACGAGTTTGGTGTATCTAGACTTTATTAGAAGCACCATGCTCAATCACAAAGTTCAAAATCAGTGGATCACTTAATGAAATCCTTTGTTTTTGAGTAAAATATAACAGGATCTCTATAATCGGATAAAAATATTTAAACGTTCACAAAGTTATTTTTTTGTAAGAGAATTTTATTAATCTTTGTAAACACAAAGTTACATATTCGCCCATGTATTTTATGATATAAATGTTGAGAATGTCTCAAATTCATATTTAGTGATATTCATAATGTCTCAAATTCTAATTAGCATGTGGGGGCTAATTCCTATAAATAGGAGGGCAGACTTTAGGGTTCATTAGACTAAACACAAAGAGTGCAGTAGTATAGGGAGAGAATGTCTAGAGGCGGGTCGCCTCGCCAACGGTCTATGTATCTGTTATACGATGTAGGTCAGTTGACAGAACTACGTATATCACGTGTGCTCAGTGTTCCTATTGTTTTCTATCTATATGTTGTTGTACAAGAGCGTATCGAAATTATTTCCGCTATCCTAACAACAAACAGGTTTCAATCAAAGATAGAAGGTGGAGAATGATCCACTTACACCCTTAACATTGCATTGGATTTATAGAACTTAATAATTAAGTTTTGAATTGGACAATATCATAAATGTATTTTCGCTACCAAATTTTAACGCCGAGATAAGTGCGGAAGGTTGACGGTCGCTTTCCCAAGGTCCAGATGAACAGAGATCGTGGGAGGCGGTGGTGAATATTTCTTGCACTTGCACACGTGCTACTTCTTTCCATCTTCAAAAGTGAACCCTCCTCCTGGGTAAATTTTGTGGATACCGTGGAGGCAAAGAAATGGTCCCGACCAATTTATATGCTGTTGCTCTGCTAATACCAAAGTACACACGTAGCTGTTGCTGCTCGCTTTTAATTTCATTTAAGGTGCGTCATAAATATTGGCAGCTGAGCTCCCCTCCTTTCCCTTTGTACATCTAATTAATCTAATCATCGTCATCCTCACTAATACTTTTGCATTGAAACCATGTCGGTTCTGCTGATAAACATCAGCCACGTAGAGACTGATGGATTAACCCTCTGTAAAAAGTCTGGGAATCGTACGTGTTTAAAGCATACTGTGTCGAAGTAGTATATGTTTATATTATCACATTATTAGTTGTAATAGTAGTCGACTTATTATATGAATAGAAAATCTGCTCATTATTTTAAAGTCTAAAGTTGAATATGAATATTTTAACATGATATCAGAATAAATTGATCTCCTCACTTGATAACTTTCTTTGCCCCGGGTTTGCAAATCACATTCCACATGCACGTTGTAGTTGTTGGATTTGTGAATGAGCCCAAAAAAGGCCCAAAGTCCAAAAGGAAAAATGGAAAGTGTCATCCCACATTGGAAAGTGGCACCAACTTTTCCTAGTTTATAAGGAGAAGCTCCTTGTTAGTTAGGAAAGAAGTTGACCACCTGGAAGGACAGCCAACTCGGACCGCGGCGAGAGCACGAGCATGCGCGTGTGTGCATGGCGCAATAGGCACTTTAGTATTTTGCCCGTTCGCCCGAAAGTTTTGACCCGTTCTTCACTTACAAGTCCGTCCGAAAGTTCTGGGTATACGTGTGCAACGTTCTTGGAAACGACTAACACAACAGTAGTACTCACACACTCCCGTTTTATCGCATGTTTCTGCCCAATAAATTTTGTTTGAAGTAATGTGTTGAGATTAAAATATTACTAGTTGTCACTCTAGTTTGTTTATAAGTATAAAAAAATTTAACATGATATCAATGTGGATTAATTTCGTGCACATTATATTACTCACACGATTTCCCTTCTGTCGCACGGTTCGGTCCAATATAATTTGGTTTGAAAGGACCCGTTAAAATTAAAATGAGTGGATATGATATGATCTCCCGTCATTTTCCATTCACTTGTACGCATAAAAAGCAGTTTTGGTGAGAATAAGGTGCAGATATAAATATTTGGCAATCTGCATTCCTCGTCATCAATTCCGCGGTTTTATTGCAGTTTGGTATTTGTTGGCTCCGCTGTTTCTCTTTCTTCGTGGTGGGTTATATTATTTATTGGGGACAGGGAAATTTGATTTTACCTATAATTTGCCAAGTTTCTTTCTAATAAAAAAATATATCAACTTTAATAACTCAGAAATAACCAAACTAAAACTAGACAACGGACATGTGAGATTCAATTCAGTAACCTTAACTAAGATCGTAACATGTCACCTTATTTTCTGTTGAGTCGGAGCTTCCAACTCCTTTTTATTAATGGGGCCTTAATTAGCTGTGCAGATGTTACATCCTCGAAATAAATGCTGGAGGCCTGTCTATCCGAACCAACCTTGAACCGTCACCAAAGTTAATTATACGCTAAGTTTTTATATATTCGAAGTTGAGATACAGTAAAATCTTTATAAAGTAATATTTTTTGGATCAGAGAAAAATATCACATTAGAGAATTTATTGTTTCTGTGTTTTTCTCTAAAAATGTTAAAATTAAGTATTTGAACAATCGAAAATACCAAAAATTATTTTGTATGTATTTAAATTACCTAAAATCTCGGCCTATAGTATTCAAATAATAATTTCTTACTACAAGACGGTGGTGACCGTTTGAAGACAATTGAGAAAATAAATATTTAAAATTTATCAAAGAAGCAATTCTAGCACTAACTAGTGTATTAATATATTTTTCGATTCATAAAATGTATAAAAATATATGTATTTATTTAAGTATATCACTTTATTCAAAAATTGAGACCGAAATTTAGCAAAAAAATCTAAAAAATTTTAATTATTACAATAGAGGGTTATTAAATTATAACACTAGTTTTAACTAGAAATTAAAACTTTTTATCAATTTAGAGAATTTATCACTTTAGAGGAGTGCGTTTTTATTGATTAAGTTAGAATCATCATTGTATTTGTTATGTAACCACATATTCAATCTGCCCCATGCAGCTAGCGATCACAACCTCATATTAAAGTCCAGGTCTCGGAACCTACAAGGACCAAATTATTGTACGTTTGCTATTGAATAGCCTCGCTTCTCCAAATTGCAGCCAATTCACACATCATCCATTCACATGCCATTGAATTGAAGTATATAACCTAGTAAACGCAATTAAATACAAATTTCTTAATCTATTATTTCCATTTCATTAATATTTTTTGTGGTTTTCAACTTCTTTTCATGCCTCCAAAGGGTGTTTTTGTGACATGCATATTTTCTTGGCCGACCATATGATAAGTCGGATTATCCAAAGACGCGATCATGATGTGGCGTCGATTTAAATTTTCAACTAAATGGGAATTGGAAAAATTCAAAGTAGAAAGAGACATAATTAGCTGTATCTAGTCTCAATTAAGCAGTTCACCAACATGTTGAAAGATAGTTATTCAACGGATTGGACTTTGCCTCCTAGCATTTTAATTATGCAATGGTGTTTTATTACCGAAACTACCTAATACTTGAACACCTACATAGATCAGATAAATGACGACAAAACTCCCATTACCGAATTTCAGTATCACTATATTTCCATATGGTTGGGCTGGCTCTTAATTACTTCAGACTTGCGCTGTTAAACTAATAAGGGAGGGTAGTGGGGTAGATTTGGTGGGGACTGGGCTAGTCCTTATTTATGAGGATTAATTCAAACCAATATCACTACACATTCAAACCAATATCACTTCATATGCAAATCAATATCACTTCATATGTAAACCAACCTCTTGCAAACCAATATCATTTCACATGCAAACTAATATCACTTCACATGCAAACCAATATCACCTGGTAGGTTATTGACCATCAGATTTAAAGATAATTAAATCTGACGGCAAAAAATGTAGTCCCTCCCTATGGACAAATTTTTTTTAGTCCCTACTCAATCCGGTCTCAGGGTGAGGGTGCTATTTAGGGAAACCAAATGTATCGGTGAAGTAAATAAAGCGTTGAGCCCAATAGAGAAATTCAGTGGGGCAACTTTTTAAGAATATGATCAAATTGAATTCTCATTTAATATTAGTTAGGTATAGTAATTAATTTGGGACGGTAATGGCATTAATTAATTAGGCTTTTCACGCAAGCAACCACAAATCTCAACGTCTGACGAAGTGTAGGTGAAGGGCGTTTTCAAACATTTATAAGGACACAACCGCATATCGTAATCGCCAGTTTGTGATCTATCTAGAGTCAATAGAGAAGAGATGCACAAAATTGGTACATGCGATTGGTTGCGATGATTCCGGGCTTGGGGTATAGTTGTAATTATTTCAATTTTTCGAATGGTTGAATCATGTATTCGAAGTGTTACCAGGTACTTTTTTCGCAGTTGAACCTGGTGAACTGATTAATCCGACCGGTTAAACTGACAACAATACTGTCAGGGGCAGAGCCAGAAAATTTGGGGAGTGGGGGCGCAATATAATTTTTTTTAAATTCAACGTATGTAATTACAACATTTATAATTGTCCTATACGATTTCTCATGCATTGAAATCGCTCCATAATAGCTACATTGTCAATACAATCAAATACGTCTTTCTCGATATATGTAATTAAATAATCAGCTAGCAATTGATCTCTCATCTTGTTGCAAAGACAATTCTTCAAAATATTTATGGCAGAAAAGGCTCTCTCAATACTTGCAGTCGCAACCGAAAATATCAAAGCTAATTTTAGGAGCCGAAATACCGTAGGATAAATAAGATCTCTCTGTGTTTGCACCAACTTCTGAGCCAAAATATCGAACCTCTTTATATCATAAAATTCATCATTAGATCTCATGTCAGCAATATAATTATCCAACTCACTATCCAGTGTCAAGATATCCAATGACAAAAAGTCACGTGGATAAAACTTAGTCAGACCAAGCAATTTTTTCTTATCAAAGCAGCAATTGATTCATCAGGACTTAAACATGCCACACCAAGAAGTAATTCAGTGTTGATCTCAGTAAATCGAATATTTAATTCCTGAAGCTGTGTATCTATAATTGCATAAAAAATATCAACTTGATAATGGTGCAGATTAGTAACTTGAAAATTTTTGCGCCGAGATCTTCCACTTGGCTGAAACATATGTTCCATGTGTGGAACAATAATCTCACGTTCTGTGCAAAATGCTGAAGCTTCTAAAAGCAAAAAATCTACCTTGTATCTCTTAAATCTTGCAACCTTTTTTTTACACTTGTACTAGTGTCATAGCTCCAGCAATGTTTAGATTCTTTTGTTGTAAAGTCTGTGATAATTCATTGGTGATTTCTAATATGCTCTTCATAAGATGAAAACTGAATATAAAGTCAAATGATTGAAGTGACTCCAATAGAGAATTAGATTAAACTCGTTGAATAAACTAATTATTTATGGTAGGTAAGTACTATCTTTTAATTTTTTTAGTTGATTACTTTATTATTTATGGTAGTATACTTCGACTAATTAAGATCATATAATATATATTAAAAGATTAAAGAATGCCTAATTTTTTTTAAGATTTGGTTTCAATTTTTAAGTTGATTAATTTTTTAGTGGAGTCAATTTCTAATTTTAATAGGGACATACATTAAAAATATATCCAGTTATCAACAAAAATAAAATTTAAGTAGGGGCAATTGCCCCCACGCCCCTGAACACCGTAGACTATCAATCTAACTATTCTGCACGTTTTTGTAAAATGATTCGATATTTATGTTGAGTCGCAGTTCGATTAGTCGGATCACCGGCTAGACCCCAAGTTTTAAAACAATGCTCACAATTATGAAATTTAAGACGGGAAGATTGTAGGACTGGGACACTCAAGTTAATGGATACAAGTCGCGATCTAGTAATTTATGGGGTCTCCATTAATGCTATGAGCTGCACATAAAGAAGTATAGTTGCGTATTCAATATCTTTTGGTTGGATGTGATACTATTGAGGTTTCAAATCAACGCACTAACTAATATTGGTGTACAGGTGAAATTGTTATTCAAGTTTCGTGGGGTAGCAATAATAAACGCGTCACGCAGTATTTATGTTAAAAATTTTATATCTAATCCAAAATTTTAAGACAATGAGTTCGTAGATTTTCAACACTTATAAACTAATTCATCCTATTTATACTAACCGATGTGAATTCTCAACACGCTCCTTCAAACGAGACGCATCGGCTCGAACATTGTACGTGCTTTGACTTCGCCAACGTGCAAGAAATGAGGATCGTGCGAGCCAATTATGGGCACGGGATCAACCCGCTCTGATACCATGTTAGAATCTCCATATCCAACCCAAAATTTTGAAACAATCGGTTGATAAATTTTTAACACTTATAAACTAGCTCATCCCACTTGCACTAACCAATATAGGTTCTCAACATACAAACTATATTCCGTATATACATATTTTTTTCCCACCATTTTTTTGGCCTTCTATTTTTCTGCTCCTGTAATTTTTTTTGATAATTTTTCTCATGTAAATTGTAATTCTAAATATGCGTAAGTGCAATATCAAATGATTCCAAGGCGGCGACTCTCAAGATGTTGCCGACGAGAAAAGTTGAAATACCTTCCTCGAAGTGGTCTTCAGTGGGGCTATACTTTAGCTCGCTCTTAGCAAATACTGAGTAGCTAGACGATACTCTTAGTGAGGAGTTTACGGCCGAGGCTTGATGTTTGATAATTCTTATGGGCATATTTTTGGAGAAAAACGCCTCTTCTATTCTCAATATGTTAAAGGTCGTAGCTCGAGGGTGTGATCAAATCTTACCTTTTGATCCTCCCTAACTTGGATTCTTTCTTGAGTATAATTAGGGGATTATTGTACTTTTGGTGGAGTCGCATTTTAAAAATGTGCTAGATAGTACTTATCTTCTTTCCCAAATGCATATCTATCTAATACCCTAAATATTATAGTGTTGTACACAACGTACAATTTGATATAATTACCATATAAATTACTTTTTGGTAAATTAATATAATTTACTTTTGAAAAAATGATTCCACGTGCTTAATTCCAAGAATATCATGACCACCGGAAGTGTGTAATTGCTGAATTTTGACTCGGTCGTAATTTTCAGCGGTCGTTAATTTAGATATAAATCACAGCGGTGCGCTGATGATTGGACATTTGTTTTCATGCCGTAAATTTTTCCACTAAATTTTTTTGCCGAAAAATTTTACTAAATTTGTGACTACAATATTATACATGTTATATGATAAAGTTTATTTAGATTTTTTTCGAGATTCTCCCCAGATTACCTGCACGCGATATTACTATGACGATTGTTTTGTGTTCTTGTACTCTTTTTCTTCTATTTTTATATATTGTTGTATTCATTAAAAAAAATGAGAGTACATCCCTTCATATTTGTAACCGCTTTTTTTTTTGAAGTACGACGATTGTAACATCTTTATTAGTAATCAATTATAGGCGAATACACATTTTCTTTGTATTAAAAAAGGAATTATAGGCGAATACTACCTTTGGAAGCAAAAGTAAATAATGGTCGTCGGACGTTACTTAATGTCTAAAATTCATCATAACTCTTTAGTTTAATATTGATTTCGCAAGCGGGAAATGTGATTTCGTGGTAGTTTACGAATCGACTCAAAGCAACCCATGAAAGCTGGCCCATTAATGAGTAACCAATTAATATATTTGATTCGTTGCGGATATCATTCGGCATCATTAAATGCGGGAGTAATATTAGAATAATTATATTCAAACTCAAATCTTAAATAATTGATGTGTAAATTTTCTACAAGTATATTTCTTAGACGTTGACATCGATTTTGATTTCGCTAATATATTAGGATCGTTATGCGAAAAGTCTAGCATGACCAATTGATTTTTATCTTGTCAGAATCGTCATATCAAATTTAAATAAAATTTACAAAATTTATGAAATATTACATGAGATGAGTGTCTCATAGTAGAATCTCTATATCAAACACGAATTAAACTCACAAAAATTATGAACAACCACATTCAAGTAGCAATGTGAATATCATTGATAATTCAATCGACCGACCGCAGGAACCAATTTTTTAAATCAGGGATTCAAATATGCTACAATGAAGGGCGAATAAAAAACCACATACCGATAAAAGTTAAAAAAAATTAAAATAGGCAAATAACGGCATTAATTTTTTGATAATGATGTTTGACTTTATTTTTTGCCGAGGATGCAGGGATTTCCTAGGAATAAGTAGTTACTATAATTTACAAAAAACCATGATAAAAATATAAGAAAAAGTAATTTCTATCATCTTAAGACAACAAATTCTCTCTCAAATAGACATATTGAGATCAATCCTAGGCTTTTTGGACATCGCCAAAGGAACAAGCGTATTGCACCTTGGGCACTTAGGGTTGCTCTTCAAGACCAACACATAAGACAGGCAGCCAGGACACCCGGTCGCCACCGGCGACGACGGCAATTGGCCTCGACGATCTTCCTCGTCTTGAAGCTCCATAAACGACAACGAGGACGACGATGACGAGGGAGGGGACGGGGATTTCCAATCGGCTGTCGTCCGCCTTTTTTTGCCGGGCTCCTTCTCAGCCCTTTCGAGGGCGGATTTTACCTTCTCCAACGTGCATACGCTCTGATAAACAGCGCTAGACGACGGCGAGGAGGGCGATGGGGGCGACGACGAGGCTAGCTTCATGCCTAAGCTGCCTTCGTCGAAGAGATTAAGCGTCACTTTTGACGACGGGGAGGGAGGGAAATTCAAATCTTGGAGCCTCGCTACTGGTTGATTGGCCTTGGTCCTTTGACGATCGGACGATGACGTGGACATGGACGTTGTATAATTGCACCGTTGGAGATAAACCTTGCCAGACTGTCAGAAAAAATAACGTTAACTAAACATTAAATGTAAACCAGTAAATAATTAAGTAATTCATTGGCAGTAATTAATTATCTACACTGATTAGGCCGGATTTTGTGAGGAAATGGATCCTGCATTTAATGAATGTAAATAGAATTTATGCGGGGTTAATTAAACGATACGAACTAATGTTCTCTTACTAGTTCTAGCAATAAAAGACTAATTAAACTGATCGAGTTATCAACTGAAATCGGAAAACAAGGAAAACAATTCTTAGAAGGTTGCTTGCTCAAACGAGTTTTTTAAACCACAATTCCGGTTATAAACGGATAATTAACTGGCTCTGCAAAACATAATATAATTATTTAAAGGTTTCTATGTAATTCATGAAACCTTGGTACGAAGAAATTTAAAGCGAAATAATCCCAAATTACATGATCAAAAAGTTTTCTAGAAGATTTGAGCAAAAAATTATCAACCAAATAGGTTTAAACTTGATTTCCAAGAACAAACGCATTAAAAAAGAGAAATAAACATAGTATAAATAATTATTTACAACAAAATACCTTCAAGTCCAAGCGCTTCTCCCAACCACTAGGAACTTGCATGTCAAGGTCCAGTTCTTGAGACTCGTTGTTAATGGAGGGAGAAGAGGAACCGTAGCCGCCGCCGCCGCGGCCACCACCGAGCAAGTCCCGGGTGATCAGGGACGTTGGACTCCCTCCATCACCCGGTTGGCGATGATTCGCAACCGTCAGATCATTCCTGTATCCGTTGATCATCCTCACTAGGGAACTCACCTCGGCTGCCATTTCAATATTTTCTCCTTCTTCTTCTTCTTCTTTTTGTTTTTATGGCTATCTCAAGGAGAGAAAATATATGGGGGGAGAGGAGAGGAGAGGAGAGGGGGGATGATATATAATGGAGTAAGAGGAGAGGTTGTATGCATTAAATAGGGATATACATGTGTGCCTATTTAGGAAATAATGTTGTAAATATGGCACGGGCGTTACGGGTATTTAAAAGGGTGTTTGTTAATTGCAATTACACACTTGGTTTCTTTAAAAAGTTACGAATTTATTTTAATACCATGTAATTTGGTTGACTAAAATATATGTTCGAGTAACCGAGTTTTATGTAGTTTACGTCCCAGGACACAGTTTTTGGACAAAATATCGTGAATAGTTGAATGTCAACTATAAAAATTTCGGTTACTCGGTCGAATATTTTTGACCATTGTATAGTGATGTATAAGTCTATCAAACTATATAGTATTAAAGTGAATTTTATCTTTCTTTAAATGAGCAATATATACCCAAACTTAATCAATCTCCTTTCTTAAATGTGCAATATATTCCCAACCTTAATTAATTAATTTCTGCCTGTTTGAGCATTGGTTTTATTATTAATGGGTCTACATTTAATTGGCCTGTTCACATTTGTTTTGTAGTTGGGGATTTATTTATTTGTGGGATGTGGATGAAGTTGGAGGGGAGAAGAATTCAAGGAAAGGTGGGCACGTAATTGTGGTGGCATTTAATGCATTCAAGTGCCAGTCCACAATTTTGGCCCTCTTCCTTTTTTGATACTTCAAGTCAATTACTCGATGCCTCCAATTTCTAATTTCTAATCAATTTTAATATTGATTTTTCTCGCTCCTTTTTAATTTTAATGCTCGTGCTTTTGGTGTTGACCATACCTCCCTTTTCGACTTTGGATTGGGTACGGAGTGAAGGAAATCATTCTGAACAGTTTGGAGTAAAGGGAATTGAACTAACATGCCCCGTTATGTGATACTAGCATGTCCCATTATGTGATACTGGCATGCCCCGTTATGTCATATTGGCTAGTGTATTTTCTGTATTTGCGACAGTGGTATGTCCTATTTACATACTGGCCCGTGTGACTTTTTTTATTTTGGTCCCTATTTTTTATATTTTTGCAAAAAATTCTCTGCGTGCCATCACTCCAAACTGTTTGGAATGAGGGTATTCCGGAGATTTTTTCTTAAATAGGTAAAAAACTTAGATATTTTCTCGAAATAGGTAAAAAAATATAGATATTCCCAAAATAGGTTAAAAATAAAAATAAAAAGTGGCAGCACCTCCTATCACAATTAAATAATTAATTAATTTTATTATTTTATTTTAAATATAAATTTATCGATAACAAATTTAACTGTTGTATCGTAAATTTATCTCAATACCGAATGGTATAAATTTATTGATATATATTATATTAGTATAATGATAATAATTAAATTCATCGATAAGTATTTATCTCAACATTAAATTATTTAAATTTATCGATGTATATTATATAAGTATAATCACAACGAAAAAAATTCATTGATAAATATTTATCTCATCGATTAGTATTTATCTCTATTCTCATTAGTTTAAAATAATATTTATCAATAAAATTAAATTTTTTAATACTAATATATAATATTTATCAATAAATTCAGATTATTTAGTATTGTGATAAATTTATGATACAACGATTAAATTCGATATCAATAAATTTACACTTAAAATAAAATAAAATAATTATTTAATTGTGGCAGGAGGTGCCTACCACTTTTTTTTTTTAAATTGGAGACTTCCTAATAATTTTTAATAGGAGGCGCCATGACACTTGGGTGCCTGTTCTATATTTTTTATTTCCTTAACTTATTTTAAGAATATGTATATGTTTGAAAAATATCTAAATTTTTTACCTATTTGAAAAAGAATTTCGGTATTCCGTACCCAAACCCACCCCTCCCTTTTCAATATCGCTGCCGGAATTTAAGAAATCAATGCTATTACATCGTTTGTAATTGTTTAATATTATAAGTATCATGAACCGAAATTTGAAGTTGCTAACAAGCGACAAGCGATAAAACAATGATTATACAATAAGGATTCCTGCACACAAAAATGCCTGTACGAGGATAATAACAAAAAATTCATAAATAACTCAAAACATTAAACCGTTGAGTTACTAAATTTTCAGTATTGATAATCTCAACAAACATAATAAAATAATTTTAAAAAGTTATTATAAAACATCGTATACCAAGATGACAAATTGAATGGAAACAAACAATTGTCACCACATCAATCGGCGGTTTTTATACAGAGTGGATTTAATTCAAAAATTAAATTATGAAATTGGTCAAGGAGTGCGATTTTTTAATTTTAAAAATTCCCCACGAGTTCAGGGATCAGAGATATCTTGCGTGAGATGATAGCCCAAAATTAAAATTGCGAGCCTGTCTGTCACATGTATACTATGTTAATATACAATAGTGGGGTTTAGGTATTTATGTGGCCGACGCACCCTAAAGATGTCATGAAAAGAAAATAATAAATGTTGGCGAAACTTCACAAGGTATTGGCTAATAAAATATTTAAAGTAATCTCCAAAGAATTTTTTTGTAGTATAAAATTACATAGATATTATATAGATTGCGTAAAATGTGGATGAGAACGAGTTGGTTTAATTCTTTCAAACATATATCCTATAGTTTTATTGACTCTAAAAAAAATATTGGACCAATAGATAAAAATGTTATAGGGTGTACAAGAAACCACAATAAGTTAGCTTTTGAGTTTTTTTAATAAAAAGTTATATTATGTAATAGCTATGTGTCATTTATAATTAATATATAATTAAAATCAGAATATGAGATGAAAATTCATTATGTACATATAAGGTGTAATTCATTAGTGGTGTCGTTTTTTTATCTAACCATTAATATAAATAATAATCCATCTTCTAATACCTGTACATGTAGTACCTTAAAAAAACTGTACATATTTGACATGAAAGTATAGTTTCTGAAACAAGCTCTACAAAACAATTACGTAAATAATATAAAAGAAAATAAGTATCTCACAATTCGCTGATGACACTTTATTATTCACCGAGGCTTCTCTTGAGAGTATTTTAGCGTTAAAACGTATTATGTTAGTTTTTTTGCTAATTTCTGGATTAAATTTGAACTTTGCCAAATGTGATGTAACAGGAATAAATGTGGAAAACGAGTTGATCGATGAGATGGCAAGGTGCTCGGAGTGGGGCAGGATTGACTTTGGAGTCTAAGAGTACCCACAACAGTAATTCACCCAATCCAGTTCACGAAATAAATAATTAATTTCTCTCTCATCTATACCCAATCTAATTCAATCCAATCCAATTACATATTTTTTTACCCACAGCAGCAACTCAATTCACAGAATAAATAATTAATTTTTCTCACATTCACATATTATCTACTATAATTTTTTGTTTATATATAAATTATAATAAAATACGATAATAATTATTCCTTAAGTACAACAAGGAAAAAAAATTACAATAAAGTAATTAAATTATGATTACAAAATAATTATAAAATTAGATAAAAATTAAGATTGTTCCACTTCATTCATATATTATCTACTATCATTTTTTATTTATATATAAATTACGAGTATGAGTTTTGGTTTGGGAACCATAACTTCTTATTCAAGAGTCTCATTAAGTTGATTCAAGTTTCTTTACAAAGGTGGGACATATATCTATAACTTTTTAGTTTATGACTTCTCCAAATTCGAAGTATAAGAATATCAAAAATATATTTGAAGTCAATAGTCGAGCGAGTTACGAGTATGAGTTTTGATTTGGGAGCCACAACTTCTTATTTTGGAGTCCAATTGAATTGATTCAAGTTGCTTTGTGAAGGTGAGACATATATCTATAACCTTTTAGTTTATGACTTCTCCAAATTCAAAGTATAAGAATGCCAAAAATATATTTGAAGTCAATAGTCGAGCGAGTTACAAGTACGAGTTTTGATTTGGGAGCCACAACTTATTATTCCGGAGTCTAATTGAGTTGATTTAAGTTGCTTTATGAAGGTGGGACATATATCTACAATTTTTAGTTTATAACTTCTCCAAATTCAAAGTATAAAAATGTCAAAATATATTTGAAGTCAATAGTCGAGCTTACGAATACGCATTTTGATTTGGGAGCTACAACTTATTATTCCGGAGTCTAATTGAGTTGATTTAAGTTGCTTTGTGAAGGTGGGACATATATCTACAATTTTTTAGTTTATGACTTCTCCAAATTCGAAGTGTAAGAATGTCAAAAATATGTTTGAAATTAATATGCGAACGATTTAGTAATGTCAAAAATTGGAATACAAATTGTGAATCAAAATATGTCAATATTGGGCTCTATTTTTTATAGATATTTAAAAAAAGAATTTTAATTTTGTTAAAGATAATTTTAATTTTTATAACCACAAAAATATTATCCAAAAATATCTATTTTTAACGAATAATATTATACCAAGTAAAACTAAATAGATAAATAAGTAAAGAGAAAGAAAAAAAAAGTTTTGGCCACTCGCGAGCGACGATCGGACAACGAGCTATGCTCGGCCGATCGTCTCCTTCTCCATTTTAGTTGTTTTTTTATATATAATAATAATAAAATAACCACCTGCTTTTGCTCGCTGCTGTGGGTGGTCTAATAGGTCCAATCCGGATCAAACATAATAAAATTTGGTCCATTGATCTAATACGCCAGAGATCTAATGGTCGAAATTTGTAAGATTATTTTTGTCATTTATCTCCCTTTAATTCCTTTTCTTCTTTCTCCGTGCCTCTCTCCTGTCTCTGTTCTTTCCATTTTTTCTCTCAAAGCAATTGACCGGCGCACCGACGAGGGGAACCGGCACCGACGCCGGCGAGAAGCAACGATGCTGACGAGGTGCAATCGGCCTCCCTCTCCGTCAACGACGCCGGGGAAGAAGTCGACGCAAGGACGAAGAGCGACGTCGAAGGTGGGAGAGGCAGCTGGACGGTAAGGTTCGGGTCCCGTCGCGGCATCGAAAGGGTCAGGTCCCGTCACTGCTCTGACCTCCACCTCGCGTCCCGCGGTGGGAACCGCTCTGTTGACTCTGCCCGCGTGGGAACCTCCACCTTGCATCCCCGGCCATCTCCCCGCCGGCGAGCCTTGGAAGAGCTTCATTGAAATTGCTGTGGTCATCGGAACAGCCTTCCTTCTCTTTGAGTCGTACACCGGCGAGCCTTGGAAGAGCTTCGTTGAAATTGTTGTGGTCATCGGAATAGCCTTGAAAGAGCTTCTACGAGAAAATAGCCTCGAAAGAGCTTCGTCGTTCTTCTATCATTCTATGAGAAAACGATGGTGGTCAACCATTGTTTTGGTCGAAATTGATGTGTTGGGTTGTTAAATTGCTCATCGGTTAAGGGACCTTGTTTTTTCAGAACTTGCTGCCTCTTTTCTATTTTCTTAATTAATTGTATTTTGTTTGATTAGATTTGAGGTTTAGTTGGATTCGTGCCATCTTTTTTTTTGTTGGGTTTAATTGTGCTTTAGTAGTATTGTTTTATTGATTATGATTTTGATTTTGGTTATGTGAGATTTGTATGTTCGGTTTTTGATAAATTTGTATACTCGATTAGGACCAAATGATATGCCCAGTTATGATAAAATGACTTGTTGGTCACGATAGAATGGCATGCCCGGTTATGTCAAAATGACATGTCGGTTAAAGGCTAAATGACATGTAAAGTTAATATTTAATAAAACTTATGATAAATAATTAATTAAATAAAATATTCGGTTATGTTAAAATGGCATGCCCAACTACGACTAATGGCATGCGCGGTTAATATTTAATAAAATTTATAGTAAATTAAATAGTTTGCCCGGCTATGACCAATGTCATGTTCGGCTACGTCTAATGGCATACCCAGTTATGTCTAAACGATTAATATTAAATAATATTTATATTAAAAATTAAATAAATAATAATCGTGTCAATTTCCATAATAAGTCATGCCAATTTGTCATAACAAATCATGCCATTTTATCATATCAGGCAAATATCGAACTAATTTCTAATAAAATATTAAAGTTTAAAATAAAAAATAAAAAATAATAACGCTTAAACAAAAAGTTAGCACTTCACAGCATGTCAAACACTTCCCCCTAAGTATTTTTTTCCTTTCCCAGTCACCTTGGAAAGCATGCATGACCATATTGCCCCTATCCCGTTTGGAATGGAATAGGGGAATCCTGAATCCGTTCCCAATTCATACCCGCTGGGAGTGTCAGAATCAGGGCCTCCCTTTCAAGTATTTAGGCCTTCCTATCGGATTATCTATGAAGAGGGTGTCTCATTGGGCTCTGAATCAAAAAGTGAAACGCTTTTTGTTTGGTGAGGAATCTACGAGTAAGCTGTCGCTTATCTCTTGGAGACGTATATGCATGCCGGTGAAGAGTAGTGGTATGGGGTTTGCAAGGCTAGACATAAGGAACGAGGCACTGTTATTGAAGTGGGTTTGGAGATTTCTCTCTGAGTCAGACGCTATTTAGACAAAAGTGGTCGCTAGAATTCACAATGCAAGCGTTTCTGGGGCTTTCCCCTTCACTTATGTTGCGGGTAACTCGAGGCTTGCAGGTATATGGTCCGGGATCTGGAAGTTGGCAAACTCGGATCTCCCATTGGCCAAATTGTTTAAGATATGTATCAGACTGTCTATCAAGAGAGGAGACATTTTTAAATTTTGGGAAGACTCGTGGTGTACGACAACACCACTTCGATCTTTTTTCCAAGGCTTTATTCCTTGTCCACTAACAAAATAGGTACAATGGAGAGTATTAAGTGCTTGGAGAGGAAATACTTGAAAGTGGCAATTATTGTGGAGGAGGTGTTTGAGACCTTGGTAGGTTGATGCCGAGCAGAAACTCTTCTCTATTGCTGATGTAGTTAGTTTGTCCCCCTCGATATCAGATTCATTTAAGTGGCTTCCTAGCCCGATTGATGGCTATTTTGTGAAAGGGCTTTATTCTAAGTTGTTCGAGGGTTTCTCTATCTCAACTCCTCGGGTACTTGGTCCGGGGTTGGCGAACCTGGTACCCTACAAGGTGGGATGTTTTCTATGGTTAGCATTGGAGTGAAAGATAAAGACTCGGGATAATCTATTGTGGCTCGGCATTATAAACTCTCAAGAGGCTGAGTGCGCTATATGCAGCAGGGAGGCTGAATCTTTGGACTATTTGTTGCTCCACTTCGACATAACATGGAAGATTTGGAATTTATTCCTAAACAGGTTGGGGGTCAGCTGGTGTGTAGGGGGATCCGTCTGGAGGATTCTTGAGGATTGGATGAATCTTGTAAAAGGAGAAACTGTAAGGAAGATTTGGTACGTTGTGTTTGTGACGGTGGCTTGGAGTGTGTGGCTGATGAAAAATGATGCAGCGTTTGAAAGAAAGAGGGTGAACGTTGGCGCTTTGGAGCTTGCGGTGATGAGAAGGGTGACCGAGTGGGTTTCGTAGGCTGGCATCTCTAATGGCTCCCCTTTTCTAGATATAATATTGTTTTTGGAGGCCATAGGAGATGGTGGGTGAGTGTTTTGTACTATTGAGTCATGTCTTTTTGTTTTGTTTTATTTTGGGTGGGTTAGCAGTGTTATTGATGGCGCTCTTTTTTTCTGTAGCGAATTTTACCTCCGGAATTTTACTGCTACGAGATTTTTTACTTGGCCAATGACAATAAATCTATGCCTAACCTGGGGGTTCGGGTAGAAAAATTCTAGGCGGGTATTTTCATTAGGGATAAGGACAGAACACCTTTAGGTGATGAGTCTTGGTTGCTTTTTTTTTTTGTCGAGAAATGGGGCTTATGCCCATAAATAAAAAGCTTAAGCGTCTGTTACAATAGCGCGAGGTAAGGCCACGTCGCTAATATCCTTAATAAGAAGACTACGAAGACCTTCGGAGGGGTTGGTGAAATTGTGGACACCAAAAGAAAAGTTGAAGCCTAAATTGGCCATCCAATCCGCACTCATATTTGCTTCCCGGTAAACATGCTTGATCTCCACTCTCCAACTTCGTGACAGGATCTCACAGATGTCAAGTATGAGTGGTGCACATCGTTGGTTAGGAGGGTCCGCAGCCTGTAGGATATCTGCCACAGTTCGCGAGTCTTGGTTGCTTTGTGTGCAACCGAACGCTTTCTTCTGTCCTTGTACTATATTGGAATATACTTATACTTTTTCAAAAATGATATTTCAAGCTACAGTGATCGCTTAATTTGAAATATCGTTTTTTTACGATGTAAATATTTTATCATATTTAAACAAAGATTAGTCGGCTAATAATTTTCAACCAATTTTTTAGATTTCCAAATAATGGTTTTTTTTGTTGAGAATAATGGTTTCCATATAACAAACCACATGACACTTACTTGAATGTATTTGTTCCATCGAGTTTAATTTTTTTTCCATGTTCAATTCCGGCGGAACGCGTCCGCAATTATTGCGTTCCTTCTACTATTCTGCATTAGGGCATTAAAATTCCTATTTAATGCCGTTAAATGTTTGCATCATCCATTTTTGTCCTTTAAAATTTTAGAGACATACGAATTTTTCTTTTAATTTTTATAGTAAAGTTTCGGTGCTTTGCTACCAGAAAGTTGAATGCATTTAAGATAGACATCAAAACTTTAAATGTGGTATTTAATGCAT
Organism: Hypericum androsaemum; assembly: GCA_963995505.1. Taxonomy (NCBI): domain Eukaryota; kingdom Viridiplantae; phylum Streptophyta; class Magnoliopsida; order Malpighiales; family Hypericaceae; genus Hypericum; species Hypericum androsaemum. The sequence continues at coordinate 2,398,677 of OZ023182.1, forward strand.
TTTTAAAATTTTCTCCAATTTCAAGTGCTGGAAGTCAATAGATGCACATCACCTCTATCTTCCACGTACTTTCCAAACATTAAAAGAAAATTCAATACCATTCGAGGCGTTAGATTATTTTTTTAGAAGCATTGTAGCTTGATTAATTAAACACGGTTTCAATTTTTTCCGGAGAGGAATACCACGAGTATATAGCCTGTTTATAAGAAAATTATAAAGAAATTCAATTCATTGGTACCCATGTAATCGCCGATTATTTCTATTAGAAAAGTTGCAGCCTTACTAAGATTATAACATTAAGTAAGAGCTAATTAAGTGAGAAGAGTTGTGTGAAATTAAAATAACTCTTCCAACCCAAAACTCTTTCAACCTTACAAGAATTCAAATTTCAAAGATAGCTCCTACCTATCTAGCTTTGTTTATTTAGATGTGTACTTAGTAGGAGATTAGTGCTTAATGGCATTTTGGTGTAGAAATTGTGTGCTTTTTTGCATACTTGGTGTAACTTTTTAAGAGTAATTCAATTTTAATATTCAACAAAATGTGAACTTATTTTATGATTTATCGTTTTTCCTATATGGTGCAATTATGTGGAGTATATATAAGCACATAAAATGAACTATTTTTTATGGATCAATATGGAATTTGGAGACGCAGCTCCATTTTGTCTTTCACCTTTTTTTTTTGAAAATTAGTCTTTCACCATGTTCGGAAGTGATTAATATGGTCTGATTCCCTTGTGGGAATTTATGACCAAAACCTTTTATTATTTATAGAATCAAATAGGTAAAATAATTCCGGTACAATAATGTGTCTTATATAATTGATCTCGAGATTCTTTGACATCTTTGATGCCAGTTGGGTTGTAATTTATTTTTGGAGCAGTAGTTTACTTGTAAAAGAGTGTAACGGGTTTGCTGAAGAGTACAGCATAACATATTATTAGAGTGAGTTGATATCATATCCATTATTAATTTCACACGACCTCATTTCTTTATACATTGACGAAATCAAATCCGATATAAACTTAATTCGATGTACCATATTACCTGTTGTCCTCGCACTTGTTTCATGATTTGATTAGCGAAATATCACTTAATTCGAGGTCAACTGCATTTCTTATTTAGCCTCTGTAATTTTGTAGAGGATCTTGAAATGAGGCCATTAATTAGATTTCCTAATTCCTATGTCGTTCTCTCGAATTGATGCGTGTTCGGCTTTAAAAACAAATAAAGCGAAAAATTTGGGCCGGTGGGCCGAGTCTGTTACTTCCCATGACTACGGCCCATTATGAGGGCCCATCATCAGGGTTTCACTTGGGTTCAACCTTTCAAAAGTGGAAATTTTTGTAGAACAAATAATTAACAATATTATATTTCAAAAAACTTGAGAGAATAATTAAGCTTAAACAATATTTTCACCAACTTATCTGTTTGGTCTATATAATGGTTTTCTTTAATACAACATTATATTGTTAAGCTGGATAAGTTTTTTAAATGTGATAATATTTTTCAAATGAACAAATATTTAATATTGTTAAGTTATTAAAAATTTAAACTAATTTATCATTAAAATAAAACATTTTTCTCACTGTAAATGTTTGTTGGTTTTTATAATGGCTTAATTGTTACGCGATCCCGTACGCACTCGCAGATTGAGTTTCGGCACTGACCGGATATAATTTTTTTTAAATAATTATATTTTTTTGTATTCAGTTTTTATGAATTTGTATTAGTTCGGTGCATTGGTTCTCCTATAGAGTAATACGAAGATTATTTTTTTAAAAGGTATATTCTTATATGTCGAGTTTAAACCATGGACTTCCGTCAAATTTTTCTAAATTTTAGTGATAGGTCAAATATTTTTGACATGAGAGATTATACATTGTCACAAGTTTGAAGTTATTTATACTATCTGGTATTTAGACTACCCGCAGTAGTTATGCACCCGAGCGCTCGGGTGAATATTTTATTATATAAAAAAAATTGATAAGAAGTGATTTCCGCTCGGCCGAGCGGATTGGCCAGCCAATCTCGCTCCCGAGCGGATTGGTTGGCCCTTTTTTTTTCTCAATAATCTAACTATCTAGTTATTTCCACTTGGCATAATATTATTCGTAAAAATAGATTTATTCGGATAAGATTTTTGTGGTTAGCTTATCTTTAGTAATAAATTTAAAAATTATTAAATTTTGTATCTCTATAAATAGAGTCTAATGTTAACATATTTTTATATACCATCTAAAATTCTCTCTTCTTTCACTACATAATCTCTTCTTATAAATTGTCTCTATTATATTACATATTTTATGACTTAATCACAATATTTAATCGTGTTATTGAAAACATAATTATTTTCGTAATATATAATTTTAATCTAAACAAATCAGAGTAGATAATATGTGGATGAGAGAGAAATTAATAATTTATTCTGTGAACTGGGTTGCTGATGTGGGTAGAAAATATGTAAGTGGATTGCATTGGGTAGGAATTAGGTATGGAAGATAGAGAAATTAATAATTTATTCCGTAACCTGGATTAGATAAATTGCTGATGTGAGTAGTCTTAGTCTATTCTATCGATTAATACAGATGTAATCGAGATGTAACTTTTCTTGGAGATCTATTTAATGCGGAACAGAATCTCAACACAAGTCACAACGGAACAGAATTCAAGCAAAATTAGTCGTCTATTCCTAGCCTATTGTCGCAATACAAGCCATCTCGCCAATTATTATTATATAAATAAACAAAACAAGCCGCCGGAAACTCAAATCCCTCCAAAACAAAAAAAAAAGCCTCTAGAAAGCGAGACGAAAACCCTCCGAAGAAGCGAAGCGAAGCGAGAGAGAAGATGCAGATCTTCGTGAAGACGTTGACCGGGAAGACCATCACTCTCGAGGTCGAGAGCAGCGACACCATCGACAACGTCAAAGCCAAGATCCAGGTCCCTCCTTCTTTAGGTCATTGCAACGCCAATTGGGGGTCTAGGTTTTTACTTTGTAAAGATTAGGGCTTTAACGTGCTTGTTTGGGCGTTGTTTAATTCTTTCTAGGGTTTGCTCCGTTCCTAATTGGGAAGCTTAGTTTTGGTTTGCAGGACAAGGAAGGGATCCCGCCTGACCAGCAGAGGTTGATTTTCGCGGGGAAGCAGCTCGAAGATGGGCGCACTCTCGCCGACTATAACATCCAGAAGGAGTCGACTCTTCACCTCGTCTTGAGGCTCCGCGGAGGGACCATGATCAAGGTGAAGACCCTCACCGGTAAAGAGATCGAGATCGACATTGAGCCCACTGATACCATCGACAGGATCAAGGAACGCGTCGAGGAGAAAGAAGGGATTCCTCCCGTTCAGCAAAGGTAACCATCCATCGTATTCGCTGGTTCCTCTGCTTTTCGTTCAGTAGATCTTGGTACTACTAGTACAATAGATTAGTTGTTTGTGTTTGAGCATGTACTCTTGACCGAATGAATACCGAGTAGTACAGAGCGAGAGTGTTCCGACGAGGTATCGGAAACTTAGTGCAGCATTCTCTTCTCTATAAGAGGCCCTTGTTAGAATCTGATCCATCTGTTTCGGCATCGGCTATGGCAGGTTAATCTATGCTGGGAAGCAGCTTGCTGATGATAAAACGGCTAAAGACTACAACATCGAGGGCGGCTCTGTGCTCCATCTTGTGCTCGCCCTAAGGGGTGGCTTCTAGAATACTTGTGTACTGCTAGGAAGTCATTTACTTTGCAACATTTGCACGAGCGTTCCGTGGATAAAATGGCAGTGTCACATGAACATGAGCAGACAGATGATTTTTGTGGAATGAGCATATCTTTTACCCTTAAAAACCTGGCTTTCTATTACTTGCAAGATTTTTGGATGGAAGTAGTTCTAGAACAAGCAGAGGAGGAAATATCTAGCGACCCGGGTTGTCCATAAGGACCCGAGTCGCGGATGATACCACCAGCCCCAGCAGGATCCTTGTCTTCTTGGCACGGCACTCTTACCTTCTTTGTTGTGTGATTCTTGGTTATCTCGTATCCTCTCGACCTCAAATATCTCAACTACTACGAAGAGCCAGGAAACTGGCTTAATGATTCTCTGTTTTGGTGCTAAATTACATTTATTTTTTCAAGGCATTGCATTTCTGTGCGACACTCCTTAAGCAATAATAATTGATTTTGTTTTCAAAACTACTTTGTGTTTAGACTTGAATCTGCTAATTTTAGTTTGAATCAAGTAAGGGTACACAAGTTTTAACTATGCTTCAGTTATTATATGAAGATTTTAGGGATAAAGAAAGTTTAGTACCCAATGTTAATATTTTGTACCATGTGTTTTGAAAATATTTACTTTAATATTCAATGTTATTTTTTGAAGACATTTATGATTATGACCCTCTTCTTTTATTAGATTTGTCTTTCGTTAATGTTGACAAACATGATATGATTTTGACTTGTTAGAATGATACAAATAGGCTTAGGGTGGTTGTGTCACAAAATGACTTGCCACAGCAGCAACTGATGACATGCCATCAAGTTTATGTCACATCAATGGTATCACATCAATAAAAGTTTGTTTTATATTTTACCGCCTTTTGTTTCGGTTTTATCAGACGGGCTAAATTATGTAAACTATTCGTTTATAACACGGGACCGATCAAATGTTACGAGCTAATTTTCTAATTTAATCAAGTCTTGATTTTGAGCCATTAAAAATTGAAGATAAAATTCACATGAGAAAGAGGATACTAATTATATTTAAAAAATAATACAAAATGCTAAGATGAGTATTTTTATAACATAAAGTATATTTCATATCACACATAAAATTAAATTGTCTTTATCCTAGATTTTAACATACTACTTTGTATTTTTTGGATTAATGAGAATACAAATGAAATTCTAAAGGGATAATTGTCCTAAAGTCCCTAGTGTTTGAGCAAATCTTTCTTTTAGTCCTTACTGTTTTCAAAAATCTTTTTCGGCCCTCCTAGTTTGACATAATAGCACTTTTTAGTCCCTAGCTGATGTCAGCGGTCAACATAAAAAAATTTATGACCATTTTACCCTTCTAAAAAATTAACAACAAACCTCTCCCCTCTTCGTCTTCAACCTTGAGACGCCGACAACCTCTTCTCACACCGAACAAAACTAAATAGCAAATTGGAACCTTTAACTTGAATTAAAATCACATCCAAACCTTAATAATGATTCTAATCGTCTTCAATTAAAATCTCCAGCTTCAAACAACTACCACTAAAACGGAAGGAAAGCTTGAATAAATAGGATAAATGGGTTCCCGATGGGAACCGCCACTCAAGTTAGATCTGGGATCTATTTTAAATGGGTTCACGTTGTTGTTCTGGGTTGCTGCCGACTCCAACCACAAACATACTTGTTTCTGGTGCCGCCAGGGACTAAAAATGCTATTATGTCAAACTAGGAGGACCGAAAAAGGTTTTTGAAAACAGTAAGGACTAAAAAAAGGATTTGCTCAAACACCAAAAACTTTAGGACAATTATCCCAATTTTAAATATTTTATGGTGGTGTTAACATACAATCTTGTATACTTGATTTAACAAGAATTTATAATTATTTTATGATGATCTTAAAATATTACGTTGGGGACTCGCTGATATTTTTAGCCACTGAAAATTCAACAAATTTTCGCAAAACAGTATGCAGAATAGTAAAAATTTCCATGGGCAACTATTTACATTTCTTGAACGCTTAGCGTATTGGGCCAATTGTTTTTCCTCTTAGAGGTGCGCAACGTAATTGGGCCTAATGGATTCGCTTCCTGCAATGCAATTGTTTCGGGCAGCGAGTACGTGTTTGCTGAGTGAATCCAGATTACGGTTATGAATGTGCATCGCAATTTGATGGCATCAACCGGTAGTTTTGACGGATCCGAATTCAAATCTTATGAACGTTAAAAATACCATTAAAAGAACTACGTCATATAATAGAATTTGGCTGCCCTCGTTCGACGTCACTCCTCAACCAACAAAAATCTCAAGTTTGACAACTTCTTGTCTCTCAAAACTCTTCTTAGAGAGCACCAAACCAGACACCCGTGTGCACCTACGAGATCACTACCAAAACATAAGCCACGCATCATGCACGTATGTTTTTTTTAATAAGTAAAATGTATATTCTTTTCGAACGAGTTCACCAAAAATGATTATATCAAAAGTACTAAAGGTACTTCACCTAAGATACCAGATAAATCACTAACTTCGCTTTTGATTCTCGTTATCTGGCGACTAGGATGCTGCTACTTTGGTATCAATGATGTATTCTTTTCTTGGTGAAATATAATCATTTACTTATAAAAAAAAGATACAAGATAAATGCCAATCAGAAAAAATTGATTAGCACTATGTGAGTACAACTTCCAAGATGACACCAAACAAACCAAAACCATCCAAAATGACACCAAACAAACCAAAACCAAAACCAAAACCAAAAAAACTCCTGGTTCTTGGTTAAACAACGTGAACGAACACCAAAGGCAAAACAACCCAACCCAATCATGCACGTATGTTACCGGAAAATTTTACAATAATCTATCGACGTAAATAACTTGATATACACAATGGTTATAATTTTACCAAATTGAAATTTTTCGTAAATTTTATTAAAAAATTAATGATCCAAATATTATCATTTGTTACAGAAAGATACCATAAAATTACTCTATCTTGCCTCTGTATCGTTGTTCTCTGTTGCTGTTGAGGACATCACTCTCTCCCATGTTTAATTTTCTAGCTTCCTCTCTCATCTATAGACCAATAGTTTAAGTTTGGTAGTCGCTCAAGTCTTCCAAGGTTAGTAACGCTACTAACCCCAAAGAAGAATGTATGTCAAGATTAGGTCGGGCATTGTTAAAGCATTGTTGTTGTTAGTTTCCCTAACAAAGGACTTGGAGATAGAGAGAGAGAGAGAGAGGAGCTAACTGGTTAATTTTAATTTAAACCCACACATACTCTGTCATTTTCTTATAGTTGGACTTGCTTGACTTATTTAGATTGCATGGGTCCAGGGTTGGCATATTACTTTTTTCTCTCGAAATTATTTGTTTACCCACTAATATGTTTAATCTATGTTTCGATCATTTCGGATCACAAAAATGACAAAACTAATCTTACCGATTTTCGACATGCTATCTGGCAAATAATAATGTACATTTTTTGTCGATTTTTTGAAAAATTATTTTTTCACCAAATTAACGTGCTAAAAACTAACCCCGAATTTTTTTCAATTTCTATATGTTGCCATAAATGACATTTGACTTTTTCGTCAAATATGCGATGTTGGTTTCAACGGGCACTAATGTTATGGGGCTGGTCACCTAAATCTCAAGACTTGGTATAACTTTCTCACGCCGGTGTTCTTTCCTTGAACATCCACCACGTCATGAATGATGGATCCCATAATATTCCACTTGCTTTAAATAAATATATTTAACGATATCCAACCTTCCCGTGATTAGTCGAGGGCTGTGGAAAATAAATTGAAGAATTTAATTAGGTACAAAGCCATTCTCAACAAGATTAATAATGAGGGGAAGTGTGATTTCTTTTCATGGTAATAATAACCAATTCGAAGCTACTATAATTCGATTTTTCACAAATTCTGTCTGGCTTGTTGAAAAATGTAACGCTTTTTTTTATTTTCTTTTCCAGAACCTTTTTTTGTTAATATTATATGGTGTTCGGACATTCACTAAACTGACTAATTTATATTCGAGTTGGTATAATCTATAAATGATGACAAAATTTTACTAACAATTATCTAATACTGTTTTATTTTTAAGAAGTTAAACTCGAGATATCTCCGTTAACCTTTTGTATTCCTTGCCAAATTTTATGTTCCTAGGCAACTTGTCGTTGTAGTGCTTTAAACGTTATTTCTCTTCGCAAAATCACCAGAAGTCTACAGGTAAACCAAAATGTCTTGGCCCCGCAAGGAAGAGATTGAATTCGACCAAATGAAAATATTGGCCTACACTCGTGCCTTAAAAAATCACATGTTCCACCGTCGGTACCCACATAATCATCAATTCACCCCTTTCCAATGTATATGTAGTTCCATGCTATATTATGGATGGTTTGAAAGCAAACCTATGCATTTCAATTAGTCAAAGAATTACTTAACCTTTTAGGTATAAATAGGGTTACCCAATTGTGGCATTAGACTACTTTTTAAGTTCAAAATATAAGTAAAGGGGCGTTAATGCAAAAATATATGATAAATATCAGTTACAGAAAACGTCGATCATCGCTTTAGCAAATTTAGGATAAACACCGACGCTAATTAACAATTAAACATCAGAATTACCAAAATCAAAAGAAATATGGCCAAAGATTTTGATAGCATGATTTTGACGCTTCTCGCCACCTTCTATAGTTTTTCTTTTACTTATTTTCTGCTAAAAAAAGATTTTGATAATAAAATTATCAAAATTGATCAGCGTTTTGACGTTAAAATATAAACGCTATTAACTTCATAGCTACTTTGTCTTAAAAATATGAAATAGTCAAATGTTGCAATTAACAAAAATAATTCAACACTTCTAACATTGGTTCTGACATTAATACGGTAATCATATTGAATATCTTGCTTTTTACCAAATCCCTTTTTTAGATTTTTAACATTAGTTTCTATCGATTGTTTTAAAGTTGGAATTGTTGCTCTAAAGTGACGTAAAAATTGTTGAATGTCAAAAAAATTTCTTTAATGGCAATGGGCGGAAATCCAGTGAATTGACGTTGTTAAATATCAGCAAAGTAGTTCAAAGATGTCGAATATGGGCAATTAACGTTTAATTAAAGTCAAAATTGTTGTCTCGGAAGATTATGGTGTACTTGATTAGGATCTAAGTCGAGGCAAGAGTTTGACTCTTTCTCTATAAGACGAGATTGTCCCGTATTCAATACTTACGGCCTACGGCAATCGTCCCCAAGATATAACGACTTTGCACTTCAAGTTCGAAATACAACGACCCTTAAAGTCTCGGCGAAACTTCGGATACTCAGAACTTTCTTGAGAGGGAGAGAAAAGATACTACAAAAGCTAGAAGAAGTGATATGCAATTGTAGTGGAATGAATGTAAATGAGGGCAGGGGGGCCTATTTATAGGCGTTGGGGACTGGAGTCTAGCTTGCATTTTTCGATGTGGTAATGCCACTTTGGGCCATATTGGGCCTCCCACCTTGGGCCTTGCCACCTTGGGCTTCCATATTGAATTATCATTCAATTCCAACAATCTCCCACATAAATGATGATTAATGCATGCTGACACTTTAAGAAAAGTTCCGACGAGTTGTCATTGCATCGAGATAGGTGGCTTACGGATTTGAACTTTCTCTAGTAAGATGCCATCAAATTTACTTGCTCCTCAATGAATGCGATGTCTTGAACTGGTCAACTTTTTTATGTAAACCAAGACAATGACATTTATACAATGATAGCTCTAATCTCCTTTGGTTCTCACGTTGTGTCCATTTCAGCCATGGGCCTTATCTTGGATTCATAAGTATTTTTTCATTTGAAGCGGCCTCACTTCATACTTATATAGGTGATCTCCTATCAAGAGTATCCTGCCATACTCAACCCTTATCTGGTATAGGAATCATTAAAAGCGTAGATGTTTAACCTTACCACACATCTGTAGATTAATGCTTGGGCAGCTTCTGAGAATGGGATGGGTTCCAAGTGATCATCTGAACTATCTATAACTTAGTTGTCTCATTGAACCAAGTTTGTGGGATCTCCACTCATCATGGTTGAGTTACCGCTATGAACGTTCTTTAATGTGTGAGTTTTAATCCCATTTTTCTTACTGTATTGTACATTTGATCTCTTTTGATTCCTTTCGTCAGAGGATCAGCTATGTTGTTCTTGGACTTCACATAATCAATGGTGATTACACCACTCGAGATCAATTTTCGAATGGTGTTATGTCTCTTACGGATGTGTCGAGACTTACCGTTGTACATAGTACTTTGTGCTCTCCCGATTGCTGACATGCTATCACAATGTATCAATACAGGAGGTACTGGTTTGTTCCAACAAGGAATATCCTCTAGGAATTTTTTGAGCCATTCAGCTTCTTCCCCAGCTTTATCGAGTGCTATAAATTCTAACTCCATTGTGGATCGAGCTATGCACGTTTGTTTAGAGAATTTCTAAGGCACAGCTCCCCTACCTATGGTGAATACGTAACCACTAGTAGATTTAGAGTTTTTAGTGTCTGATATCCAATTCGCATCATTGTATCCTTCTAATACAGCTGGATATCTAGTATAAAATATGCCATAGTTCAAGGTATATTTTAGGTACCTTAGAACCCTTTCCAGAGCTAGCCAGTGATCTTTTCCTGGGTTACTCGTGAATCTACTAAGCTTGCTAACTGAATATGCAATATCAGGGCGTGTACATTTCGTCAAGTACATCAGGCTTCCAATGATTTTTGCATATTTCAGTTGAGATACAGGTCTTTTTTATTTTTAGCTAAATGTAGATTCAGGTCTACCAGAGTCTTAGCCGGAGGTTTGTCAAAAGCTTCAAATTTCTTGAGTACATTCTCTACATAGTGAGTTTGTGACAAGATAATTCCTTCAGTCATACTAGATAGAGATTTTGATCCCTTGTATGACATCAGCTAGACCTATATCTTTCATGTCAAAGTTGTTCTTTAACATGTTCTTAGTTTTCATGATAAAATCATAGAAAAAGTCTACTTAAATACTATGTGGTATCCCAAAAAATTAAGTCAGTACCATGTGGTTTAAAACGTATCAATTGAGTCAAACTTATTACAATTAAAATTAATTAGAGGCCCGGGCAGCTACCCGAACCCTACCCATCTTGCCCGGACCCTGCCCTGCCACGTGGATAAGCCATATCAAATTTCTATGATGACATGGCACCACATGTACACTACTTCTCCTCCCTCATTTTTTCTTCTTCTTCTTCTTCTTCACCGAATAAACAAATGACACCGACCCAAGAAAAAATATAATCAATTTTAATTTCAATCTTCTTCACGACCCAAATGACACCGAATAAACAAAACCTAACTTTGATAATCAATTTAATTTAACTTCAACAAATGTTAGGTTTTATTTATTCGGTGTCATTTGGGTCGGTGAAGAAGATTGAAATTAAAATTGATTATATTTTCTCTTGGGTCGGTGTCATTTGTTTATTTGGTGAAGAAGAAGAAGAAGAGAAAATGAGGGAGGAGAAGTAGTGAACACGTGGTGCCACGTCATCAGAAAAATCTGATATGGCTGGTCCACGTGGCAGGGCAGGGTCCGGGCAAGACATGCAGGGTTTCAGCAGCTGCCCGGGTCTCTAATTAATTTTAGTTGTAATAAGTTTGACTTAATTGATACGTTTTAAATCACAGGGTACTGACTTAATTTTTTAGGATACCACAGGGTACTTAAGTAGACTTTTCCCTAAAATCATTACTGCTTCCCATGATTAGCATGTCGTCTACATACAGACATACAATCACGTACGCATCAGGTGTGCCTTTAATGTATACACATTTATCACACTCATTGATCTCAAAGTCATTTGACATTATTGTTTTGTCAAATTTCTCATGCGATTATTTCAGTGCCTGTTTTAGCCCGTACAATGACTTGACCAGTTTGCATACTTTATTCTCTTGTCCGGGGGCAACAAACCCTTCAGGTTAGTTCATATATATCTCCTCTTCCAGTTCTCCATTTAGGAAATCTATTTTTATATCCATCTGATGTATCTCGAGATTATAGAGTGCTGCAATAGCTATGAACACTCTAATGAATGTGATTCTTGTGACCGGCGAATACGTGTCAAAAAAATCATATCCTTCCTTCAGTTTGAACTCTTTAGCTATCAATCGAGCTTTGCACTTGTCGATTGATCCATCAGCTTTGTATTTCCTTTTAAAGATCTACTTGTACCCTAAAGGTTCGCAACCAGGTGGGAGATCCACGATTTTCTATGTGTGGTTTTGCATGATGGACTCTATCTCACTGTTGGTAGCTTCTTTCCACAGAGGAGCATCTGGACTAGATAATACCTCTTGAATTGTATTGGGTTCATTTTCTAACACATAGGTTAGAAAATTTAGACCAGAAGACTTTGCTACTTTGGGCCTCTTGCTACGTTTAGATTCTTGAGCATTTTGATCATAACCTTGTGCAATCTCATAAATTCTCTTATTAGAACTTGCTTCTTTTTTTTCCTTTTCAGGAAAGATATTTTCAAAGAATGTTGCATTCCTTGATTTCATGACAATTCTCTCGTTGATGTCATAGTTTTCTGACTTGTGCACTATAAATTGGTATGCACTATTATTGTAGGCATAGCCGATAAAAGTGCAGTCAATGGTCTTGGGTCCTATTCTCACCCTCTTAGGTGGAGGTATTTCTACCTTAACTAGGAATCCCCACACTTTCAGATAATCGTAGGAAGGTTTTCTACCTTTTCATAATTCATATGAAGTTTCGTCCCTTTTCTTGTATGGTGATTTATTTAAAATGTGGTTAGCTAAGACCACAGCTTCTCCCCACATGTTCTAGGGTAAGCTCGAGCTAATCAACATAGTATTCATCATCTCCTTGAGAGTTCGATTCTTGCGTTCAGCTATGCCATTTGATTGAGGTGAGTATGGAGCAGTTGTTTGATAGATAATGCCATTTTGTAGGCAGAATTCCTCAAACAGAATTACATATTCTCCCACTCTATCGCTTCGAATCATTTTGATTTTATTGCTAAGTTGATTCTCAACCTCATTCTTATATCTTTTGAAGGCTTATAGAGCTTCGTCTTTTCCTTTCAAAAGATATACATAGCAAAATCTTGTGCAATCATCGATAAATGTGATAAAATATTTATTTTCACCTCTAGTTTGCACGTATTTCATATCACAAATATCGGTATGAATTAACTCTAAAGGTATAGTACTTCTTTCCACTGAATGGAAATGTGCTTCGGCCATTTTTGCCTTAACACATACTTCGCATTTATCGTTTGTGTTAAACTCTATTTTAGGCAATAAATTTAAACTTACCAACTTCCTTAGTGAGTTTAAATTTACGTGTCCTAATCTATCATGACATAGGTTAGAACACTCAGCCAAGTAAGAAGAATTAACAACTTTATTTTGGCCCTCAAAAGTACAATGTACAGTTATTACATTCATCTTGAAGAGTCCCCTATCTAGGTAACCCTTTCCTACAAATAGACCAGCTTTAGTCAATACAAATTTATCTACCTCAAAAACTAGCTTCATCCCAGCTTTGCTTAACAGGGAGCCGGATACTAAATTCTTGTGGATGTCTGGGACATGCAGCACATCCTTGATGGTCAGTTCTTTGCCCGAGGTCAGCTTCAGGACTACCTTACCCAGTCTGACTACCTTGGAAGTTGCAGAGTTACCCATAAACAGCTTTCGTCCGGTGATCGGGACATAGGTCAAAAATATCTCCATGTCTGAGCAGATGTGGCAGGTTGCCCATGTGTCGATGAACCACTCTCTTGGATTATCCACCAAATTAGCTTCAGACACCACGGCGGATAGATCTAGCTCAGATAGGTCTTCAGCCAAATTAGCCTTCTCACGATCACGATTATCCTTCTTTGGTAGACGATAATCTTTTGCTATATGACCGGGCTTATCGCAGTTGAAGCAGTTGACCTTGATCCTTTTGGGCTTCTTTTTCATTTGTTCTTACTTCTCCTACTTGTTGTCAGGCTTTTTCCTCTTCTTGCCATTATCTCTTTCAGCGAGATGTATATTGGCTTGAGAGTTGGTCCTGTTGCTCTTGACTTTGGACTTTCGGTTGTCTTCCTCAATTCTTAGTCTGACAATCAGGTCCTCAAGGCCCATATCCTTCTTCTTATGCTTGGGGTAGTTCTTGAAATCCTTCCATTGGGGTGGTAGCTTTTCAATCATTGCTGCCACTTGAAAAGATTCACTTAGGTGCATTCCTTTGGCATAGATCTCATGTAGAATCAGTTGTAACTCTTGCACTTGATCTATGACCTTATTGGAATCCACCATCTTGAAGTCGAGGAACCTCTCGACGATAATTTTTTTTTATCCCGGCATCCTCCGTCTTGTACTTCTTTTCCAGGGAATCTCACAATTCTTTTACAATCTCGGCTAGTGCATAGACATTGTAGAGGGTGTCGTCTAATCTATTCAGGATGTAGTTACGACATAGGAAGTCACTATGTGTCCAAGCCTCCAGAGCATTGACCTTTTGTTTATCTTCCTCATCCTCCTCCACCTTAGGGGCTTCTTCTTTCAAGAACCACACTAGGTTAAGAGTTGTTAGGTAGAACAATATTTTCTGCTGCCACCTGTTGAACTCGGTACCATTGAACTTTACTGGCCTTTCGGCGTGGACAGTACCTGGGACTGGTGCTACAACAGTGCTTGATGATGCCATCTTCAAATACACGTAATCTCGTCTTACGATTGTTGTGTCAGAAGATTATGGTGTATTTGATTAGGATCTAAGTCGAGGCAAGAGTTTGACTCTTTCTCTGTAAGACGAGATTGCCCCGTATTCAATGCTTACGGCCTACGATAATCGTCCCCAAGATACAACGACTTTGCACTTCAAGTTCGAAATACAATGACCCTTGAAGTCTCGGCGAACCTTCGGATACTCAGAACTTTCTTGAGAGGGAGAGAGAAGATACTACAAAAGCTAGAAGAAGTGATATGCAATTGTAGTGGAATGAATGTAAATGAGGGCAGGGGGCCTATTTATAGGTGTTGGGGGACTGGAGTCTAGCTTGCATTTTCCGATGTCGTAATGCCACTTTGGACCATATTGGGCCTCCCACCTTGGGCCTCCATATTGAATTATTATTCAATTCCAACAAAAATAATTTCATCAAAGTAACAAAATTGCGACATTTAATACTAAGCGAAGGAACGATTAACCGCGCATGCTTATAAACATAATAGTAAGAAAGGCAAATTATTTCAGTTTTGTGGTTTATGTCATAATTACAAGTAGGATTTTTCTTATTTCAAAAATTAATTTGCCGTCCTTATTTTTTGTTTAAATGTTAGACTCGGGTCTCTGGTGGCCGGAATAAGAGATTTTCTCTACTGAAGAATCACCTGAAAAGACTAAAATACCTCCAATCACAAATTAAGTCCCTGAGTTAAAAAAAATACGGGTAACTTTTCAAACTTACCAAAATTTCTTCTTTCTCTCTTAAAATAATTGGCGTAATTTTTTTTATAGGTAATAACATTTTACGTATCAAAAAAATTTACCTCTTAATTAAATGTACAATAGTCTCATATAAAATCACATTAATTTGGTAAGAAATTTTTTACTCCTTACTTACCAAAACTGGCACACCGTAAAAAATGCAACAAAAAGAATGACAACCAAATATGGCCAGGTATGACAAGTAAACGAATAGAACTAAGACAGTCATATCCAAGAGCCTTGATATCACTTTAAAAAGTTCAAGGTGTTAGAAAAAAATTTATCCCAAAACTTCAACAAGCGGCTATACAAGGAAAGTCAATAAATGACCAGGAACCTAAGGTTGTAGTGAATCTTAAGATAATGTTCGATCGGTCATCCATTCTGAATATCCGAAATTTCCTAAAGATTATAGTTGATGAGGTCATGGTGGACATCATGTTATTGTTGCCCCTACAACCAATGACTTAGATATATAAACGGCACACCCCGAAAGGAATTCTCCCCTAACCAAGAAAATATATAGTGAGTGACACTATTAGTAGACTGTACACATACAGGATCAACCCTAAACAATAAATTGATTCCCTATTTAATAGTTCCTATCCTCAGTGAACTGACATCTCCAACAATTTTGGGTCATTTCAAATTGGTTTAGAGATGGGGAAAGGAAGAGCACCTTGCTGTGATAAGAGCCAAGTGAAGAGAGGTCCATGGAGCCCAGCAGAAGATCTCAGGCTGATCACATTCATTCAGAAATATGGACATGAGAATTGGAGGGCTCTCCCTAAAGAAGCTGGTATCATCTCTTAATTACCTATGTTGTTTTATATCTCGTAAGTCAGTTCGAGTAGATGTTTGTATATTTTTAAAGTATGAACCCGTCGTTTACCCGAAATTTCAAATCATTGTCCTACGGGTTTGCATTTTTTATATCCGTATGTATGATCGAGATTAACTAAATTTGTTGGAGATGATTCAATCAATGTAGATAGAACCCTTTTGTTGTATAGTTAGCTTCTTATTAGTCTTTCTCTTTGTTCTATTGAGGAAACCCTTGGAGCTATTAATTAATTTCCAGGAGAGCTCATCCATTATTGATTATAAATTTGTATACTGATTTCCTTTACCTCTTTGTCTTCTCCTTTTCCAGTTTCTTCATTTATTTTTATATTTCTAACCCGGTACTAGAGTATAATCCCACATCTCAAGGGCTTTTTTATATATTTCTTTTCGGAAGCTCCTTGTTTTATAAGGTAATTTGCTGACAATTTTTGGAAGGTAATTAACGCAAGGGAATTAGGGTTACCAAAAGTGACCGACAAGCTTTTTTCTCATGAAAATTTAAAAATGGACTAGATTTACATGTTATCTGGATATCTACTTAGCTAATTAATTTAGATTCAAGCTAGGTCCGAATATAATCCAGTTGGTGCACGTATGTACATATTTATCACGTAGATGCATTCACCAAAAACGTTGGTGTCTGGCCATTATCATCAACACATGAATGGTACTGCTTAGCTACCAGGTGTTGTGATCATCAATATTGTTGATTGCTTGGCAGTCATGAATCTTTATAAATCAAATTTCATTTATTTTATATATTTAAAAACGAAGGTAAATTCTTGAATTGATTTGCATATTTTCTATATTCATGATGACTAATTTCTTACATTTGGTTAAATGGGTGACTCTATTAATGGATGAGCGCGTAAAATCGAAGAAAAACCGAGCACTTAAAAAGACTCATCAACTTTCAATTGTTTGTTTTGGTTGCTTGATTGTTTGTTTTGTGTGTTTGATTAGGACTGGCGAGGTGCGGGAAAAGTTGTCGTTTGAGATGGATTAATTACCTAAGGCCTGACCTGAAGCGTGGGAGCTTCACCAAGGAGGAAGAGGATATGATCATCCGGCTTCATCAAACTTTGGGAAACAAGTAAAAACATTTTCTGTTGTTGTTTTTTCAGATAAGTAAATGCATGCGATTTATTATTACTCCGTAAATGATTTTGATGAATCGTTACACCTTAGTTGTTAGAGGGAAATAACTAAAAACGAAAAAATAGTTGTAATAAAATATCTTCAGCCTAAATACACCAAGCTGATATTTGTTCTTCAGGTGGTCAAAGATTGCTTCTCATTTTCCGGGAAGAACAGACAACGAGATTAAAAATGTGTGGAATACACATTTCAAGAAAAAGTTGGCATCACTAGATGCGAACTACGGATCATCTTCAAGTTCGTCTTACTCTTCATCTTCTTCCAACAACATTGTTGTGTCGCACGACGACAAAGATACGAGTACGAAACTCGATCTCCAACAACCAGAAGTTTCATCAACAGAAAATCAGGACTTTCAGCAGAAAGATCACATGGGTGATAGCCAGGTTGATGTTACCAAACAAGGGGAGCTAGAGGTTCAAGGTGCTAAATCAGAAATAGAAATTCCGTTGGAGTCCGACGCTGACTTTTGGAACATGTTGGATAGCTTAAGTAACTCGGACAACAATATTCTGGAAGTCAGCGGGAATGCTGATCAGGAATCTATTACCTCAAACCTTGGACAAACATACCTCGAGGAAATTGAGAACAAGAGGTGGCTCAGTTACTTGAGAAACGAGCTTGAGTTGGAGGAAACAAGCGAGGGAGACCTGGAAAATTTACCGGGAGATTCCATTAATGAACATGAATTTCCAGGAGATTTTATTCCCGCCAATTTGTTCGAGGAGCCAGAAATTAATTCGGAATTGGAATGTTATTATTTGTGGCCCTCAATTTGATGAAAGCAATTCTGTGATTTGAAGTGGGTCCAGCTAGTTGATCAGTTTAGTTGAGATTGAACTTGAAAAATTGACTTTGAAATTTTCTCTCTGGACTTTATACATTTACTTTTTCCTAATCTATCAACTGTTACTGGTATAGGTCAATTAGGTGTTACTGGTTAAATCATATATATATATATATATATATATATATATATATGTATATATATGTGATGGAATGGGACATTCTCCAAAGTTTATATATATATATATATATATATATATATATATATATATATATATATATATATATATATATATATGATGGAATGGGACATTCTCCAAAGTTTATATATACATATATGATGGAATGGGACATTCTCCAAAGTTAACTTACTTCGTTCCCACGTCGTTGAAAATTAAGGTTGAGGATAAGTAATGCAGGCCTAATTAAGGACTTCAAGCCAAGTCTTTGACGATTGGGCTTAACAAGGGTGCCCCGTAGTCCAACCAATCAATGGATGAACTGACCTTATAGCAACTTTTATATATAGTCTACAAAAATTTCTCTTTGATATTATAAATTTGTCATCGCTCGCTGTCAGTTCATATTATTCGAACTTTGCTACTTGAGTTCAACAACACTCAATCCAGCCTCCACAAGCATGTAGCCAAGTGGAACTCACACATGTCTTAAAGCTAACCTCAAACTAGCACAGAAAGAACATAAATTTTTAAGCACTATTCTCATAACTTGTCATCATCTACTAATGACTACCGTATTTATATGCCCGACGAGTGTATTGTCGGATCCTAAACGTTCTAAATGGAGTTCAATTTTTTTTGCCATTTAAATAAACCAATGCATCATAATTAACGAGAACTAATAAGATACAATCAGAAAAATCGAACATTAATCCTACAAAACTCTTGGATCAATTAGCACGAGTTTGCATTATTTACGAAATCAATCTTGAACTTATACTTTGCCAACACAACAACTTAAAATTTGATAGAATTTTTTTGACCATGTAAGATTCTGCCTGATCAAAATTTGATTAGTTAAGTTAGTAATGTATGAATAATTGATGGTTTCCACGAAAATAAATAAATCAAGCAATAATATAATTCCATGAATTACCAAAAAAAGAAAAAAAGAAAAGAGAATTCCTTGAACTCTATTTCCTTTTTGATCCTGATGCTCGGGCGAAATGATCATCCGGTCGGCTCACCCGCAAGTCCATCTACAGACGCTCATCCCTCAAGAAAATTGTCATCCGCAGTTTTATCCCCAGACGACAGGTAGTCTAGTCTATTCTATTAAGGCAACGAACGGGTCTTCCCTCTTTTGGAACACCGTAGAGGATGGAGCAAGCGACGCGGGGTTTGGACCACCGGGAAACCGGCGGCGAAGAAGAGATAATGAGGAGAAGCGAGGGTGTCTTCGAGGAGCTGAAACCCTACTGCCTCGATCTCCTGGAGCTTCTTCACGCGAACCCGGCCGACCGGTCACCTTCCTCCATCTCTTCCTTGCTCCGTTTCCTCAGAACCTGCCCTTCCTCTTCCCTTCAACCTTTCTTCGAGTAACGTCCTCCGTCTCCGTTCCGTTATCGCCGAGTTTCGAGGTTTTTCATTTTTTGGTGTTGTTAATATTGCGTTGTTTTGTGTACGGCAGTTATACGCTGTTCCCGTTGCTGCTCCTACTGGACGCGGCGGTTAATTGTAGAGGCTCGAAGAAGAGAAAGAGCGGTCTCGATGAAGAGGGGAAGCTTGTTGGAGTGAGCGACCGAGTGGCCGAAGGCGTGGTCCTTTGCCTCGAGGAGCTCCTCCTCAAGTGCCGCCTTGCCTCTGTTGATCAGGTATCCAACAATTTGCACATGAAATTTCTTCGAATAAGTATGGTTGCTGATGATGTTAGTGTGTAATGTGGTGAGAATGTAGATGGTTCTACTGATGAAAAAGTTGACCTACGCGGCATTGCTGTCCCCTGATGAGGCTTCGGAAGAGTTTCGGGAAGGAGTGATCAAGTGTTTTAGGGCTTTGCTGGTCAGTTTGGTTCCATGTGGTAACGACTCCTGCTCGTGTAGGGGTCTTGGTGTTCCAGCCCTCATGGAGACCGGAGACATGCGATTGCCCCCCTTCGAGCCCTCTGAGCATCTTTTCGAAAGAGGAGAGTGTTTACTTGCATTTCTTCAGTCACCAACTGCCTCTGCTGCTGTTGGTCACTGGCTATCCCTTCTTCTCAAAGTATGTCCCGCTTTCCCCTTACTCTTAGCATGCCTGTTCCTTTTTCCTTCTCCATTCAAGTTGATTTGTTTGTTTTATTGAAAGTCAGCAGATACTGAGGCTGTGAGAGGCCATCGGGGAAGTGCTAGTATCCGGGTTGAAGCGTTTCTCACCTTACGGTTTCTTGTTGCGAAGGTAATTCACACCCATTGAAATCAGCTCTTATGTGTCTTCTGTTTCCACTTTGCTCCATGTCAGTGTACCATTCTATATGATCGAATGTTGTTTCACTATTTTCCTTGGCAAATATTTGGATAATGTTTGTTGATTTCATTATGACACTTCTTTTTTTGAGATATATCTATGTTGCTGATGATGGCAATTTTTCTCTTTGGTGTCTGTCTTGGAAAATGGCCATTTCTTTGTTCGTTCTCGGGTGCTACAGCGTTCTGGATCCTCTAGCTTCTCACTTAATAAGAAAAAAATTAGCTATAAGCTCTACCTGCTATGTTTGTTTCTTGGCTGATAGAAACTTAAACCTCTTTCCCTTGCAGGTTGGGAATGCAGATGCTTTGGCTTTCTATTTGCCCGGTGTTGTCAGTCAATTGGGAAAAGTTTTGCACGTCTCGAAGACAATGATAAGCGGGGCAGCTGGTAGTGTGGAGGCTACTGATCAAGCGCTTAGAGGCTTGGCTGAGTATCTTATGATAGTTCTTGATGATGGTGCCAATCCATGCAGCCTTAATTTGAATGTCATGGCTAGCTTAAGTTCAAATGAAATCAATTCGGCTCATTCTATTCTGAACGAGCTTCGCCAATTACCGATCATTGCTAAAGGCAATCAAGAACATTCTGCTGAGCAATGTACCGGTGAAGCAGATATTCATGTATCTGAAGTTAAAATGACGGATGTCACGAAATCCGGGAAGGAGATGGGAACATTGCATGTCGAACGCACCAAAGAGTGGATTGAGAAAACTTCTGCACATGTGGATAAACTGCTGACTGCAACATTTCCACATGTATATCACCTATCTTTGCTGGCGTTAGCTCTTAGTTTAGTTGTAAGCCTATTGCGGAAGAGATTTTGATATGTTATGGTTACCTGCTTGTAGCTTTGTGTTCATTCTGTGAAAAAGTTAAGGAGAGGACTGCTGGCTGCCATACGGGGACTGCTATCAAACTGCAATCACACTCTGAAGTCTAGCAGGTTGATGTTCTTGGTAATGTAGAACCCCTGTACCAATTTCAACACAAACCCACATTAGCCGTCAAGGTTTTTGTGGGACTGCGCTGCTCATTTTTTGCAGCTTTATAGAATCCTGAGAAAAGACAGTGTCATATTTTGCAGAATACATTCTTCATGTGTTGACTGTCTTACTTGCAGGAGTGCCTATTTGTCTTGATTGTTGATGACTCCCCGGATGTCTCCACTGCTGCCCAGGAATTTCTTGACCATATAGTCTTTGAAGGTGTCAGGCACCAAATGCGGCAAGACATTTCTGAGATTTTTAGCAGGTTTGGATTTCACTGATTGGTTGGCATATTGTGCATTCCTGCTCTAGGAAGAGTGTCTTTTAACGGTTCTTCTTTGATGCTGAAGGCTTATTGAGAAGCTCCCCAAAGTGGTGCTCGGCAACGAGGAATGGCTTGCAGTTTCGCATGTGCAGAAGTTATTTACTGTTGTTTATTATTCCGGTCCAGAGTTTGTGGTTGACAACCTTCGTTCTCCAGTATGTAGAAGTATCTCAATTATTCCTACTTTTCTAGGCAGAATCCATGAGGAGTGCTATGCAATCTAAGAACGAATAGTTCTGAAATAACTATGACTTTTTGCAGGTTATGGCTGCGAGATTTTTGGATCTATTTGCCCTTTGTCTGAGTCCAAATTCTGCGTATGCTGGTGCTCTTGACAAACTTGTTACTGCCAGGTCTTTCTCCGTCAGTTATATACCCTCTATTAATGAGTTGAAAGATGTTAGTCGCTCTCGTTCTGATGAACATATTCTTGCGGATGAACTTTGCTCCAATATCACGAAGTTTAAAGATATTCCAGAAACAGTAGCACATCGTCAGTGGGACGACAAGCACACTAAATATGATCTCCCACGCATGCCACCTTGGTTTGTTAATGCTGTCAGTCAGAAATTGTATCAGGCACTTGCAGGAATCCTGAGACTGATTGGTTTATCTTTAACAACAGGTATTATCTAGTGCTGCAAGTTTGAGTTTGTATTCAACTTGAGTCATTTTGCTCTT
This sequence comes from Hypericum androsaemum, assembly GCA_963995505.1. Taxonomy (NCBI): domain Eukaryota; kingdom Viridiplantae; phylum Streptophyta; class Magnoliopsida; order Malpighiales; family Hypericaceae; genus Hypericum; species Hypericum androsaemum. Next base: position 2,421,164 of record OZ023182.1, read on the forward strand.
TGCTTAATCTTATTTTGTACTTTGTTGTTGTTAGACTTCAGAAAAGAAGCATGCATATCAGGTGTTACTGATATTCCACTTGGCTTCATAAGGAAGTTGGTTTCTGAAGTGCGTGGAAAGGAGTACAGTGAAGAAAGCTGGCACTCATGGTATTACAGAAATGGATCAGGTCAATTGCTGCGTCAAGCCAGTACTGCAGCGTGTATTCTTAATGAAGTTATTTTTGGAATGTCAAATGGAGTTATGGACACCATTGTAAGGATGTTGGGAAATTGGGGAAGTAACGGGAAGGTGCTTCAAGACTTGAGTGCAAATGCTTCGGATTCAGGTCATCAATCTAGTACAGTTGAACATCTCCAGTGTAACTTGTCAATTTGGAAGGTTTCAGAGAGAAAGTCAGCAAGCAATCACATGATTGAATGCATTGGGGAAATCTTACATGAATATCTATCCCCTGAAATATGGATACTTCCAGTGGATGGCAGTTCTGATGGTGAACTACAAGAGATTACTCTGCACTTTTCTCGTGATGCTGCAATGCTCCAGCAGGTGCTTATTGCTATCTCTCGACTAGAAGATGAGAAATGTGTCTACATGTTACTTTGGATCATCAGTTCTTTGCATGATATGGATAAGAAAAAGTAATCAACCTTTGTGCTTTATTATGCAGGTTGTGATCGAGGGTATTGGGATATTTGCATTATGCCTTGGAAAAGATTTTGCTTCCAGCGGATTTCTGCATTCATCTCTTTATCTATTGCTGGAAGTTCTTGTGTGCTCAAATTTCCAAGTTAGAGGTGCTTCTGATGCAGTCTTGCATATCCTTTCTGCTGCATCTGGTTATTCAACGGTGAGCATTTTGACTCATCTTCTCATTTGGTTGCATTATTTTTCATCCATTACTTATTATCTATGCTACTGCACAGGTAGGGGAGTTGGTCTTGGAAAATGCGGACTATGTTATTGATTCAATTTGTCGCCAACTACGTCATCTGGATCTCAACCCACAGTCACCAACCGTTCTTGCTTCTATGCTTTCATATGTTGGGGTGGCTCAAAAGATACTGCCTCTTTTGGAGGAACCGGTACAGCCCAATTAAACACCTCTTATAATCAGGAAGAATTACTTGGCATATGTAACATTGTGATGTACAATTGAACCGGCACTTTGAGGCAACCTCTATATCTAACCATTCTTTGCAATGCCAATTAGTGTTGTTTATACTGGTCTAGTTGAGTATATGATTTTGTTTCCTTTGATGTTTATGGATTGTAACATTCATTCATAGACTAACTAAGAAAAGTTTACAGATGCATTATGCTTCACAGGAACTTGAGATTATTGGGAGGCACCAGCACCCAGAATTAACTATTCCCTTTCTAAAGGTGATTCTCTATATTCTGCAATTTCATGCATTTTTTCTTGACTAGGTTTCTAGCTGGGTTTTTGAAGGAGCCCCACAGTTCTGTCTGGATTTTCTCTCTCATTGTTTGATATCTAAGGTCGTTGGAGAATCAATCTTCTTGACTAAGTTTCTAGCTGGGTTCTAACCGCATCATTTTCCTAGATCCTTAGTAAATAGAAGAAATTCAAAACACAATGTTCTTGTCTCTTATGCTTGTGCCATTCTATCTAATAGAGTAAAAATTTACCCCTCGTGAATGAATCAATTTTCTTCAGGCAGTAGCAGAAATTGTAAAGGCGTCGAAACGTGAAGCTTCCCTTCTACCCGCTAATGCACTGTCCCACCTTGTGCATGTCAAGTCAAAAATAGCAGAGATTGAAAGACTTGACTCAGGCCCAGATTTAGCATCACACGTTGATGATGGCACCCGTATTTTGGAATCAGGTGGGGACCTCTCCTTTTAATAGCTTGCTTTTCCCCTAGTTAAGACTATTAAAGTTGGCGTATATTTTCACTTATTTATTGGTCTTCTAGCTCGTGCAACAAGATAGTGGATATAAATTTATTACTGGGTTTTTCAACATATTGTGCGGTTCGCTTGTCAAATGTATCGAGCAAGAAGTAATAGGAATTTCTGGCATTCTCACTGGAATTTAGTTCGATGCTTTGTGATTGCTGGACTATCAAGTAATTTCTTCGCATGTTGGAACAAGTATGGTAATTACGTCTCAGTACGTTAGGCTAGTTTCCTTGGTTACATCACTGATCAACATGCGAGTCTTTATCATCAAATCTATTTGAATATCCGCAGAGTGGGAGAATCTTGTGCTCAAATTGAATGATTCCAGAAGATATAGGCGAATTGTTGGATCCGTTGCCGGTTCCTGCTTGGTGGCTGCAACCCCTCTTCTAGCTTCAACAAAGCAAGATGAATGCTTGGTGGCCTTGGACATAATTGAGGTATTTGTTTGACAATAGAAAATATCGTGGATTTGTGAAAACTATATGAATGAGGGGCTGTGCTTTCTAAATATGCAGTATTTGTTGTGCTTCTCAATTCCCCTCGTCCCATGCGAGTATCAGATTGAGATTTTAGTTAAACTTTACTGCTCCTGTGGACCGAGGCAGGTGCTTTGCCCACCGGTCCTTCTATAAACAAAATAAAATTGGAAAATATTGAAGTGTTTCCCGACATACTACTGCCTTATCCATCCTTGCTTCTATACACTGGTATCTTTGTGTGCCTAACATGATTCGGCATGAATTTTTCCTAGGATGGCATTGCAACATTGGCCAAGGTGGAAGAATCTTTTCGGAAGGAGAAGGAAACTAGAGAAGTTATTGAGGAATTGATTGAGTCACATTCGCTCTACCGACTTCAAGATATTATTGATGCCGCCGAGGAAGGGATGGATGAGAATCGATTGCTTCCTGCAATGAATAAACTGTGGCCTTTCTTGGTTTCTTGCATACGGAATGGACAGAATGTGGTTTGTATTCATCCCCTATTCTCTTTTCTGCATGAATATCAATATTTAAGTCAGACCAGGCATGGTTAACATGCGAGAGCCTTTTGATTTCCTTGCACGTGTATCTTACCATTTGCTATCATTTACAGGCTGTCAGAAGATGCCTAAGTGCCGTAGCCAACGTGGTTCAAATCTGCGGAGGTGATTTCTTTTCGCGCCGGTTTCATACGGATGGTCCACACTTCTGGAAGCTTCTATCTGCATCCCCGTTTCACAGAAAGCCCTTCTCAAGGGGTGACAAGAAACAGTTGCAACTTCCATACAGAAGTAGCCATGATCCTTCCGAGAATCCCATGGCTGAAACATCCAACATGAAGGTCCAAGTTGCAGCACTCAACATGATCGCCAGTTTATCACGAGATAAGAGGAGCGCTACCGCATTGGAAGTGGTATTGAAAAAGGTTAGCGGCCTGGTTGCTGGGATAGCCTGCAGCGGGGTTGCAGGTCTTCGCGAGGCATCGACAAATGCACTTCTGGGGCTTGCCTCTATTGACCCTGATCTTATCTGGCTCCTGCTGGCGGACGTGTATTACTCGACAAGGAAGAAAGACCTTCCTCGTCCGCCCACGCCGGAGTTACCAGATATATCTAGCATATTGCCGCCTTCATCGTCTCCGAAACAGTACCTCTATGTACAATACGGGGGGAAAAGTTCTGGCTTTGACGTTGACCTGTCTGCTGTAGAAGCAGCATTCAAGGTTTTTGCACATCCTGCTTCTATCTAGGAGTAGAACAAGTTGTATCTTAGTGAAGTCTTTATATTTTCAAAAGAAAGAGTTTCCCCTCCAACTGTTGTCTTGCAATTCAAATGTTCTCGACTTCCAAAAGGAAACTTCAAATTGAAATTTTATGTGGTTTGCAAAAAAATAGTCCAAGAAATATTTTTTTGGCATGTATTTTATTGAAAATAATTTTTTTCCAAGGTTCTAATAAACGACCCGGAGGACATCCAATTTGACCAGTCGGACTGGACTTTTTTAATATTTTAAAATAACATATAGATTAAATAATGTATGAATATAGGTTCCAAAATTCATATTTCCACCAAATTATTTCCACTTCATGATAAATTTTTTTTATTTTGTAGTCCATAGGAAAAGCCCAACACGGCGGATGGGCCTTTGATATATGCTCTCGCGGGCAAGAGAGAGGAAGAATTATCAGGGGGGAGAGAGAGGGGGGTTAGAGGAGGAGCTATGGGAAGCGACCGGAAGAAGGAGAAGAGGAGGAGAAGCCCGTCGCCGTCTCCCTCCGAAGGTTCCTTTACCGATATTCTTTCTTCTTACCTTGTTTATAATTTATTTTTAAATTGTAAATACTGAATTCGAACGGATGATGTTACCGATAGATGAAGGGAAGAGAAGAAAAAGACACAGAGGAGACGTCGCCGGCGACGACGAAAGGAAGAAGAAGAAGAAGCGGAAAAGCAAGGACAAGACTCACGGCCACCGCTCCTCCTCTTCCAAAGGTTCCCTTCCCCTTCCCTCCAGTTACCGTTTAATCTCTTTCTGTTAGCTTCTTGCAGCTTTAGATAAGCAGTTTTTTGTTCCGGTCTCGATTAGATTAGTAGGTTTGATTTTAGGAAATTCGATTTCGATCAGTGCGATGTCCGGATACTCAAGTACTGAAAGATCTGTTAGTCGTTGCTAGGTTTTTGTTTGGGGACCTCTTTCGAGTTTGTGGTGGAGTGAGTGTCTCTTTCGATTCTTATGATTCTTGCTTGGGGCTGTTGTTGCACGTAGGCGTATCAGGAAAATGGCATTCCATGAATTCTCTTTTTGTCTGCTTTGACACACTAATCTTCCCTCAGACAAGAAGAAGTCCAAGGATAAGACCCGAAGCAAACATCGCAGACCTGATGATTTGGTATGTTCTCTATCCGAATCCTCTGTTTCTGTTGCCGTCTTTGTCGTGTTTCTTTTGGTTGCTCGCTTTCTCGCTGTCCCCCTCTAGCTTACATGCTTTTGCTCTTTCGTGCTTGACTTTGACGAAACCATGCATTTGTTCCTTCGCTCGAAACCGTTCATATGGGATTCTCTCCTAGTATCAGAACTTGTTATGGAAACTCTTTGGAAAGCAAATTGGTGATTTCGCCTTTCATTATGAGCAGCTAGTGTGTCCTCTCCTCCATCTTTGTTGCAATCTGGCTATATGCTTTTTCCTAGGTTTGTTTGAACAAGGAAGGAATTCTTGCAACTTTTTTTTCTTTCTTTTCAGGTAGGAAATATTCAAGAGATAACTAACGACGACTACTACTCCAAGAACAACGAGTTTTCCACCTGGCTGAAAGAGGAGAGGAGAATGTTCTTCTCGGATCTGTTATCGGAGTCCGCTCGCAAATTGTTTTCCGAGTTCGTCGAGGACTGGAATGACAGGAAGCTCGAATCTCGATACTATGAGGGGATTTCCAGTGGGCCTCGTTGTGGTCATAAATGGCAACTTAAACGCTAGTTAGGTAGGTTTATGTTGTGAATTAGTCTTTGGTGGTGCACGCAGATATATGTTTTGAGTAGTTTGTAGTTTTACTTGCAGTTTGCTTCTGATGCTTGGATGTAGTTGAACGAGTTAGCTACTTTCAAAACTGATTAAATCTCTCTGATATTGTTCCATTGGTTCTCACTTCTAAACCACTGGATTTTTTGGACGTCGTTTCAATCCACTGTATTGGATGCTACTAAGTAGTAAATAACATGCAGAAGATTCGCAACTCATTATCTTAAGGTGTCGGATTAGATATTAAGAACAAGGAAAAACAAAGAGCTACAGTAGAATCTTAGTAAAGTGGTGCCTTCTATAAATTAATAAAAAGTCTATGGTTAAGAGTCGGGACCAGTGTTAAAATTTAATAAATTTATGTCGTAATAACTAATACTTTTTTATAAAATGTTATGCTAAATTTTGGTCCTAACTTTTGCATAAAATAATTTTTTTAATAAATACATATTTTATGAATTTGAAAATTATTTTTTGAGTGAAAATTTTATCTTAAATAGATGTTAATAAATTATTTAGAAAGTTGAGAAACCATTGGTACTTTCTATGCACTAATAAATGTAATTATTATTAATATATTTTTTGGTTACTTAAATATAGCAAAAAATAACTATAATTTATTGATAAGTTTAATGGTAATTTGAATATAGACAAAATAATTTTTCCGTATTTATCAAAAAAATAATTTGAATAGTTTTGGAGTAAAAAAATGCGAACCTCCAAAAAAAATATTTTCCTCCTGTCCTAACGATATCAATTAGAAGAGTTTTTGTGTATGAAGCGGAAAGTCCAAGACCAAACTCCGAAGAATAATGAACGAGAATAATATTAGAATGGATGACCTACTGAGAAGTCCTCATTTTGCACGCTTCCTTTCTCTTGAAACGAAAAAATATCCAAGACCAAACTAAGCAACTAAGAACGGCCCGGTCCATTAGTAATGCAATCTTGGGCTTACAAACGGCCCGTAGCCTGCCATTGTAACGGTCTCATCGCCTCACTCCATTCCCATCGATACTCCGTTGGCATGCGAAACGACTTGGCCAGCCGGCGCCGGAGCATCTCCCACCTCTTTACCCGCCAAAACCCGTCGAGGTCGAACCGTCCGAATCCCTTCTCCACCTTCCCGCTGCAATGCCAAGGAAGAGAGAGAGAGTCTTCCCTTTCCCTGTCCAACCACCCGAACCCCGAAATCGCCTGCTTCTACCAGAAGGGCTTCTCCCAGATCACCCGCCGCCCCACCGGAAGAGCGGTGCACGCTCTTTACATCGTTATGGGTTTGGCCAACAACCTGGGCCCGGTTTGTAATAACACGCTGATCGGCATGTACGCTAGGTTCGGTGAAGTAGATGCTGCACGTTACGTGTTCGACAATATGCCCCACAGAAACGAGGCGTCTTGGAACACCGTAATCTCTGGTTTTGTTCGTGCGGGGATGTATGGTGAGTCTTTCGGCTTCTTTAAGGAGATGATGCGCTCAGGGGTCCGCCCGAGTGGGTTCGCTGTTGCAAGTTTTATGGCTGGATGTGATCGGTCTGGATCCATGTTTGATGAAGGGGTTGGAGTTCATGGGATTGCGGTCAAGTCTGGATTGATCGACGATGTATTTGCGAGTACTTCGATTTTGCACTTTTATGGAAGTTACGGGATGGTCCTTCAGGCTAGGAAGTTATTTGAAGAGATGTCTGTAAAGAATGTGGTCTCTTGGACTGCGTTGATGGTTGCTTGTATGAATCACGGAGATCCGAGGGAGGTCATCAGTCTCTATTTAAGAATGAGGTGTGAGGGAGTCAGTGGCAATTCCAATAATATGGCAACTGTGATTAGTTCTTGTGGCTCACTTGAGGATGAATTATTGGGTTACCAAGTTGTGTCTCATGCTATCAAGTTTGGATTGGAAACGAATGTTTCTGTGGCGAACTCTCTTTTGGCAATGTTCGGTAGTTGTGGTAGCATAAGAGAGGCCATCCATGTTTTCAACAGCATGAATGAACGCGACACAATTACTTGGAACTCCTTGATTTCTGTTTACGTGCAGAATGGCTTCCCCGAGAAATCTCTAGAATGTTTCTACTGGATGCGCCGAGATCATAATGAAGTAAATTCTGCAACCATCTCAGCTTTGTTATCTGGCCTGGGTTCTGTCGGTTATTTGAAGTGGGGAAGGGGAATCCATTCTCTAGTAGTGAAATTTGGATTTGATTCAGATGTTTACGTTTGTAATACTCTATTAGGCTTGTATTCTTCCGCTGGAGAGTTGGATTGCGCTGCGATGATATTTGACAGAATGAGAGATAAGGATTCCGTCTCATGGAATTCAATTATGGCATGTTATGCTCAGAACGGTAGGTGCTTTGATGCTCTGAAAATTTTTACTACGATGCCTCATTTGGGACTAGCTCGAAATTTTGTGACCTTCACTAGTGCAGTGGCTGCTTGTTCAAAGCCAGAGCACACAAGGGAAGGAAAGATCCTTCATGCCCTTGCAATCATGGAAGGGTTGCATGAGAATTCGGTTGTCGGGAATGCATTGGTAACTCTGTACTCGAAGGTCGGTATGATGGAGGAGGCAAAGAAGGTACTTGAGGAGATGCCGAAACGAGATGAGGTAACTTGGAACGCAATCATTGGTGGCTATGCAGACAATGGAAAACCGGATGAGGCAGTAGGAGTTTTTAAAATAATGAGACAAGAAGCAGTACCTGCAAGCTACATCACCATGACGAATATTCTTGGTGCTTGTGTGGCCCCTGGTGATTTACGGAAACGAGGGATGACCCTACACGCATATGCAGTTACAACAGGACTTGAATCATATAGACATGTACAGAATTCACTCATCACCATGTATGCCAAGTGCGGTGAACTTAGCTCAAGTCACCAAATATTTAACGGGCTAGTATGTAGGGATGAAGTTGCATGGAATGCAATAATCTCTGCCAACGCCCATAATGGCCTTGTGGAAGAGGCTCTGAAGCTTCTCGTGTTAATGAGACGCGATGGTCTGGACATGGATCAGTTTAACTTCTCGGAATGCATTGCTGCTGCGGCTAAGTTGGCAATATTGGAGGAAGGCCAGCAGCTTCATGGCCTAGCAGCTAAACTTGGGTTTGACTCTGATAATTTTGTTATAAATGCCACGATGGATATGTATGGAAAATGTGGGGAACTAGATGACATGTTCAGGATGATTCCCGAGCCATGTCAGCGATCACGTCTTTCGTGGAATGTACTGATATCATCTTTTGCTAAACATGGTCATTTTGAAAAGGCTATAGAAACTTTCCATGAAATGGTAGAAGTTGGTGTGAGACCTGACCATGTTACCTTCGTATGTCTCCTCTCTGCATGCAATCATGGAGGTTTAGTGGAGGAGGGTCTAACTTACTACAACTCAATGACAAGCAGGTTCGGGGTTGCAGCAGCGATCGAGCACTGCGTGTGCATAATTGATCTTCTTGGACGGGCGGGGAGGCTAGCTCAGGCCGAAACTTTCATAAAGAATATGCCAGTGCAACCAAACGATCTTGTGTGGCGGAGTTTGTTGTCTGCTTGTAAACTCCATGGAAATCTAGAGCTTGGTAGAAAAGCCGCAGAGAATCTTCTTGAACTGGACCCGACAGATGATTCAGCTTATGTTCTTTATTCCAACGTCTGTGCAACCACGGGGAAGTGGGAGGATATGGAGATGGTCAGGGGAAGAATGGGATCAAATAAGATCGTTAAGCAGCCGGCGTGCAGCTGGGTGAAGGTGAAAAACAAGGTGAGTTCATTTGGAATGGGAGATCAGACCCATCCACAAGCTAGCTCGATATACTCGAAGCTCGATGAGCTCAAGAAGATGATTCATGAAGCTGGTTACATCCCCGATACAAGCTACGCCTTGCAGGACACAGACGAAGAACAAAAGGAACAGAATCTATGGAACCACAGTGAAAGACTTGCCCTTGCATTTTGCTTGATCGACAGCCCCGGGGGTTCTGCTATTAAGATCTTCAAGAACCTCCGAGTCTGCGTTGACTGTCATTCTTTTTTCAAGTTAGTTAGTGGAATCCTCTCCAGGAGAATCATACTCCGAGATCCTTATCGGTTTCACCATTTCAGCGACGGGGCTTGTTCTTGTCGCGATTACTGGTGACACCGTCTGCCTTCGTGTTCTTTTGAATGTCAGTTCGGTTCCATTTAAGGTACTGCAGTCATTCTGCAGAATGAGAAGAAGAGAATAATGCATTTTCAAGCCATTGGAAGGCCAGTAAACTGAAACTACGGATCCCAAGGGTCAATGTGTTCCAGTAGAATCGACCGAGACAATGCACCTTTCTCTGCGAAAGAACAGACATTAGCGTAGTCTGAAGCAAAGACGAGAGGTTACACAGCCCTTGTCCATAACCTAGATTTGCGCATTAATCTCGAAACTACACGACACTCGGGGTTTGACTAATGATCGATAAACTTTAGTCTGCAACCATATCCTAGAATCACTTCCATGAAGTTTTTCGTGATAGCGTCACTCGAGGAAAACTAACTACTCCACTTCCTTCAAGTAATCCTCAATTTCTGCAGGCGTCAGTACCCTGCATCCAAACAGAACACATAAATTAGCATCTCAAATCGCAATTCATGTCTCTCATAAGGCATTATGAACAAAAGGATGGCAGAAGATGCACAGGTCAATCAAGGTTGGAGACATGACATTTCACTCTGCCTTCACTTGTGTCCTGAGGACGCGATCACAAGCGTCTAGTTGGTGATTGAATGTAAAGAGAAATGTGACACACTTGCCTGAATGTTTTGTCGGCGTTAATTATGCCAATCTCAATGTTCTTTCCAGAGATTTGACCTTCAAACCTAGCACACATAGAAAGTAATGAAGGATTATTAGTCAGTTATATTTACCACTTCTAAAGCAGAAAGTAACAGGGGGGACGATTTGATTATGCCCCATCAATCCCATCGAGTTTGGTGGGATAACAGCATCATGAGGTCAGGTAAAAGGACTAGCAAGCATTTGTGTTTACAGAAAGAACAAGTTGGTCAACAACTCAACATGAAGTTTTTTTCCTTTTTCCTGAGAGCGGGTTATGATGGAAGTTAAAAAGTGCGAGCTCACCCTTCCTTGAGGGTCAGTATGGCAGTATGGATGGCATCTTCCAACTCCATATCTTCAGCATACCTATCACATATCAGATGAAAGGATCACATTATAACAGGAACTCAGAGCACATCACTAGCAACATAATTGCCACAGTGTGTAAAGTGTCGGAGAGAGAGGCCAACAAAAAACAGCATAACTGCCAAATAAATCCCTACACAACAATGCTTGAAAGGAAATTTCCAAACAAAAAGGAAAGATATGTATAGCCTGTTGATAGTGGTTGTTCTAGAGGAAGCTTAAAGTCGAGGGGAGAGAATTGACTGTGTCAGCATCGTGATTTTTTCAGAAAGGCAATCAACCCATGTGCATATGCATGCCTGGGAAATCAATATATCATGCTTGAATGCATGAACAGGCCTAGAGCATCAAGCTCTTTGCCATCCACAAGGCGTGAAACAAAGAGGAAACACCCGTAATCAGTGGATTCCATTCCATGAAAAAGCGCCAATCACAGGTTTTCACTAATCACAGGAAGAGACTTCAGCAAACTCGCAATAGCTACCACACAAGCTCACCTTTTCTCGAGGAATGCTTTTGCATTTGAAACATTCTTTCCCATGGCCGAGGCTTTCCAAGAGAAATATGAACCTGACGGGTCCACCTAAGAAAACAGGAAACATGAGTTTGAAACAATAGTGAAGCTTTGATACAATACTGCAGAAAACAGATCGAAAGCACAACCCAGATAAAAAGGTCAAATGATGATAGCCAGAAGTCATGTAAAGTTTCTATAGGTCTACAGCTAACTGTTCATAGCATTCGATCATGTTGTCTAGATTAAAAAAATATGGCTGACAAGCATCACTGCGACGCTGAAGCACTGGTCCAAGAAGTCAAATTAAACAGCACTGATACTGAATGCAAAGCAATACCAATTATAAAGGTTCGGGTAGTTGATCATGCACAGAGATGAATTTCCAGTTTATATGAACTGGATCAGAAACAAACTACAGAAAGCATACTCCAATGTGCTTCTATGAAAAACTTATCAAGTATCAACCACCTGAAAGAAGAATGAAGGCACCTACAACCTCAAATAAGCAAAGATTTTCAAGGAGAAGGTTTGGAAGTACCTGGTAAAGTTGGGGACCTTTGTCATCAAATCCGGCAACCAGCAGGGATACTCCAAAGGGCCTCACACCACTATAGAGTGTAATGAAGAAATTAAAGATCAATATATCCAAAACGTTAGAAAGTTGATCAGCATGCATGCTTGAAACAAAGCTCATTTCCTGAACTACATGAGCAAGCAAATGAAAAAGACTCCTTTTTCAGGAAAACCGATCTGGACAAAGGATCGATGGAGAATTACCCAGACTGTGTGAACTCCTGCATTACTGCAGCTGTTTCCCTCACAAGTTGTGTGACAGGAATAGGTTCCTGAGAAATATTGTAACATTCCATTACGCTCAAGGCCGGTATTCCAATAAAGAGAAAGCGGTAAATCATTCAATCACAACAAAGAAGCAACACTTATAACAGGCTACTCATAGGTAATGGCGAGACAGACGACACACCTTGTACAACCGATGATACTGCTCGGCCTGCTTCCGGCTCTTCCGAACCAGAACTCGGAAGTCAGGGCCCATGCCACTGTACACATCAGAAAACCGAGAGTGTAAAAAGACTACAGGACAATTGGAAGGCGCATACAGGAAGGGGGACAGAGAAAAGCACACCTGTAAACGACTCCAATGTTAGGAGTCAGCAACTGAATCTTCTGAACCTGCATTGCAGAAAGAAGGAGAAATCACGAAAACCTAATCGAACCGGACCCCCAAACAAGCACAAAATCAGCAGTCAAACCCTAGGCAGTTAGTTCAGTCCGGATAGACTCACCGAGGATTCGTCGACGAGAATGGACGGAAGCTTCTTCTCCGTCGCGATGACGACTCCATTCACAGCTGAACACACCAAACCGCATACAAACAAAATCACAACTCCGATTCTCTCTCTCTCTCTCTCTCTGCTCGGAAGGGGGAGGGAGTTAGTTACCTTTGATGCCGAGAGAGGTCTGGCCGGATCCGACCGCCGTTAGGGCATGCTCTATCTGCACTAGCTTCCCCGACGGACTGTTCCAGTTCGTATTTCACCAATATTAATTTTAAAAAAAATACGAAAAATGGAAGGAAAAAATAGGAAAAACAAATAGAAGGAGAATGACACCTGAAGGTGGTGAGAGAGAACGAGTACTGGCTGTCCCCCATTGTACAATACGAAGAGAAGCAGAGAGATGCTTTAATTTAATTTAATTTTTGTTTAAGAGAAAAGAGATGCGTTGGGTTTTATATGGGCTTTTCGAATTGAGCAGTGAGGTTTCTTGGGAAAGGAGGACGACGACGACTCCCTTTAAACGCTGTCGCTTCGCGATGTTTTTAATATTAAGTTTTTAAAAAATTAAGGTGTTTTAAAAATATATAATTTTTTTCTTGAAAAGTCATTGCTGACTTTACCGGCTTTGTGCCCACCCTTCGGTTCCAAAAAGCCCAATGGGCCTATATTCCTTGGTACCGGAAACTATAAAAGGACAGCCGGATGTTGGCAGAGCAGAAGAAAAACATCACAGAAAATTGTGCGTGCCGTTGCCAAGCCTCCGCAGTTTGCGCGGACGTAAACCCTAAACCAAAACCCTACCGATGGAACTTGAGATTCAAGTCTCACGAAGCTGTCTATCGTTTAAATAAATAGAGTCCGACAGTGTTTCAGGTCTTTCAAAAAAAGACCAAAATCCTAAAGACCAAAGAACCGCTTTCATTAACTCTTCTGGTTTCTCCAGATAGAAGCAGCATTGAAGAATTCCACTGTTGAAACGTTGAACCAGCAATTTCGTTTCGTCCGAGCTAAGCACAAGGTCCTTTCGGTCTCCATTGAATAAGATTGCTCGCGACACTCAACTGTCAAGTTTTTTTTTATTTAGGAAAGAATCATTTGGTTAACTGTTTCTTTTGAGGAGGTTAGCTGGTTGAGCACATTCGGAAAAAAAATTAGTTTCCCCACATTACAGTAGTTTTGACACTCCTAAAGTCGCAGTTGAACCATGTTCCTATCTAACTGATCTCTCTTACAGCCTGTTTGTTTTCATGCTTGCAGGACTGCTACCTTGTCTATATTTTGACTCGGATGACTCCTAGTACCTGCGTGGTCTTCGCACGAACATGCGATGCTACCGGTCGTCTGGCTCTGCTTCTCCGAAATCTTGGTCTGCGGGCCGTTCCGGTCAATGGTCACATGAGCCGGGTAATGGTGTATAACCGCAAACTTTTGTTATTCTTCAGAGACTCTTTTTTGTGGTTGCTTTTCCGATAATCTGGTACTTGCGGCCAAAAAGACTTGAAGCCGTGAAAAAATTCCAAGCTGGAGAGTGGCAACATAATTATATGTACTGATTTGTCAAGCAGAGGGCTCGATTATCCTGTGGACTTGATCATTAATTATGACACCCCTTCCAATTCTGAGGTCAGAGACTTGTTATTTGTCACTCATTAGTATGCTTGGCATTGAAAACCTCAGCAGATAATCCACCATTTTGTTCGATTTTGTCTGGCGTTTTATTGGATCACAGCACTATATTCATCGCCCTGGACGAACAGCCCGCTCGGGAAGATCAGGGGCTGCAATCTCGCTTGTCAGTCGATACGAAGTTGAGTGTTTCCAACAGATAGAGACGCTAATCGGTGAGCCGAATCGTCCTCTAACTTCTTTTGCATTGCGTCTGGTGAAACGAAAGGGGTGGTTGTAATTGTAAATGCTGAAAAGAACCGAGTTTCCTGCTATAGAAGAGGAGGTCTTGCTGTTGCAGGATCGTGTTGCAGAAGCCAGAAGGATTGCTCAGATTAGTGGAGAGCAAGAAGTTATGACAGTTTTGGTTGCTTAATAGAAAATTTTGATTTATTATAGTTCAAGCTGGTAGGATAGTACTTGTTAGTTCTAGGCTATATTGAGAGACTTGGATTCTCAATTAAGATTAATTAGCTTACCATTAGCTTGGTTCAGTCTGCTCACTCTCAAGCATACGGGGTGGTCGGGGACTGCTCTCCAGGGTTTTCTCCGATTTTCAAGTTCTTGGATGCTTTATGCATTGTACGACAGGTCGTATCAGATTTGGCGTATAGATTATTACATTATTTTGTCGAAACTTTCTAGTGGTAGATATATATTGATGGTAATTAACTGAAGTTCGAACCTCAACACTTTTTATTCAGATATGTATATATGTTGCGGGAAAAAAGTGGTACAAGAATACTAAGAAAATTTGAGACGGTTCGGAGTGGTCGTCCCAAGGTCGGCCTAGTGGAGAGAGAAAAGATCTACGAACTAAGTCTAAGCTAAGAGAGATAGATAGAGAGGAAGATAGTTGTTGTTGTTGTTTGATGTGTTTGTGATGATGTCTCCTCTTCTCGAGCCCTCTTTATATAGGATGTATTGACCTAGCCTCCCGTCCTCAAAGTAGGAGATCATAAGTCGCCTTTATTGCTCGAAGATCTCGGTCCCAAAATTTGATCCCGATAGATCCGCCTCAATAAAGACTAAATCCCACAAGATCTGTCAATTTGTGACCGTCGCCAATACGGAGAGATTTAGCTCGCTTGATATAGGAAAGTTCTAGATCGTCGTCTAAATATAAGGAAACCCGGCCTTAAAAGAAGCCGTGCCAGCCAAGTAACCCGGCATCGAATAAGAAAGCTACCACCAAAATAGGAACCCGGCTCAACTTAGGAAAATGTAGACCGACTTGACCTTCTCGAACCTCCCATGCAAAATCTCATCTCAAGCCCGTCATTGTCCAAAGCACTCATCCGAGCTAGTCCCTCGAAAGCCCAAAGCGCCCTAACGGGCTCCCGACTTATGGGCCAAAGTGGCATATCGGACTTCCCACTTCGAGGTCCGAAGCCTTCCGGACATCCCGCTTCTCGGGCCGAGACGTCCGACCCGGATATCCTGCTCCTCGGACCGAGGCGTCCAACCCGGACATCCCGCTTCGAGATTAAAACGTACATCCGAGTTTCCGCCTTGTAAGTCAAAGCATACATCTGGGTTTCTGCCTTGTAGGTCGAAGCATACATCCGGGCTCCCGCCTTGAGGACTAAAGCGTCCTTTTACCAATACAACCCGCCACTTCTGAGTCCAAAGCGGGACGTCGGCCACTACCAAGCCCAAAGAGGGACGGCGCCCACTACCAAGCCCAAAGAGGGATGGCACCCACTACCAAGCCCAAAGTGGGAGGATGCCTACCGCCAAGCCCAAAGTAGGACGGCGTCCACTACCAAGTCTAAAGTGTGAGGACGCCTACCGCCAAGTCCAAAGTAGGACAGCACCCACTACCAAGTTCAAAGCGTGAGGATACCTACTGCCAAGCCCAAAGTGGGACGGCGTCCACTACCAAGTCCAAAGCGGGAGGACGCCTACCGCCAAGTCCAAAGAGGAATGACGCCCACTACCAAGTTTAGAGTGGGACGGTGCCCACTCAGACATCCCACTTCAAGGGTTGAGGCGCTCACCCCGACATCTGCTTCAAGAGCCAAGGCACCCACCCGGACATCCGCTTCAATGGCCAAAGCGTCCAGCTTCGAACCCAGAGTAAACGTCCGCCTTAACCTATATTTTTGACCTCCTTCCGCTCCGAATCGAAAAAATTCATAAAATATCAAGTTGTAGATCCATGTCTTAAATTTCTATAGAAACTTGAATCATCTCAATCGGAGGTCTGAGGCAGAATCTGTAATTTTTCTACCAAAATGCGATAGTCCTTGACGAGACAACCAACATAGAAATTTTAAGCTTCGTTTTGACCCTCCTCCATGCATATTTAGGCCAGACTCTTGAAATATAAGTTGGAGATTTACTTCTTGGCTTTCCATGGCAATAAGAATTACTCCATTCTGAGGTCCGGGTAGAGTGTTACGGCCAATTTCCCGAGGATGGGCGTGGCTGCCTTAGTACCCAACATGTACCAAAGCTCTCTTCCCTGACTTCGTGCTAGGCGCTGACTTGGTGAATATGGACCTCAAGCCAAAGTTCATCTCTAAAGACGCGGACCTCATGTCAAACCTTGCTTCCATGAACGCAAAATATTTGAGGTCGAAAAAAAAATTGAAGTTCTTAGATGACCATGGCGAGGCTTTAGGCATTCGAGGTATAGGAGTGATTATAAATTTAATTCGATTCGAATTCAATTTAATTTAATTTGTCAAAAATTTGATTCGAATTTGAAGCAATTCATGTGAATCAAAATTCATATTTGAATTTGTCTTTGACGAATCAAATACGAATGATATTTTTTATAATTCAAATTTGATAAATTATAATTGAAATTTGTCCAAATTCGAACTATGAGCACCACTTGCTTCTGAGCTTAAGCAGTCATAAAATGATATCTTTGCATGTACTACCGTACCCAAGAGTCCTTTTTGTGATACTAAAATATGTCGTTATGTGCATTTATATTGTTCTGTTTTGTCATACTAAAATAGATGATGTCTTTTCTTTTTATTACCATGAATGAAAGTCTCGTGCGGCCTTTTTAAAAATCATAAACTTATAAGAAGAGGTAAAGGGGTCACCATAGATTGAATGTGAATTCGTAAAAAATTTGAACTGATACAAATTTGAATTTACATTCGAATTTGACCTTAGATAAATAAAATACTAATTTTTATAATTCAAATTCGAAAAATTATAATTTCAATTTTCTGAATTGGTGATAACCTTTTTCCGCCTCCGGCTTCCCGCCATTCTCCTTCCCATCGCAGGGAATTACATATTTTTATAACGAAACAAAATAAAAGGGAGAGGTCTTCCTTCTTAAAGCAAGTTCAAGAACCAAAGAGCAATACCCATTTCGAGGAATGAAACAGAGACCCTTGTCCTTGATTCATCTCTCCTCCTTATTCCTTCCCACCAGAAGACTTCTCCTGATTTCCAGAACATCCTCAACTCGCGGGGTTCCGCTGTTTGGTCCGTCTTTCTGCACGACCGCCACCTGTTCGACGATATGCCAAGCCGAAGACGAGACTTGCTTACAGCCACCGAGCCACCCGCAGGACACCCCCGAGCAGGTATTTAGGAGATGGGGTTGCACCGACGCTGATGTGGACAAGATCTTCGCCCGTTCCCCGCCCTTGAAGAAGGCGAACCTCGACCACCTCCAGTCCAAACTGAGCTTGCTCCAGGGCATAGGCTTGTCGTCCACCGACCTCGTCAAGATGATCAATTGTCGCCCGAGGTTGCTGCAGCATCGCCTTAACAACTCCTTCGATGAGCGGTTGGAGTACTTGATGGAGTTGTTCGGTTCGAGACAAATGTTGGCCAAGGCCATTGTGAGGAACCCTTCGCTTTTGACTTACAATTTGGATGATAGTATTAAACCTGCTATTTGGTTGTATGAGAAATTGGGTGTCGGCAGGGACGACTTGATCACTATGCTCTTGTCACGGCCTACATTGATTCCCAGGACGTCGTTCGACGAAGAAAAGATGGGGTACATCCACAAGACCGGCATTGCTAGGACTTCCAAGATGTACAAGTACGTGGTTACCCTGATCGGTGTATCGCGCTTGGAGACTATCAGGGAAAAGGCTGCCAACTTTGAGAAGTTTGGGTTATCGGAGGAGGAGATTTGGTTGTTTTTGGGGAGAAACCCTTTGATTCTAACGCTCTCTGTAGATAAAGTTCAGCGGAACATGACTTTCATCGTTGCTGTTATGAAGTTGCCAGCCACTGTGATCCTTAGGTGCCCTTTTATGCTGTTTCATAATCTGGAGGCTGTGCTGAAGCCCCGTTGGGTGCTCGGGGAAAAAATAGATGATCTCGGCCTACAGCCAAGGATTAAGGGGAATTTGCTAATGACAGCCATGAGAATGAAGGAAAAGCGATTCTTGAAATTCTGTGTTCTTTGCCATCCAAAGGATGTCGCAGAAGAGTTGATGGAGTTCTACCAAAAGGCTAAAGGCTTCAGGCGGTTGGCTGAAGCATCAAAGAAAATTTTGCACATAGGGTTTCCTTTCTAAGTCGCTGGCAGCTTCTGAACGCTTTGATGGTTCTCTAAAACCCGATGCACAGGTTTATTCGACATGGTAGTGTTTCAGGTGCAACTCTCAACCTTCCTCTCCTATGCCTGTGTGTTTAATGTAGAACTGCTTAGTAATCAACATTCAGGATACAGGATGTAACTTGTTAGCTTCACGACTAAATGTGCATCCGATTACAGAATGATGTCAGATAAATTGTTCAAAGATGTTGCCTGATCTTAATTAACGGTTGGAGTTGAAGGACCTATGATGAAGCCAAAAAGCTTCATCCGGGCATGAATCGAACATCTGCCTTTTGTTTCACGTAGTTTCCTGACGGATGCTTGCAGGAGACGCAGCGATCCGTCACTAAATCGTTTTGCGACATTCCGAATGTGTTGTTGTTTTTTATCTCTTGACAAATCCAAGAAACTCGTCTATGTACAATGCCAGGGATTGAACTCGGGGTTGCTGAGTAGTTCCTTCTCTCCTTTCCTTCATCTCCCTTGACCATCTAACCCAGCTCCGAGAGCTAACGTATTCTGGGTTGGTGTTGTCTTTGCATGCTCATTGCTCGCAGTACGGGCACAGCATAGATCAATGGTGGTCCTGTCAAAAAGTAGAGATGAATTGTGTCAAAAGCTCCCAAACGCAACATCTTGGCCTTTTCGGCCTATCACCTAACGATTCTAGAGAAAGAACACATCCGTCAAGAAGTTGAGGATTAAGTGCGGTGGACTTACTCAATAATTACCCATATTTTGTGTTGAAAATAGAGTACTAACATAGTATTAGAGCAGATTGATCTCGTAGTCTATTGTTGCATTTTCTCCGTGCAGGTCAATGCTACAGTAGGTGAGCAATTATATAGACAGACTGCCACAGCGAGACATTGCTGCTGCGAAAGTCATACGTGGAGAACTAAGCAACTTTCAATATCAATTATCACTTGGGAAATCTTACTTCTTACTTTATCATAGATTGTTAGAGATTCTCGCATAAATTATGGTGTTTTCTATTGAAGAATTGCGACACATAGTAGATTTTCGTATAATACATAGTAGTTTCGTAAATTAATTACTTGCAGATCTAATCAGGAGGAGTAGAAAAAATACAAAAGAGCCACAGCGTCTGCAGAAATAGAGCCCACCATCTTACCAGCTATGGATAGTTTAAGGTCTCATTTCATGTTAAGAGATGCCAATCAGCAAGCGGATCGACGCTAGCAGACAGATAAAGTATTTCAATTAAAAAAGTTGTCCCACCCGATTACAGGATATTATAAATTACCTACACGACCCCAAAATAAATATATCATAAATTGGCTTGGCACTATATGGCAACTTGGAGAAAGAAATCGGCATGTTTATTAGTGTAATTACGCATTTACGCTGCGTGTCAGCACCGAACTTGGCAGACTTCAAGTCAACGTAACATGGATTCTCAAATGCTACTCTCCTCCTCTTCCTCCCCGACACTAGTGGGTATCGCCTTGATCTTGATCACCCTTGTCCTAACGGTACTAATTAGGAGATGGAAGAAAGGGGATCCCTTAAATCTACCTCCAGGGCCGAGGAAGCTGCCCATCATCGGGAACATGCACCAGCTGGTCGGATCCCTACCCCACCACAAATTCCGGGACATGGCGAGGAAGTATGGACCGGTAATGCACCTTCGAGTCGGAGAAGTCCCGACCATCGTGGTCTCCTCGCCGGAGACCGCGAGGCAGTTCTTGAAAGTCCACGACGTCTCGTTCGCCGGGAGGCCGACGAACCTCGCCATCTGCATCATCACGTACGGCCTCTCGGACATGGCGTTCGCGCCCTATGGGGAGCAGTGGAGGCAGTTCAGGAAGATCTCCGTGTTGGAGCTCCTCAGCGCGAAAAGGGTGCGTTCGTTTCGGCCCATCAGGGAGGAGGAAGCGGCCGGCCTCGTCTGGTCGATCGCTTCCATCTCGGGTTCGGTCGTCGACCTGTCCGAGATGGTGCTCTCGGCCTCGTGCAGCATCATCGCGAAGGCTGCCTTCGGCAAGAGATGCAAGGACCAGAAGGCGTTCTTGTACGCATTAGATCAAGTGGTGAAGGAGTTCGGAGGGTTCAACATCGGAGACATGTTTCCGTCCAGCAAGTGGCTTCATGTGGTCACCGGAACGGAAGCCAAGCTCAGGAGGCTGCATCACAAAGTCGATGTGATCTTCGAGAGCATAATAAACGAGCATCGAGCTCGCCGGTTAGATCGTGATCTTAGTACCGATGATGGTGATGAGCCCACCGATTTCGTGGATGTGCTTTTGGGTCTTCAGGAACAGGGAGACCTTGGAGTACCTGTAACCACTACCAACATCAAAGCAATTATCCAGGTCAGTGTCTTACTCTATAATGTCTCAATTTACTAATTTACATTTATCGATTTGTTAGAACTTGTCTCAAATTAATAGTTTGTTTATAATATAATAGAGCTTCCATCTAATTTTGATGATCTTTGTATTTTGTCATAGTTCTATGAACACAAATTAGGCACATACACCAGTTTTTTGTATGTTATTGATTGTCTCAGCCTTGTTGATATATAGTTATATGATACCCCGTAAATGATATGTACTATTTGAAATGACTTAAGTGATTTGATTGGTACTATCCATATCAACAAGGTGCACCTTCTTTTCCGGTACACATCCTGAGAGAACTCCAAGGTTAAACGCGTTTGGCCGAAAGTAGGATCAGGATGGGTGACCTCCTGGGAAGTTTCTCAGGGTGCGTGCGAGTGAGGACAAAGCACGCTGGAAAAAACCTGTGTTGGTCTGTGGAGACAGTCGGGGCGTTACATTTGGTATCATTGATTGGTACTATCCATATCAACAAGGTGCACCTTCTAGAGAACTCCAAGGTTAAGGTGCACCTTCTTTTCCGGTACACATCCTGAGAGAACTCCAAGGTTAAACGCGTTTGGCCGAAAGTAGGATCAGGATGGGTGACCTCCTGGGGGACAAAGCACGCTGGAAAAGACCTGTGTTGGTCTGTGGAGACAGTCGGTCAAATTACGGGGCGTTACAAGTTAATTGTTCAACAATTCTTTTAAAAAGCATAAATTTTACTATTCTAGATTTCAAACCCTCAGTCCAAATACCAAATTCAAATCTTACGATGAAAAAATATTATTCGGGAGTTGTTTTTTAAATAATATTTCATAGTACTCGACTTTGAAAGGTTCATTAATCCTACTCGATCCTTGACCAAGAGAAATTGAGTACAAAAAATATACCGTGGGCGGATTAAAATCTTTCGCTCTATTTTTTTTATAAGTAGATGTTATTTTATTAAAATATTTATTAGTAAAATTCTCTCGTACGAATAAGATATGACAGCCACACGAATCCAGTTAAAATCTTTCGCTCTGTTTCAGGACATGTTCAGTGCTGGGAGTGAGATTTCGGCCATCGTGGTGGAGTGGGCGATGTCGCTATTGCTAAAGAACCCAGAACAAATGGAAAAGGCCCAAACCCAAGTCCGTAAAGCCATCGACGACAACGGAAAGACCATGGTCGAGGAGGGCTCGTGCCTCCAAGAACTAGACTACCTCAACCTCGTGATCAAGGAAACGCTGAGGCTGCACCCTCCATCGCCGCTGATCGTAAGGGAGTCAACGGAGCAATGCAAGGTCGGAGACTACGACATACCCGTCAAGAGCAAGATCCTGGTCAACGTCTGGGACATCGGGAGGAACCCCAAGTACTGGGACGACCCGGAGAGGTTCAACCCGGAGAGGTTCAACCCGGAGAGGTTCGAAGGTAGCCAGGTGGACTACGAGGGGAGCCACATGGAGCTGGCCCCGTTCGGTGCCGGAAAGAGGATGTGTCCGGGGATACTGTTCGGGGTCACGTCGATTCAGATTCTGCTGGCTTCCTTGCTCTACCATTTTGACTGGAGGTTGCCCGATGGGGTGGCGTGTGAGGAGCTGGACATGGAAGAGCACTTCGGTTTGTCTATCCGGAGGAAGAACCCGTTACGGGCTGTGCCTCTTGTCCGCCGTCCGACGGAGGTTTCGCCGTAGCCACCGGACATGCGCCTTGTCTGTGGATTGTTTGGTCTCGTAGTTGGAGCCCTTTTGTGTTTTGTCTGATTTTCTAGTTCGCTGTCCTATGAGATATATTCTGTGTGAGACGAGGAAGGGTGGAACGTTGCTTTGACTTTTACAATATTTTTTTTGAAAAGTAAATTATACTAAAATACGCCTATAATTGGGTTTGAACTCTAAACTTCTGTCAAATCTTTCAAAACCTATGCTGCTAAGCCAAATGACTTTTGGCTTGTCTTTTATAATATTATCAAGGTTTTCAAAAGTAACTCGGAGAGTGACCCGCTATCCTTTCCGAATCGCGATCAGATTTTAAAATTTGCACATGTCTTGCTAATTACTAATTAATCCCCCGGGTCAATCAATTCAATTTTCAAATACCACTGCATCAAAGATATCAAAATCTACAAATTAGTCTTCCGAGTCAATATAATTTTTTAAGGTAAATTCTACAACAATATTTAGTTCTGTGATAAACCCTAGATCTCCCCTTCTACTATTGGGTCATATGTCTTTTGAAAAAAAAACATAATTAAAAATCACTCCTTCATAAGAGATTCGACAATACTATCAATGTTTATTTGAAAAAAATCTCATTATCTATCTGAAATAAAAGAACAAAATTTACCGATTAATTGGTGCTCTTTCTGTACTACAAATTTACATTTTTATGAAATAATTCAATATTCAGCCAAACATGATTAATAAGTAGTTACAAAGTTCTTCTTGATTTTAGCACTATTTTATTCATATATATCAAATTAAACGAATTCTATTAATTGAGATCTGGTGGTTACAAATCCGAATATCTAGCACCCCAGAAATTGGGCTTACAGCTTCACATTAATGGCCTTTTGTCGGTATAACAGCGAAACAGAAAATCTCCCACCAAGCACCCAGAAACTTGCTACCAACAATCCACCTATCCCATGTGATGCTGGCGGGGTGACCATAGTTCTACTTGAATCCGGTTCGAGTTACTCAAGTCAAAATCATGGTTAATAATCTTCCAAAATTTGTTCCTAGAAAAAACTTTGGTTATAATTTGTAATTTTCTGAAACTGTAATCGGAGGTTATGAACCATTATTTTTTTAATAAATTTAAATTTAATTCAAAATATTATAAACATTCTCTTCCATTTTTCAAAAATTACACTATTCATTCTCAATTCTCTCTGTTGATTATTTGATCTCTATAAATATTTTCTCTCCATAAAATTAACTTTATTCCTTTGGATGTAATAACACGTCGATAACTTAATTTTGTACATTAAATATAAAGTCCAATCTTTAATTTATTTTTTTCAAAAAATTCTAGAAATAAACATAACCTTGTAACCGAAAGTTCCAGAAGTCCTAACCGTAAATTTCGAAAATCACATCGAAACCAACATTATTTCAAGATTTTCAAATAAAATTTTACTTCTTTGTAACTCTGTAATCGGTGGTTCCACAACTTTAAACAGAGATTCAGAAACCATAGTCAATCCTAAATTGTAATGCGAGTAGTTAATTTTTTACGCCTAATATAGAACAACTCATAAATAGACTAAATTAAATTTGAGTTAAATATATTTTAAAAAGATTGTTATATTTTTCTGACAAAATATTTAAAACGGTTTGTTTACCAAAGCTAAAACGATATCTCCGCGAGTAGTTAATTTCATTAGTCGCACCGCTCGGTTTCCTCTTTAGAAAATAGAAAGGGAGAGCCTTTGTAATTAATTAGCTTGGCTGGGGGGTTTAGGTTGGACTCTGGTCGGACTGTACATAGAGATAGAGAGAGGGTTAAAGAGATGGCATCGGGAATAGTATCGAGGGCCTTATTGGGTCGCCACCGCCTTTTGACGATCCCAAACAAGCCACCGCTCCTCAATTTCTCTACTTCCTTGCTCTCTGTGAGTCCTTCCAAACATGTTCTTATTTTTATCTGGACTTGAATTATCTTATCTGGGTCAATGATAGTCTTGGGGTTTATAGTGTATTTTGGCTTTTTTTGGGATTCCTGCGAGTAAAGTTTGTTGCTTTCCAGAGAACTTCACCGGACCAAGTGCAGTGAACCTGGCTTTTGCCTAATCCTTGGTCAAGATTGCAACTTTTGTTTCTGGTAGATTATTGCCTGTGTTGCCTTTGAGGAAGACGCAATGTCGAATTCGGGTTTCAGTTCGCTGGACCAAGAGCTTGGCTCTCCTCCTTTTGTGTTGGGTTGCTCTTGTCTTTTTGGTTTTTGGCTAATCCGTGGTCAAGTTTGTAACTTTGAGCTCCCCTTGTTCGGTATTGCTTGTCTCGCCTTTGAGGGCGATCCAATGTCCAATTTGGGGTTCGGTTAGCATCAAGCACGACTTCATGTTGATCTGCTGTATCCCTTGTCTGTAATCTTCCATGTACTCGATGTGGCAGCTTCTACATTTTCCAGTGATACAGATTTTCTTGTTACTGCCAGAAACATTTTCATTCCGGGGCAGGGTCCGTCCATAAATCTTGCAGGACCTCTTTGGTTTCTCGGCCTATGGCATCCTCTGTAGCTGGGACAAGATCTTATTCGATGCAATCTGTTTCTACTAATCAGCCTGTTGTTTCTGTTGATTGGCTTCATGCTCATCTCAGAGACCCTGATATCAAGGTTTTGCATTTTGGAATTTCTTTCCTTTTTAGCTTGTCGATTTATGATACGGGAAATAGACCATAAGATGCTTGTACCTTTTCGACTCTGTTGCTCGTCAATTTACAACAAGGGAAATAGACCATAAGATTCTTGTGCCTTGATCTTTCGGCTCTAGTTCAATCAATTGCATGGTTCTCATGCTGTTGCTAATCCGAATATCATTCTGTTGTTATTATCAATTTATTATGTTCAGGTCTTGGATGCATCCTGGTATATGCCAGATGAGCAGAGGAATCCCATTCAGGAGTACCAGGTATTTACTATAACCTTCTTATCAACCTTCTAACTTCAACGGTGTCCAAATTCTTGAACAATGATCTTGATAAGTACACAGAACAACAGAACATTTGATCTTGTTACTTCTCTTTATGATAGCTGATGAATTTTTGGTTCAGTGTGCTTGTCAATAGCATTTTTTTCATTTGTGATAACAATTTCAACATGACTTTTAAATCAGCCGTTGAGCTCATTCTTTGTTTTTTATCTAACAGGTCGCCCATATCCCTGGTGCCCTTTTCTTTGATGTTGATGGCATAGCTGATCGGACATCAAATGTAAGTTGTCTGCCTTCTTACTCCAATCACTGACTTGTATCTTGTGGGTTTCCCCTCTGTGCTAAGTAAGGGTGTCTGTCTCTGTCAGTTACCGCACATGTTGCCCTCAGAGGAAGCTTTTGCTGCTGCTGTTTCAGCTCTTGGTATCGAGAACAAAGATGATCTGGTTGTTTATGACGGAAAGGGACTTTTTAGTGCAGCTCGAGTTTGGTGGTAGGTTTAGCAGCTCCTCATATGTTGGATCCTTAAAGAACTTTTATGGCGGTCTTGCTGTCTAAGTTACCAGCATTCTTATTTGCAACTTGAAAGGATGTTTCGAGTCTTTGGGCATGATAAAGTTTCGGTATTGGATGGAGGCTTGCCAAGATGGCGTGCTTCAGGATATGATGTGGAATCAAGTGCTTCTGGTGATGCCATCTTGAAAGCTAGTGCAGCCAGTGAGGCAATAGAGAAAGTTTATCAGGGCCAAGCAGTAAGTTGACATCATAAATTCGTTGTTTGAAAACAGTTAACAGCTTACTGACGTACATTGTTGTCATGGATATACCTTCTTCCCAATTTTACATGCGTGCCTTGAGAAGTTGCATTATAATATGTACTACTATTTTATGTTTGTCTTTACTGCAGGTTGGACCAATCACATTCCAGACGAAGTTCCAGCCTCACCTTGTCTGGAACCTGGAGCAGGTTGGTTGATTGCTTTTACGTAATCCAGCTTTATGACAATCTCCAGGAGATATACGTCCATTGTCTCTTTATATGGTCCAAATTTTACTGACATGGTTTGTTCTCAATTTATTCTGTACTACCAGTGTTTTTTTTTGCTTCTTTTTTCAAAAACAAGAAGAGAGTTCAGTTGAAAAGCACAAAGGGGGTGTAAAATAATAAGAAATTCTTTAAACACCTAAGCAGAGGTGTATCTGTTGGAAGAAAATTTCAAATGAAAGAAGGATTATACAAATTCCACCAATCACTGGCATTATCAAAGACTCTGCTCTCAATGTTGAAAAGTGCCGAATTTCTCATTAAGCATAATGTTGTTTCTAATCCTGATGCTTTTTTTTTCAGTTTGTTTACTATACTTGGTTGAACCTCCTAAAAAAGCTCTATTTTACCAATATGAACAACAGACATGAAGCTTTAGAGCTAAATTGGCAATTCAAACTTTCTGTTCATCATTTTCAGGTTCAGAAAAATGTTGAGGAGAAGAGTCACCAGCACATTGACGCCCGTGGAAAGGCTAGGTAGTATTTATGAATGTAATTTCCAGTTGTTGCTCTACTCCTTTTCTCCTCTAGTTCCCATTATGTATTATGCCAGTTATAATTGCTCAAATGATCCACTATGTACCTCATCTTGGATGATTCAGCTGGAAGATGTTGAAAGAGAATGATGGACTAATAGACTTAACAAGTGGTGTTATTACTCTACCTGTGGCAATTCTATAGTTTACTTTCCACCTTTCTGACAGAAAAGCAGCACCAAGAGGTGCAACTTGGGTGAATAATACTTTTTTATCGTTGTTACTTAGAAATGAAGTTTAAACTAGCTCATGCTATATTTTCTCGAAGGAAAGATTATGCTATTCAAGTCAACGGTGAAAATCCTTTCCATATCGAGTCTGATCAGGGTATGTACATTTCGGATTAGCCGAATAGCCCAACTTGGAAGTTCTAAAGTAGCCATTTTCAACTTTTTGGATAATGAATCCCTTTCCATGTTCCTGCTTGACTCTTTGGTCAGTTTAGTTAATTAGGAATTTGCAGGGTTGGGGAACTTATTTGTGGACTGGTGTCTGTTGGACTTTTGCAGATTTGATGGTACTGCACCAGAACCCCGCAAAGGAATAAGGAGTGGTCATGTTCCCGGCAGCAAGTGCATCCCTTTTCCCCAGGTGATTCATAGTATTTTTGCATAGCTTGTGCAAAAATTTGAGTACAAGCTGTAAGTATCACTTGCTCGCAGGGCTTTCATTCTGTTCACTGTTTCTTAATTGGCTTTGCTGCTTCTGATCAGATGCTGGATGGTTCGCAGACTCTCTTACCAGTTGATGAGCTCAAGAAACGGTTTGAAGAAGAAGGTAAGGATCACAATCGTTGTTTCCATCTTCTACCAAAGATACCCTTGTTCTCCTTTTCCGTGAGCGAACTTTCTTCCGTCATTCTTGTTGCAAACCTTTGGATGGAATACATGGTTTCCCACTGTTGAAGTTCTGTTTAAGTCAATGAGATTTACTGGGATTGAAGTGTCGAGAGCTGTGTGATGTATCTGGTCCCGCTGGGGATGATCCCTCTCTCGCTCAATGTAGGAAGTTCAAATTCAATGGAGTCTAAACTTGTGGGTTCTCTGATACTTGGGACTTTCTTTTCTCCTTTGGTGCATCCCATATATTTGTTGATGAAATCAGCTAACGGGTTCGATGCGTATTGACCAAACAATTTGCTTCATGCAGGCATCTCCTTGGAAAGTCCGGTTGTCGCTTCATGTGGGACGGGTGTAACAGCGTGTATACTTGCGCTGGTATCCTTCCTCTTCTTGCTGTTTAATTCTGCTTGAGATTCAGATATAGGAGGAGATAATCTTAAGCCTGTTCTTTCACTTAAACTAACGTCAGTTGTTATGTGGAAGAGCGGATCATCTGATACACATCCTTCTCAGGGTCTCCATCAGCTTGGGAAACCAGACGTTGCGGTTTACGACGGATCGTGGACCGAATGGGGAGCTCATCCCGACACACCTGTTCAGACCTCTTGAATCTCGTTGCTGCAAAAATACGATCAGAGAGCATCGAAGAGCGATTTGCCTGGCTTGAACTTTGTTTAGTTGTACTTTTCGATACCGGTGGTACATGATAGAGCTTGTACATTTATGCTTCAGCGTCTCCTTGGAACAAGTTGTATCAAAAACCAATTATACTGCATCTTTTCCAATCAAAATTTCAACTTGGTATACATATCGACGTTGGTCCTCTTCCGTCCGTTGTTGGCTCAAAGGGTGACAAATTTTTCTTATCCAATCTCGTCCCTGCTCGACAATCAAGCTCCCGATGATTTGGAGGAGATTTTTCGAAAAGTATTTAGTGCTCATTATTTCTTAACATTGAAAAAATAAAGAAAATGTACTACTAGAGTGGAGGTGAACATGGTTAACAGCCAAGCTACAAACCGCGACACGCCACATGGCGAAGAGGGCCCTATTCTTGCCCGCTCAAATATGAAAGATGGAGAGGAAAGCGAGGAGTAAAAGCGGAGGAGGTTTCAAGCTATTACATTACTACGTACATCCCCTCTCTCAACATTTCCACCATTTTCTAGCTTGTCGAGTACAGTTGTTTTCTCATCATGCTGCCAAGGAGGCCCTGCGATGGCCGATAAGCCGGATCCGAAGCAGGAAACGAGCGTGGAAGAGGTTAACGGAGGAGGAACGGAAGAGCAGCAACGCAGCGTTCCGGGGGAGAAAAGCGTTGAAGCTGCCAAGGTGGAAGAGAAGCTAGAGGGTGATCGTGCTGTGTCGGTGGATGAGCCGAAGGATGCGACCGACAAGGAGGATCGAGGTCCTTCCACAGCAAATGGATCAGCGGAAGAGCCAACGGATGTGATTAGCAAGGAGGATCAGGGTCCTTCTGGTGAAAATGGATCAGTTGAAGAGAATCCACCTCCTAAGGAGGAAATGGCCTCTACCTTCTATGATCTCAATGAACACGAAAAGAAGGCGCTCCTTGCACTGAGAGCCAAGGTGGAGGAGGCCATCCTTGAGAACAAGTTGTACGGTAGCGTGACCGAGAAGGTGAATGAGGGTGAAGAGAAGGAGAAACCGGAGCTTGGAGAAGGGGCAGCGAAAGAAGTAGAGCAAGTGGATGCAGATCATGGAGATCAAGCGCAGCGAAATGCGGAACTATGGGGGGTGCCCTTGTTGCCTAGTAAAGGAGACAAGAGAACGGATGTTATACTGCTCAAGTTCTTGAGGGCCAAAGAGTTTAGTGCGAACGAAGCATTCGAGATGATGAAGAAGACCCTTGTCTGGAGAAAGGAGAAGAGGATTGATTCCATCTTGGAAGAAGATTTCGGGCCGGACTTTGCCTCCATAGCATACATGGAAGGCAGGGATCGGGAGGGTCACCCGATATGCTACAACATCTACGGCACGCTTGCAAACGAGGAAGTGTATGAGAAGATACTGGGGAGCGAGGAGAAGAGGGAGAAGTTCCTGAGGTGGAGGATTCAGCTGATGGAAAAGGGTATCAGGAATCTGGACTTCAAGCCCCGCGAAGATGGCGGTGTCTCCACAATTGTGCAGGTATCCGATCTCAAGAACACGCCTTTACCCTCCAGGAAGGAGCTCAGGGTCACCATAAGGAGATTTGTGGAGCTTTTCCTGGACAACTATCCCGAGTTCGTCTCCAGAAAGGTAACAAGATCGCATCCGTTATGACTCAAATCGTTTCTTAATTTCTCCCATCTGAGGATTTGTGTAATGGTAATCAATGTTGCAGTTCTTCATCAATGTGCCCTTTTGGTATTACGCCTTCAGCGCGCTCCATCGTTAACTCAAAGGACCAAGAACAAGTTCGTATACTCCCGCTCGGCCAGGGTAACCGATACAATGCTCAAGTAAGCAACACTTATTGTACTAATTCTGTTGATCATCAGCCAATCACCTTCTAAGCCATTCGTGTGTTTCAGGTACGCTGCAGCAGAAGAGCTCCCGGCTCAGTATGGCGGGCTGAAGCAGGACAACGACCCGGAATTTTGTACTGAAGGTGGTTGCAAGGAGATCACCATCAAGTCAGGATCAACAGAAAGCATCGAGATCCCTGCACCAGAGGTAGGACACGCTATAACGTGGGATGTGACAGTAACCGGATGGGACGTAAACTACAGGGAGGAGTTCGTCCCGACGGATGAGAAGTCGCACGCCATCATTGTCCAAAGGGGAAAGAAGATCCCTTGGTAGGAGACGGCAATGCGCAACACCTTCGTCGTCAAGGAGCCTGGAAAGGTCGTGATCACCGTCGACAACAGTTCGTTCAAGCAGAAGCGGGTCATCTACCGGTACAAGACCAAGATCGCCCCGCTCCCCACCTCCTCCTCCTCGTGATCTTCAGACTCCATTTTCTCTTTCCGGATTCCGAATAAAGCAAAACTGAATTGTCAGCTCCCTTGGATTGGTCTGGTTGATAGTGGAAGGCCATGTCAAGTTGCAGTATAAGCTACCTGTAATAATAGTACAACAGAAGGAAGAGGCATGGAGGCATATTACAACGTAACAGTATCTTCTTTATTTATATATATAGAATATAGAATATAGAATATGTTGCATTACTACAAACAAATAAATAGAATTGTAATGCAAATATCTCTCTCAATTCTGGGATTTCAATTTATCTGTTCATCTCTGAACCAACCTATCCATCAGCTTCTTTTGTTCTTTTCTAATCTCCTGTGACCAAAATTTTTTTTTCCTCCGTCGAAAGATGATATGGTATCTTCTTTACAGGTTGCTTATTCGCAAACAAGAATTTCTGATACAATTGGACTTTTACCGTGTTTTATAAATTATTGTTTCAGAACAGATTTATTAATTACTGGTTTATATTTTATTTTTAACCAAAAAAGTCACTTTATTTTTTGATTGCTTGGGCGTGTATTACATAATACTTGCTATATTACGGCTTCAGCGTTCAACAGGGATCGCGTGGCCTAATGGATAAGGCGCTCGCCTCCGGAGCGGGAGATTGTGGGTTCGAGTCCCATCGCGATCGAGGCTTTCTCTGTTTTTTGCCTTTTCAAAGCACAGAGGAAAAGGTCGTGAAATCATTGTTAACCTCGTATTGAAGTGAATTTTTTCCATGAATTTTTGTTCAGTTTTTACTGCTTTACACCTCCAAATAGGGTTTCAAGGAAATTCCAAAAGGATACAAATTAGAGGACCAATAAATTACAAATCAGCTAAGCAACCCTAGTTTACAAAGTCTTAATAACGCTTCTACCTCTTCAATATATTAACCAACACTGGAGCTAAAGGTCTGTTCAGCATCTGGAACTTGCTACATGTCCACTCATCAACTGATAGTACTGAGGCAAATGCTTCTACTGTCTCTAGTTCTTCCCTGCTCAAGTTGGCAAATTCAGCGACGGGTTAGCGATCCGAACCGTACTTATTTGTGATTAAAAGAAGCATGGGAGTATGTCGAAACTCATGCAAGGATATTTACCTTCCACCAGGATGCCCCACATACACCACCAAGCTGATGAGCCCTCCTGCTGCCAGTATCCTCTTCGCCGCCTCGAGTGCCAGGAGGGTTGTTTCCGAAGCGGTAGTTATAGCCCGGTCACCTCCTGGAAGGTAGCCCAGGTTGAATGCAACTAGCCTAGATGAACCCAATGGACAGGAAAGGATATGAACGGTTAGCAATACCGTACGGAGGTTGTAGCTTTGGCAATAGATCCAGGGAATAATTACCGTACGGAGTTATGTTCAGGAACGATCTCTTCCATTCTACTGTGACACATGTTAAATAGCTTCACTAGTCTTTTCTGCACAGAATTGGCCCTTGTAAGATTCGTGTAAATTTCCGCTAATTACAATTCAGTGTAATCAGGATTGATAAAACCAGTACACTAACATAAGAGGCAGCATTAAAGAGAGAACCTCCTCCGGAGTGAGAGATGCATCCAGCAGAGAAGCAGTCTTGCGAATGGCATCCCTCTGGATGTCCATTCCGAGCACGCAACCCCGCCCCGACTCGTCGTCAGCCACCATCCTGAGCATTGCCAGGGTGTCGTAACCATTGCCACAGGTCGCATCCACGGCGGTGTCCCCTTTACAGAGAACATGCCTCCATACCCTGGAGAAGCAACAGCAGCAACGTATTAGCCCGACCGAAGACCATCACAGAAGAGATTGCATCAAAAGAAAGACCCCAATCCAATCAAACAAACAGGCAGGCAGGCAGG
Organism: Hypericum androsaemum; assembly: GCA_963995505.1. Classification (NCBI taxonomy): domain Eukaryota; kingdom Viridiplantae; phylum Streptophyta; class Magnoliopsida; order Malpighiales; family Hypericaceae; genus Hypericum; species Hypericum androsaemum. The sequence goes on from OZ023182.1 coordinate 2,454,002, forward strand.
CAGAAATTGGCTCATAAACCAAGGCTCCCATGCCAGAAATTGGTCCAAACAAAAAAAAGCAACAATCTTTGAACATTCAATTACGGAGGATAATAAAATAATTAGCGGAACGGGGAAGATAGCAACGATAAAGGGTGTGGGGGTGCCTACAAATGAGCAACTTCGGTCGCCTTCTTTTGTCCCACCATGTAACTCACCAAGTCACCTGCAGAAGTACAAAAACCAGAGTTCGATGATGAAATGGGGTTCGTGTGCGAACAACAATGGACAAGAGATCAACCCGCTCTGATACATAAACACGCCCAACACTCTTGCTTGCACCTAGCAATGTGGTGTGGGATTCTCAAACATTCACACAAGAGCCCCCTCCAAAGTGTACCACCAGAGAGAGGGGAGAGAGAGTGAGACCTTGAAGAGGAGTTGAATCGGTAGGTGCAGCAATGGCGGGAGAGGGAGAGGGGAGGGAAAGGGTGTGGCTTCTTCTCTGCTTCTGGGTCGGAATGAAGAAATTGGGTTTGGAATTGTGTTTGAGGAATGGGAACAAGTGTAGCGGGAGAGGGAGAGTGACCTTGCACCTCCAACCCCAACAACACCTCATCTTCCTTCCTGCCTTCTTCAAGTTAAACTCACTCCTCGCTATAGGAAATACCCGGACTAGGGCCTACCTGGGCTCCGGTTTATATGCCGGTGGCCTACTTCGTATTTAGGCCACTTCCGGGCCGGCGACCTAGTCGATGGGGAGGGGAATGAGATTAAAATTTACGGAAAAGTCTATTTTAGTACCTTGTAGTACCGCAAAAAATTACTTTAATATCTTATAGTAAAAAAATCTATCATTCGAGTCAAATTGCAGTCAATTAACATTACTTAGGTCCACGGGCAGCTGTCCGAACAGAACTGGTTGAAACGACGTCGTTTTAGTTACGATGTGGCACGCCACGCCAGATTTTCTAGCGTACTCGTTAACATGACATCCCTAGGTGAAAAATATCAAAATAATCACTAATTTATTAATAATATTTAAAAAAAAAACCCATCATTTAGCCTTCTCCTTCTTTCAATCTTCTTCCCCAACCCCACCACCATCCTCTCTCTCTCTCCCCCCCTCCCATTTCCCACAAAACTAAAACTAAGAACATCACATAATCCCGACACCAAAACTCAATACCAATTAATCCAAACCATTTATCTCTCCTACCTCATGCTTTGTCTTATTCTCTTACTCAATTTGGTCCGATTATCAATTTTCCATAATGGTCCAATTAGGAAAAATAGGGTTATTCTCCTTTCCCGTTTCTTGGCGTCGAAGATCGGGCCCCTAGGTCTCTCCTCGAAGAAGATCGGAGGGGAAATCGCCAAGGAGATATATACACCATCAGAGCTTGAAGATGTTAGGTTAAGTTTAGGTTGAGGTTGAAGATGGTTGGCGATACGGGCCTTGGTGGGGTTCGTAATGTGTCGTCTTCTTGATCGACGGTCTACTAGTTGTTGTTTCTGTGTTGAACTTTAGGGAGATATGCATAAATTAGTGGAAGGACGTTGATGTAGCAGTGATTTGAGGTTCTGGCTTTTGTTTAGGAATAATAAAGTCTCTCCATTTTGATTAATTGATTTTGAGTTTTGGTGTCGGGATTATGTGATGTTCTTAGTTTTAGTTGTGGAAAATGTGTGTGAGAGAGAGAGGATGGTGGTTGGGTTGGGGAAGAAGATGGAAGGAAGGAGAAGGGTAAATGATGGGTTTTTTTTAAATATATTATTAATAAATTAGTGATTATTTTGATATTTTTCACCTTGCCATGTCATGTTAACAAGTATGCTAGAAAATCTGACTTGGCGTGCCACGTCGTTACTAAAATGACGTCGTTTCAACCAGCTATGTTCGGGTATGTTCGAACAGCTGCCCGTGAACCTAAGTGATGTTAATTGGCTACGGTTTGACTCGATTGATGAATTTTTTACCATAAGATGCTAAAATATTTTTTTACGATACTACATGTACTAAAATAAACTTTTTCCTAAAATTTAAAGGGTTGGATTTTGTTGAAGAGAACGGTGGTGGTGTGGTCAAAAGATTCGTTGAAATTTAAACGACCATTGACTACTGACATGGCGTGACACGTCGATTTTTCATGCTTTTTTATTGGGTATTACTCAATTACTAAACGTTAAAAATCTTAATCTTAATCCTTTTATTTAGGTATAACAATGAATATGGTACAAATATGATCATGTTTTATGAGTAAAATTCGACTCATTTCGGTGTAAATATTTATGTCATGCCTATTTTCAGCAGGAAGATATTACAAAATAGGCTTGGAAGTTGAAAGGCCCATTGAGCTCACCAGCTGGCAAGAATCGCTCAGGAGTAGGGGTGAGCAAATGGACCGGAAACTGTCAAACCGAACTAAATTGGAACGAAAAAACCAGACCGGACCAGACCAAAAAGAAAAATAGTCCGGTCCGGTTCACATTATGTAAGAAATTCGGTTTTTCGGTCCGGTCCTGATTCGGGGTTCGTCCGGTCTGGAACTCATTCTTTGTGTATTTTTTCCGGTCCGGTCCGGTTTTAGACCGAACCAAAATGTCTAGTTCGGTTCCGGTTTGCACCGGAGTAGAATTCGGTCCGATCCGTTTTACGATATTCCTAAAAAAATCGATTCCAGTTCGGTCCGGTTCGGTCACTATGCTCACCCCTACTCAGGAGGGCTGTTTCAAACTAGACCTCTTGGCATTTCAAGTGGGCTTTTTCATGGGCTTGATGGACCAGATGTTTTGCTTTTGAAGTGGGCTCCTCTAATTTCAGACCCTAAATTCAGAGGTAGGACTTATGTCCTACTATATATCTTGCAGATTTTTTATGTAAAAAGCCGAACCCTCATGATCTTTGGAGTCCAATTCAGGATTCATGGACCCATTGATTTGAACATTTTCATGTAAACAATTTTAAATACACCCATATGATTACCTCCTCTTCGACATTCAATCATATAAAAGACTAATGTTTAATTTTTAGTTGAGAGATGATTGATCTAAAGATAGATAGAATGATAATTATATGTTAATTTATACGGATTTGTTAGAATAAAGTCTCATTCAAAAGTTTGATCTATGAATAAATTTGAGTTTTGGTCTATAAGTAAGTTTGAGTCTAGGTCTATAAGGACTCTATCCACACCCAGACTAGTTACTTTAAGGTTGCGTTTGATACATTTTCTGGACATGATAAGAGATACAGGACAGGACAGGACAGGACAAGACATACCTATTTGTTCTAGTTGTTCTGTTTTGTGCTTAGTAACTTTAGTAAAGGACTGAACAATCAGTAAAGTTTTCTGTTTGGTACATGTCACAGTACATTTTATAATTTTGTTAAAGACAAAACTACCCTTCACAACAAAATATAGTATTCATTAGTTAGAGTAAAAATTAAAAACAAACATCTCACTTGCAATAAAATTATTATATCAAAAACCAAATATTTGCATTTAAAAAATCATCAAACAGAGATAGACATTATCAACACAGAAAGCAAACTATTGTGTTGAACAAATAGTCATCTGTTTGATTAAAATATTAAAAACTAGTCCCGAACCTGAAAAAACTAGACAAAAGTTCATCAATAGAATTACGTTATAAAGACTATTAAAAAGCAAGATTAGATTACCACAGCCAATGCGAAAAAATGATAAATAAAAAAAGTACAAGTATATTCGCATGAACATGGATGCAAAAATATAAAAAGCATTAACCGCATGGATCAAATGCAAAATAAATGATTTTTCTAAATCTTTTTTTGGTACAAAATTTGAGTTTTTATCTTTAATTGCATGAACATGCATAAGATTAAAATTTTGAGAACCTAACCGTTGATGTTGGTGAATGGCTTAAGGATAAGGAAAAGAAGAAATAAATAAAAGAAAAGAAGGGTAATATGGTAAAAATAGAATGAGTTAATTCTTGTCGTAGGACTGGTTTTTTAGGCTCATGAGTTAGAACAGGACAAGAATTTGATGCAAGACTTGAACAACTTTTAAAATTTGTTCAAGCCATTTGTCGTACCAAATATGGACTTGGACAAAAATGAATGCCCAAGCCTGTCCAGTACTACGTAACAAACGCAAAGTTGACAGATACTCTTAACATACCCTAAATTCATAGGACTAAGATCGAAAGTTGACACATATTCACAAGGTATGGCTTTATAGTCGACATATACTCTTACCGTACTTTTACCACTACTTTAAAAGTCAACATACATTCATGAAGTCTGACTTTTTTTTTGGAAAAAGTACATTGTAGTTTTATGTTTTTGGCATTCGGACCTTATGATTTAAAATTAGTAATTCAGTAGTCCATGTGGTTTACCATATTTTATTAGAGCAAGTCCCAGACAGTTGCTCGATTAACCGGACTCGAAACGGTACCGTTTTTAAATCTTTGTGGTGGACATATGGTAACCAAGTGAGTTTAGTCGTGATGACGTGTAATCTGATAAATTATCAAATAGTCCCAATATTTTAAATACCTTTTCAAATACTCCAAACTTCATCTTCAACCTTCTACTCTTAAAACTAAAAAAATAGCAAGAGTTCAAACAACAGGCTGAAAGAGATTATACCAAAATTAGCATTCCATGTCCCCATAGTTGATTTTATGAAACTCGACAAATCCCTCCTCTCACACTCATACTACCTAGCTCTCTTCGGCTTCCTACTTCTAATTCACACTTCTTAGAGGGAGAGAGAGAATGGGACCACCGAAGAAAGCATGAGCGGAAAGGAGCGTCATTTCCTCTCTCCCTTCCACTCTCTTTCTCGCACGAGCTAACCCGTCCTTTCCTTTTTGCAGGAATCGTAAAGCTCGTCTCGGGCGGCGCAACCGACCTCATCGTTTAGTGCGTCTCAGACATGGAGGTGTCCCTATTCTGCCAATGGGCACCTTGAAAACTCCGGCCAGCCAAGACTCGTCGGGACGGTCGAGAGCCACGAAATTGGCGCCAGTTCTACTCTGGTTAGAGCCGATCATGGAGGATAGAGGTGAAGATAGTGACGATGCATTCGTCGAGAAGGAGAAAGCGGCAATGGTGGGAGGGAAGGAGGGAGGGGAAGAGAGAGAGAGGAGGGGGGAGAACGTTTAGGGTTTGAAAGAGGAACTAGATTTGTGTTAGAAGGACGAAAATACCCCGATTGATCTTTGTTTGTTAGATCGGCTCCCAATTTATTTGAGCTCATCTAACGGCTCTGATAAGAACCACGACGGGCCTGACGAATTTTCAATGTCCAGAACCAAATTCTGTCCCGACATGTAGCGATACAATAGTGAGTGGAGGTAAGTCATACGTGTCCCTATTTAAATTTTATTTTTAATACAACTTGATCACAAAAAATCTATTTTGTTTCCACTAAATTTGTTGTCATATTAAATTTTCAACTAAATATTATCTTAAATTTTCCATTTTTTCTCCAACTTTATTTTCTATTTTCTAATTTTGTTTCCACATTTTACCAAACCTCAATGTCATGGATGGACTAACAACATCTTCGTAGCCTTTGGGTGCAGTAATGAGATGGGGTCCAAGAATTCGACAGCAACCAACTTGTGCAAAACTCCAATTGATCCATGACTTATACTCTTCCTCTTCTCGACAAGTTGGTCTTCTAACGCCTGTTTTGATAGGGATGGCAAACAAGAAGGCCTAAGTCATATCATACCTAAAATTATAATATGGGTAAGGTTCTTATGAATCTATACATATCATACCCATCGTCTGTTGGTGATTAAATATTTATGGTGATTCAATTTTGTTGGTTGAGAGGACCGACTAGGTACCAACCTCCTGATGGCTCCCCGAAGTCATTACTGATGTCACCAAACGGCATTTGGTATAGCGATCATGACTTGATAAAAATGCAGGGTTCAATTCCTTTCGGATGTAATCATGTTTTACCTTTCAAAAACAGTAATTACTGATGTCAAGTGTCAATAGCAACGGGACGAATTCATGCTTCTTGGAATGCTTAGTAAATCAACGCAGCGGCAACCATCTCGGCTCCTGCATCGGACTGGCACTAGCGATGTAGACACGACGCCAAATTCAATATTTCCCTTGCCATTTTTTGTAGCTTAACATTACTGGGTTTTCTTAATACTAAGTTAGGTCCAATTTACGAATAAAATAATTCTAATAATTGCATTCAAAATATTAAATTTAGATTAGAAATGGAATTTCTAACCTGAAATCAAGAGGACCAAAGCACATAGCCACCAAGAGGTCCTCGAGGTAGTCCCACGAAACGTTGTCAAAGACTTTTCTGAAATCAAGCTTCAATAGCACCCCCTTTTACCTGGACCTCTTGCAGTAATTAATCATTTCACTACAAATCAGAGGGCCGTCCAATATTTGTCGCCCACTCAGAAAGGCTGACTGTTCTTCCTCGATGACCTGGCCCAAAACTCCACGGACCCGACTAGCAAGGACTTTGGAAATGATCTTTGTAAACTGTCCATTAGGCACCGCAAAAGTACTCAAATCCTGTAGGCCAAACTCTACCTTTATTCTATGCGTCAAAGATCTGTTAATTTTGACTCGGTATAGGGTAAGGTATAGGTATGAGTCTGTTTTTAGAGACGGGGTCTAGAGTAGAATATTAATCCTATGAATTTTTACCCTATCTTTACCCTTATTTTGGACCCTACCTTAACTAAACTATTATTAGACCTAATTAGACTAATTTATCTTCATTTTTTAGTTATAATTTGCGATAGAGTTCTCAAATATTCTGGAATATGTTTCATGATATCGACTACAAAATTTGAGAACATATTATTCTAATTTTCTTTATTAATATACTATATATTTCATGATTAATTTTTGGATATTCATTGTGATTTATTTGAATTATATATATAATTATGTTTAAAAATTATCAAAAATGTAGTGCATTTAATTCAAGGGTTGGACCATGTAGACCCTACGAACCCTGATGGTAAGGATATGGGTCTAATAATAAAATTTATCGAGAATCAAGGGTAGGGTATGAGTTCAATTCTCTAAACTAGGGTATGGGTAGAGTCCTACTTATATCCTAACTGACCCTACCTATCACCATTCCTACTCTCCACTAAAGAGATAGGGCGGAAGCCTGCAAAAAAATAGTATCTTATTGATGACTCGATTTAACCCATTTTTATCTGAGCTATATTCCGTGGTTTAATTTTCTTATGTTAGAAGTAAGAAAGCAATTCAATTCATAACAAGGGGAAAAAATCAAATCGGTAGAAAAAAGTATTTAAAAATTCCTAAAATTAAAAATCAGGTACCACTTGAATTTGAATGGGCTGGTGTGATCCCACGTATTTGGTTGCCGTCCAAATATTGATTCCTGTTTAATCTTCAAAAAGATAATTTATCCGTTCGTGTGCTGGGTGAATTCTTTAATTGGTCATAAATGTCGGGCTAAATTGGGTTTGGAATGCTTCCATTCCAAACGGTTTAGAGTAAAAGATACACAAATTTTTTTTGCAAAAATGTAGAACTACGAGGACCAAAATGAAAAAGCTACGCGGACCAGTATGATATAAGAGGACATGTCAATATCGCAAACACGAAAAATACATTGACTAGTATGACATAACGGGACATACCAGTATCACATAAAAAATATGTCGATATCACATAACTGAACATACTAGTGCAATCCCTTTCACACCAAACCATTCAAAATTATTTCCGTACCCAATTCAAAACCATAAATAGCGTCCCCTCTTTTTGCCAAAACAGAAAGGTCCTTGCTAACTTCAAGCAGACACTCATTAATGACAAACTTCTCGGAAATATGTACTTTTATTTACCCGTATCTAATTTTTAGGAATAGACATTTTAATACATGTGTTATTGGATATGGACATTTTACATCCTATATTTTAAAAACAGCCAACTTGTGTTTTCAAAACATTTTGTCAAATCTAAGATTTCAATAACCGGAAATGACGTGACAACCACGTGGCGGCGACTTGGAAAAAGCTGACGTGGCTAACAATAAAGATGAAAAAATAGAAATAAACCTTGTCCCCTCGTCTTCTCTTCGGTGGCGGAATGGAAGGACGGCGGAACGATGTCATTTTGCGTAGAGTTTGAGAGAAGCAGCAGAATTCAAACAGGGAACTGGTGGTCCCTACTCCTACGTTGATTGCCTTAACAACCATTCCTTCAGAGACTAAGTGACTGGATCCAATTCAAAAAAAAAGTGACTAGGTTGTTCCTTTTTCTTTGAGGGGAGAGAAAGGCAACTACCTAGCTTGTGTTCGAGGAGCAATTACTTGGCGAGGAGGAAGAAGAAAGTGGAGTAGACGGTGTCTTTTTTTTCCCTACTTTTTGGAGAGTGCTTTCCGTGGGATTAGGGTTTAGGGAATTTGGGCTTGGGGCCAGGACTTTCGGCTTGCCAATTTAAGCCCTCGTCAGCTTTGCTCCGCCATCGAAGAGGAGACAAGGAAGACGAGGGGACCAGGGGACGAGGTTTATTTCAACTTTTCTCCTCTTTATTGTTAGCCACGTCAGCTTTTTTTCAAGTGGTTGCCACGTCATTTCCTGTTATTGAAATCTCAGATTTGACAAAAAAAAATTGAAAACACATAGTACATTTTTGGGTGTTTTTAAAACAGTTTTCATATCCAATAACACACACGGTACTAAAATATTGTTATCCCTAATTTTTAACAGTTGTTACAAATGTAATCAAATTAAGGGAAAAAAGGAGCTCTTCCGTATACATCATGGCCAGCACCGGAGGCACTTTTTATGTGTGGAAGACATAAAATTTTTAGAAAAAGTTCACAAAAATATCTTGTAATTTTAAGTTTTTTTACTTTAGTATTTTGGAATTTTTTTTTTCAGGTGACAGAAGTTTTGAAAAGTGATACCATTGGTGACAAACTTTTAACCGGGTTAATTTTTCCAACCAGACTATACACATCAACGCCACATCATCGTCACGTCGTATTTTCTATCCTATGTGGCAATGACATGATAAAATTACAAAATCTTAATATATTGTTCTAAGCCTAATTAAAAACTCGCAACCCAAAAAAAACCAGATTCCACTTCTCCCTCCTCGCCATCCACCTTCCTTCATCGAACCCTCGCCTTCCACCTCCATTAACAACAGCACCATCAACAGTTATGTACAATTACAATGGAAAAAAGAAACCAGAACTAAAATTCACCATCTAGTTGATTATCATAATTTCTTTTTTAATTCTTCTTGTGGGTTTGGGAGGGTCAAACCTGGCCGAAGAACTAGAAATCAAGGAAGATGGAGAGGTCATATGGGTTCTGATTAATAGTTCGGAGATGATGAACAAGAGGAGAAACACCGGGATGAAGCTAATGGAACCCATTAGAGGCAACCCAAATAAAGATCCAACTACATCAGGCACCACCTCATCGACACCATCTTCGCTATAGTTAGTCCCATCCCTGGAGACCCAACTCGGCACGAGCTCTGCCCCAAACCAGGAAGGGTCCATAACCGAGGTCCAGCCTTCTTCATCCCTACAGTAGCCCGCCGCCAAACGGCCCTCCAAGGAATCAAGGAAGAGGCCGTCGTTGAGGTCCGGCCATGGGAGCCCAAACGAGCGGCTGGGTTGTCGATGACGGGGAAGGGTGGTTGGACATGTTGGTTTCTCTCTGGTTAGTAGTTGGGTCGCTCTAAAACAAATGGGCGAGGAGGTTCGTGGAGGTGGAGGGCGAGGGTTCGATGTGTTCGAGGAAGGAAGGTGGGGATGGCGAGGAGGGAGAGAAGGGGATCTGGATATTTTTTGGGTTGGGAGTTTTTAATTAGGATTAGAAGAATAAATTAAGATTTTGTAATTTTGCCACGTAATTGTCATTTAGGATAGAAAAATACGATGTGACGATGATGTGTATGGTCTGATTAGAAAAATTAATTCCGGTTAAAAATTTGTCACCAATTGTGTCACTTTTCAAAACCTCTATCACCTGGACAAAAAAAGTGAAACCACAAAATATTAAGATAAAAAAACTTGAAACTACAGTGAACTTTTTCCAAAAAAATTTACAATCATTTTTCTACCAATATGACTTGTCATATAAGATTATTATGATAGATAATAATAAATTAACTTCTTCTTTTTTAACACTATTTTAACTTCTTATTGGATCAACTATTGTTGTTTCTTATAAGAAATTTGCCCGTTCCTGTCGAGAACATGTTTTTTCTTAGCAGTTTCGACCAGCAGAATTTCTTCTAGGCTCAACAATAATTAACTTCTTATTGGATCAACTATTGTTGAGCCTAGAAAAACCTCTCCTCGTCGAAACTACTAAGAAAAAACATGTTCTTGACGGGAACGGGCAAATTTTCCTCGTCGTCCATTATCAATCCTTTGGCTTTCCCTTTTTGTTTTTGGGTTCTAGATTGTTGCTAATGACTCTACCAACCCTTTCTTTGTATCATTATTTCAATAACAATATATATCACATATCTACCTTTCGAGAAAAAAAAGTCTGAATTATAGTTTGCATTAACAAATCAAATTATTTTAGTTTAATTTAGGTTCACAAAAAAAATTAGGCTAGACTCAGCGAAATAAAGGCAAGTGTAATATCCGAATGCTTCCTACAAAAAACCCCCCAGACGCCAACGTGGAAGTCGAAACCGTCACCCGTTGACCTTACATTTCTTTTTTTTTTTTAAGTTTACCTTACATTTGAACATGCCAATGATGTACATGAGCTCAAATTTTCCAACACTCAACCCCTATCCTATTTGTTAACATCATTAAGGTCCAACATCGAATATTTGTTATGAAGAATTTTACTAAAATTAAAAGTTATGTTCGAGTTAATCTTGAACAATTGATGCAATAATTATAGAAAAAATAATTGGTACATGAATGTTAAAATATCTCATGGTTTAAAAAAGAATATTTATAAATGGTAAATTTCATAAACGTATCATATATAAAAAAATTAATTGGGGACATATTGGCACTATAAAAATGAAAACTATATAAGTTAGAGCTTTTTTAGTATGAACTATTTTATTTGGTTTCGTGATAAGATAAACAACTAAATTCTACGACTTCCATTCTTTTTGTAAAGATTTTTTTTATCACCGTCACACTTACACGAATATTGGAAAAAAATATTTAAAGAAATTATTTGATCCACATTTGATAATTATTTTTTGTTAATTTATAACATTCAGAATATAGCATGTGAGTCGTATTTAGTAGTGACTAATAGTATATTTTTAATTCGTAAAGTTTAAATTCAAGATCTTCTTTACTCAACCAAAATTTGTTGCACTTGGATACCCGTTAATAAAATTAATAAATATATTAAATAAAACCATCGGATCTTATTATTTTCCAAAGGAAGTAAGGGATGGCACGAGTAGAGTACATATAGAATCTCACCCATACTCTAGTCTGGAAAGTTGGATCATACCTTATGCTCGACCATAGCGAATCTTTACTATTGGATCCATACTTTTACTCTGATTGTCTATAGTGTTTAAAGGGTCTGACCTTTGGATAATTTACAATTCATAATTTTCATATAAAATTTCAATGTTGCATATAAAAATTAGATAAATTAATGCATATATACATTACACACCAACCTTCAATAAAAAATACAAGTAAGATAAAATTTTGCGATATAAATTTAATGATACCAAAAATAAGCACCTCAAATCTAAAATCAATATATGTTATGAATAAAAGGGTAGGGTCGAATTTAAGGTAATGTCTAAACGAGAATTTAAAGGTAAGATCTAATTCGTTCACCAAATAAATAATTAATTTATCTCTTATCAAACTACTATTCAATCCAACCCAATCTTTTACCATCTTTATTGGTGATCTCATCCAATCCGCTCACCAAATAAACAATAAATTTCTCTCTCATCCATATATTATCTATAATTTAATTTATGTTTACATATAAATTATAATAAATATATAAAATTATGCGTTCATAATTATAACAAGAAAAAAATTAAAATTAAAAAATAAAATTAAGATTACAAAAGTTGGAATACAAAATTAGAAAAAAATAAAACAAGCTACAAATGGATGTCAAAAATATGTTTGAAGTCAATAGTCGAGGATGAGTTTTCGTTGAGAGGCCACAACTTCTTATTCCGGAGTTCGATTGAGTTGATTCAAGTTGCTTTGCCAAGTTTAGACGTATATATACAACTTTTTAGTTTATAATTTTTCTAAATTCGGAGTGTAAAAATGTCAAAAATATGTTTGAAATCAATAGTCAAGCAAGTTGTGAGGATAAGTTTCGGTTGGAGAGCCATAACTTCTTATTCAGGAGTTCAATTGAGTTGATTCAAGTTGCTTTGCGAATATGAGACGTACATTTACAACTTTTTAGTTATGACTTTTCCAAATTCGTAGTGTAAGAATGTTAAAAATATGTTTGAAGTTAATATTCGACCAGGTTACAATCGTCCAAAGTTGGAATACAAGATTGTATATCAAACTATGTCAATATTGAGCTCTATTTATAGAGAATTAAAAAAAATAATTTTTATTTTTTATGTTTATCAAAAGATAATATATTAATTATGATAATCAAACAAATAATATCTACTAATATCTATTTCAACGAATAATATTGTGCCACGTGTTATTAGGATTAGATTAAGATATATAAAAAAAACTCACGAGTAACGCTCGGCCAATTGATTGGATCGGCCAAAATGCCTTTCTTTTTCTCCTTTGTCCTCTAGTGGTGATCGCTTGGTCTTACAATTTTATGGTCATTATATTTCGAAGGGGCTTAATCAATTTCCGTCAGCTCATGTACCTGAAAAGTAAACGATGGTTTTATTTACTACTTTATTGAGCGAACACAAAGCTAATTGTACTACATATATATGTGGTGAAGCTAATTGTACTACATATATATGTGGTGAAGCTAATTGTACTATATATATATATGTAGGAGCGGTCAAATCATATATAGATAAGTACATAAGCCATTTGAATAGAAGTTATGGTCCCTAAATAATTTTTTTTTGTAAAGAACCATTTTAGTACTGATCGTGGGTTGATAATTCATAGCAGAAAGCATTTGGCACAATAAGATGGTTGATAATTTAATGAAGCTCATTAAACCCAAATTTACACAAATTTCGATTTGTATGACATGCCATGAAAATGAGATTGTGCGAATAGTACAAACCAAGTGTAAAATTTTAGGTTTTCGATACTAACTTAGATTCACTTATTTTATAGAGCCAACTACAATCAAATGTAAAAATATACACGTCGAGAAAATCCAAAGGAAAAAAACTAATTGTATTTAGTCGTAACGACATTTTGTCAAGGTTTTTAAATATGTAGTCTGACCGATCAAACCACGATTTGGTATAAAAGGTATTTCAAATATTGCTATAAAAATGTCAAAATCGGACAAAATTCGATCGAAACAGAACCAGGCTATTCGACCCAAAAAATACCCAAAAAAAAGTTGTTTGGAAGGTTGAGAAAAAAAATCTTGTAACTTTTTGCCTGATTCTCACTCTCTCTCCCCGACATTTTCACAAACCAAAAAAGGGGAAACCGAAAACCCCATTTCCCCGAAGAACCCTAATCCCCGACGGCGACGATTCGACGACGATTCCCGAGCGACTCCCCGACGGCGACAGATTCAATTGTGGTGGTGGTTGGGACTCCAGAAAGCCAAAAGAACCCTAATCCCGTCTTTCTTTCTCTTCCCTTTAGTGTCTGCCCTTTCTCTAATTAGCATCAGCGAAACCCAACAATTGCCATCACCTTCTCAGATCTCCACATCGAGTCCGGCCTCAAGGCCCTCAAAGGATTCCTCTCTGGGAAATCCTACATCTCCGGGTAAGCTTCCAAGTTTCAAAAAGACTCAATTTTAACCTGCTTTGAAGTTAATTATTGACCTGTAGTTGGTTTTTTGGGATTCATCTTGTGGGTTTGTTTCGAAGTTTAAAAAGATCCATCTTTAAGCTGCTCTTTTTTTTGGGTGATATTTTAAGCTGCTCTTGAAGTAAAGTTTTGACCTTCATTGGATTTTTTTTGTGGGTTCAGGGATAGCATTCACGAAGGAAGAAGAAGCCACCTCCTTTCGTTTTTCTTTTCCACTTTAATAAGTTGCGTTCTACTTTTTGGCCCATTTCAATGGGCTTTTTCTATTGTTCAATTGTTTCTGATTTTTCTATGTGGCCCAACTTTCTCCACCTGTATTTTAGATAGATATATATATATATATATATATATATATATATATATGTAAATACTGTAAAAATAAAAAAATTTCGGTCCGACAGACGATTCAACCGATCGGACCAGTTAATATGCGACCCGGAGACAAGAGCAGGTTACTCTCCAGATCGTTTTTAAAAACCTTGCATTTTTCTTTAAAACGTTGACGAGGTCAACCCAGTTGATGCCCAAATTGTACCTAGCTTCTTTTTTTTTTTTGCTTTTAAATTTGAAACAATTGGGCCCTTAAAAAATGAATGATTAAGGGACCGACCCACATATTATTATATACATTAATTACAAGGGACAAGTTGGCACATTTTAACGAATACAGCGCAGATAATTAATAGAAAAAGCTAATGTATCATGCGGGTGGCGCAGAATGAAATGACCAAAATGGGCCTTATTTAATATAACTAATAGCTAGTGCAACTGATATAGATATTTTTAAAGGATTTTTTGAGATTTTTCTCAAAGTCATGTCATCGTCTATTAGTTAAGAAAATGTTGGTGCTTTACGTCTGATGCAAAACGACGTTGCTTTAATTAAGGCTCAGAATTGGGTGAACTTTGGATAGCTACCTGGGCTCTACATAATTGTAACTTAAAATTGACCAAACACACGAACTTTTCCCTATTATTAATTAATAAATAGTGGTGCAGTGAGGATGAGTTGAGCAGTTTGGCGCAGCATCGGTATAAATAAAATCCTCGACTTTATCCCCATTCCTATTAATTTTATTATATACTGCCCCCTCTCTCTATTTCTCTTTGTTTCCCTAGGTGGGTCGATATTTGAATTGAACTGATATATCTTAATCACTCTCAAAAGCTGTTAGCAAGTAGAAGGAATAAATCGGAAGATCGGAGGAGACCGCCGTGGATATGTCGGGACGTGGCGGCGTTATGCTTTTGCTATGCTTGGTTTGCTCGGTAATTGCTGAGGTAGCTCAGGCCCAGAATCAAACTTCTGATGCCACCACAGATCCTAATGAAGGTGACCATCTTTTCCTTCTCCTTTTCCCCCTCTCTCGTCGGTTTATTATGTCGGTGAATGGAGATTATTACGTTGGTTGCTAGTTAGTTTGTTTAAAAATTTTGACATTTATTAATTCTAAAAAAATGATATCTATTGTTTTATATATTTGGATTATATATAAACTTTTTAAGAAAAGTATAGTAGTAATTTGCAAATGAAATGGACTTTCAAATAAAGCAGCAAGTAACCAATGAGTCAATGACTAAAGAGTTTGGAAATTCAGTTATGGTTGGTGTTAATCTAAATAATGTGTTAATCTAAATAATAAATGTTTAGATCAATTGGTGCAGCTATTGTTTTAATTTTATAAAGAGTTTTTGAGTTTTTAGGAACATAATAGTGTGAAATAATTGTTAAGAAAGATTTACAAAAATTCAAATATCTCATTCATCTCGAACCTAGATTAATTGATATGTTCGGATAACATGTCATCTAAAAATACAAGTTAATTTGATGTTTTTTAATAATTGGTTGAATATTCGTATAATTTTAGTTTGCATTACTTAAAAAACTATGACAATGCATCGATGAATGACTTAATTGATTGAATAAAATGAATTATAATTTTATCGGTGAAACCTTAATTTTTATACAATGACAATGCCAAAGTTTGAATACGGATCAAGCTTTGTGTTGTTGTACTATACCCTTTGGTAGTGTTTATTCTATTTGTAATATTTAAACCAAAATTTTTTTAGAGAATTTTTTTTTCTTATTCTTTGGATCGGATCAAGTATATTTTATATATTGAGCAAACTCTTAACAAAATATGGCAAATTGTATTTTCTTTCGCCAAAATTGAACAGCCAAGGCATTGAACAGCATATTCGCCAAGTGGGAGATATCGGCGAACACAGCCCAATGGAACACCACCGGCGACCCCTGCTCCGGCGCCGCCGTGGGATCGTCAACGACGATAGACAACACAGCCTACAACCCCTTCATCAAATGCGACTGCTCCTTCCTCAACTCCACCCTCTGCCGTATCACCGCCCTGTACGTAACTGCCCCTTCCCCTGATGATCGTACACTAATATTAATTGCCACATTAAACGGTTGGACGGGGAATTAAATTTAGAGTCTAGGGTAGCGTAGGGTTGACAACAGTTCGAATTCTTCGAATTTGAATTCCGAAAATCATAATAGTATTCGATTCGTTCAAAAATGATTCAAATTCGTATGAGTAGGTTTGAATCCCAATGTAACGATCTGAACTAGAAAAGAGTTATAGGGAGAGAGAATTAGGGTAAGGTAGAAGAATTAGAGAAGAGAGAGTTATGAGGAAGAAGAAGAATAGATAGGGGCAGAGAAGAATTAGAGAAGGAGAGGAAGACAGAGGCAAAAGGGGTAGGAAAAAATAGATGATAATTCATATATTCATTGATGATCATTACACGGTAATTGCCAACTATATATATAATGACTGATAGTGGGGGTTTCCCACGTAACCCACCAAACTAACTGGCCACTACTGCCACTTAACCCATTATTATACAACATGTGCAAGTGGCACTTTGGAGGAATGGAAATAACAACTACATCATGTGCCTAAGTACTTGGAGAAATTATCGGAAACTACCCACGACTTAGGGTCGGGACACCCTATTGAATTTTTGACGAATCGACTTCGAATCCGATTCAATTTGTGGTTACCTAGGGTGACCACAGTTCGAATTCGGAAAAAATCGAATTTCAGAAATCATAATTTGTATTTGATTCGTCCAAGGATGAATTCAAATATGAATTTGGATTTGTATGCGCCGGTTCGATTTTGAATTGACTTTTTGACAATCAAATTGAATCCGGATTTGATTCAATTCATGGTCACCCCTAGGTGACCACGGTTCCACTTTTGGCAAATTCGAAATCCAGAAATCATGATTTGTATTACAAATGTCTGTTCGAATTTGAATTAAATTTTTGACAAATCAAATCAAATCGAATACGAATTTGATTTAATTCATAATCACCCCTAGGTTAGGGTTCAAATCCAAGAGTTTTAAAAAATTATACTTAAAAGAAAATATTGCCACATAAATCTTAACTTTGTTTGGGACGGTGTTGCAGGAAAGTGTACGCCGTGGATGTCGCGGGTTCGATTCCTGACGAGCTCTGGACTCTTACTTACCTCACCAACCTGTATGTTCTCTCTTAAATGCTACGTGTTCGATGTGATTAGGCTCTGTTTGTTTGGCCGGGGAACGCAGTTCTTGTTGTTGGTGAAAATATTCTCCCAGTGCTTGTTTGATTCCGAGAAGATTTTTGGGTTTAGAATGAGAACTTTATGTGGAAAAATGAAAGAGCAACTCTGGTTCCCTGACACACTGAGGTTGGATGATGGCAGGAAAATAGACCAAAACTTCTTGTCAGGGAACCTGTCTTCCTCCATTGGGAATCTGACAAGGATGCAGTACTTGTAAGCGTTTCTGGTAGCTTATGTCTTGTTTTATATCTCCCTCATCTGCTGACAATGTTATGGATTCTCTACTGTTTGGTTGTCGTGTTGGCTGTGTAGGACCATCGGCCACAATGCACTGTCGGGACAACTTCCTGAAGAACTTGGCTTGCTTACGGATTTGAGATCACTGTAAGAAGATCATGTTTCCAATGTTGAAGTGCCTCAGATCAATTGTGTCTATTGTTGCGTCCAGTATATAGAGCAAGAACTTCACCAACTCATTATCTTGGGTTGGAAATAGAGATTTCGACAGTTAATGATAGCGGCTCGTCTTCTTGTTTCTGGCCTAAACTGTGTAGCATTCGATTATCCCGACTGGATGTTTATGGAAAATCATGGATTTTCTTGTGGCAGGGGTATGGGGTCTAACAAGTTCTCTGGTCCTCTTCCTTCTTCGCTTGGGAATTTAACAAAGCTACAACAGATGTAAGTTTTGCTATAATGTTTATCCTCCCTTTGTTTCTTTTGCCTTTCTGTGATCTTCTGATGTCGCTAGTACCTTTGGCCGATACGCTACACTTTTTCTTTATTAGTGAAGTGGTAAGCATAAAAGATATAGAATGATTTGGTACAGAAGTTTTGTGAAATCTATGAGAAAAGGTGCATGATGTGGTTTAACAGATTTTATGATCTCTATAATTGCAGTTATTGCGATAGTTCTGGAGTAAGTGGCCAGATCCCTTCCACATTGGTCAAAATGAAGAGCATGCAAACAGTGTAAGTGACTTTGAACCAGATAAATTGGCACAAGCCATTATTTTCTCTTTTATTTGATATTGAGAATGGTGGTGTTTGTCTCAGGTGGGCATCAGATAATGCATTCACTGGCAAAATTCCCGACTTCATAGCAAATTGGTCAAGCCTAACAACTTTGTAAGACGACTTTAAGCGCTTGTAATATTGTGTACATTCAATTGACTGCATACGAGCTGCCCACTGCATGCTTCTCTCCAGACTTAGATTTCTTCAAAGACAAAGGGTCGAATTTGCAGGTCGAACATGGACGATTTCAATGCTTATGTTACTGGAAAATGTTTATATTGCCTTCTGCTTATTTTTTTGCAGAAGGCTTGAAGGGAACTCTTTTGAAGGTCCAATACCATCTGCACTGTCCAACTTAACTTCTTTGACAGAGCTGTAAGTCCCTTTACCTTGGCCCAGATGGTGAATCAATCCACTGGGCAGAATGTTAATGCAGTGTATATATTTTTTCTTGATTAAATTCCTTTCGCTTTTGAACCTTTTCTTGGTCTACAATTATTTGATATGGCACTAACATTTATTCTAAAAACAATGCAGGAGAATAGGAGATTTGGTAAATGGAAGCTCTTCATTGGGATTCATCAAGAGCCTGAAATCTCTGACTACTCTGTAAGTCAGTTGCAATTCACCATCGGTTTCTTATCTTTCTGGGATTGCAGTGTAACAGCTGTTATTTCTACCGAGTCTGATGATACTTGCTTATTTTTGATTAAGGGTACTGAGGAATGCTAACATATCTGACTCAATACCGTCCGACATCGGGGAGTTCAAGAACCTGACCCAGTTGTAAGTTATTTGCTACGATGGTCTCTTGCAAGCTGTTTAGCTAGTAAATTGATAATTTGATGTTCCCTCTTTCATGCACTTGGACCCGTGATTTTGGTTTAGCTGCTATACCGTAGTAATTTTCTTCAAGAGGGCCTCACAAAAAGATCTACACGAAGTAATATTTAACTTTTTGCTCTAGGGCAGGGCTTTCCGGACTTTGAGATTCTACTTTCCTAGTTTCTAGCAGATTCCGTGTACATGATTTTTTCTTTTCCTTCATTTTTTCTTGAAAGGTTCTTTCTATCCTTTGTTGGTGATTACTTTATTTTATTCTGCAGGGACTTGAGCTTTAACAACATAAGCGGAAAGATTCCGGACTCACTTTTCAATTTGAGTTCACTTCAATTCTTGTAAGTCCAATCCCCGGCTTCTAATTTCAACTTTTCCTGTAAAATTGTACGTTTCACGTTAAACCTTTCCGTTTTGGACGGCAATCTTCAGGTTTCTGGGAAACAATATGTTAAATGGCACACTTCCTTCGCAGAAGAGCTCGTCACTTATCAACATGTGAGCATTGTAACATCGGAATGTCTATGGTTCATGCAATTATCTATCCGATAGTGCATATAGCCAAAAATCGGTTCTAATCCAAGTCTGGCCTGAGTTTTTATTTTTAAAAGCAATTTTTGTTGATAGTTGGTTCCCTGTATCTCGCAGAGACGTTTCATACAATAATCTAGGAGGGAGCATCCCTTCCTGGACAACTAGTGACAAAAGTCTAGAACTGTAAGTTTTTAGGTTCCACTTTCACACTTTGAATAAGACAGAGCACCCGGTATCTTATTTGCATTTCCGCTGAGATCCTGCTGTGTGCTCGTTTCAATTATGGTTCAGTCTCCTTCATGTTCTGCACTGTGCTTGTGCAGCAATCTAGTCGGCAACAACTTCACAACATCCCAAACAAATAGCAGGTAGTTCTCATGATTTTACATTAAGCTATTTACCTTTATATTTGATACTTCCCTGTTCACATAGAGTACAGCAGAATAATTCATTTAAGCTTCCCCGGTGTCCACGAGAAGACTTTTATTCTGTAATAAAATGAAGTAGCTCAAGTATCAACCGTCGTAGTTGTGTCAAAGCCACACCATTCCAATCAGTAAAGGAAAACACTCATTTATTGCAAATTATTGCTCAAGCGTCAAGGACTTTGCAACTTCCACCCTGTCTCTTCACATTTCCATCGCACCAGGTTGAACTGCAAGAATAGTCGTGTGGTGCTCAGATGTGTCACAGGGCTGAAAGTTCCGAGTTGGACTGAATTTCTGATGAACTTTCTACTCTTGCATTAAGAATTAGCTGCATGGTGGTATTTAATGTAATTTTCCTTGCTGGTCTGCAGTTCTTTGCCAACAGGACTGGAGTGCCTTCAAGGCGGTTTTCCTTGCTACCGAGGCTCTCCAGTTTGTAAGTATGCCTGCATAATCTATCCTTTCTCAGGTTTCCCTGCCACAGTGGATCGCTTGTACTTGATAAAGTTGACAAATATTCAAGTATGAAGTCAGACCGGTTCCGAAATCAGAGTTTTGGGTTCATTTATGTTGATGATTGCACATGGATAAGTGATCAATTGAGGAACATGTTCCCTCTGGTGTTTACACCTAGTTAATTGCATCTATTTCGTTTCGTCAAAGAAACATTTGGTGTGAAACAAAGAACTGGATGTGTATTGTGTTCCCACGATGTCCGGCAGCTAAAATGGAACACACAGGAGCTATGGTCAATACTGCAAATATAGATGAATTTGATCCAAAAACCACAGAACTGATGAAACAACTCTTATTCTTTAATATGACGTAGCAGATGAACGTATGATCTGAGCTTATGATTCTTCATTGATTTAAAGCTATTCAGGAGATGGCTTTTGTGTAAACTACCTCATTTTGCTACCTCGCAGATTCTCAATTTGCAGTGAAATGTGGGGGCCCACAGATTAAGTCTTCGACTGACATTGTTTACGAGAAGGATAACGAGACTCTTGGTCCAGCGACATACTACGTAACTGACACAAGCAAGTGGGGAGTCAGTAACGTAGGATACTTTTCAGGGACCAGCAATCCTGCGTACACAGCCTCCACATCGTCCCAAGCCACAAACACTCTAGACTCTGAGTTGTTCCAGACAGCTCGAATATCTGCTTCATCGCTAAGGTACTATGGATTGGGGCTCGAGAATGGCAACTACACGGTGCTCCTTCAGTTCGCAGAAACAGCTATACTGAATGGTAACACGTGGAAGAGTCTTGGCAAGCGTGTTTTTGATGTCTATATCCAGGTACGAGCAACCAAGTTTGGGAGTATTATATGTCCAATCTCAGCTTCTCAATTTGGATTTAAAGATATTTTTGTATGCTACCATTGATGTGAACTTATGCAATAAATCAGCCGTCATTGGATGCCGCATGCTTCTAGTCTGGAGCTTTAGATAAAATGAACTACTTGAATGTCGCACGTGCATCTGTTTGCTGTAATGACGGTGTTCAGATTTTCCTTCTTCTTGCTGATGGAACCTGTTATCCCAGGGAGTTCGTGTTCTCAAGGATTTTGATATACGGCAAGAAGCAGGCGGTATCTCTTTCCGAGCTGTTCAAAAGTCTTTTAACACTAGGGTAACAGAGAACTACCTAGAAATCCACTTGCGGTGGACTGGGAAAGGAACTTGCTGCGTTCCCGCCCAAGGAACATATGGTCCTTCAATTTCAGCAATCAGTGCTACTCCAGGTAAAACTGTGATTGCAGCGGAAGAAAATTATATATTTATTTAAGACTACCGCCGATATCACCGCGAGGACTAAGATCCTTTCTGGCTCCACCATCATAGTACATATAACAGGGACATGCTCAAATTCCCCCAAATAAGGAAACCTATTATCTAAACACAAGTTGGAAATTCAAAACAAAACATTGAGCAAGAGTATATTGATTTACTCCTACTACACAGTCTGTTAACAAGAGAGCACTTGTGCAGATTTTAAACCAACTGTCAGCAACAAACTTCCATCATCAAAGAAAGATAGGACAGGTTTGATTGTGGGAATTGTGGTCGCTGTCGGGGTAGCAAGCTTCATACTCATTCTTTTCGTATCTTTTGCCATCCGAAAAAAGAGGAGACAGCTTGCCGCTGCAAACGAAGGTAATACCTGAGCTTAATTCTCCAAGTATGCTGGTAGTTCTTGGGCACTCAACTAATACTTTTTTGCAGAGCTCATGGGAATAGACAACAAACCATACACTTTCAGTTATGGTGAGCTAAAAGCTGCTACTGAAGAGTTTAGCCCTGCCAATAAGCTTGGGGAAGGAGGATTCGGGCCAGTTTTCAAGGTACGTGTTCGTCTAATCGAAGACAGTTCAAGCTGCTCTACTCTGGCGGTTCTGGTCACTAGAGATTATCAAAATTATCCCAAAGAATTTTATTTTTTCTATTACTCATTTTTCTTTCTTTAAGCAGCAATATGCTGCTAACTGGTCATGCTAGTGGAATTAATGGATCTTCACTGATACCCTCCTTGCAAAAACACCCACCTACTGTTATATAGGGAAAGCTTAATGATGGGAGAGCTATTGCTGTTAAGCAACTCTCGGTGGTGTCACGCCAAGGGAAGAGTCAGTTTGTGGCGGAAATTGCTATCATATCTGCTGTGCAACACCGTAACCTTGTAAAACTGTATGGATGCTGCATCGAGGGAGACAACAGACTTCTTGTTTATGAATATCACGAGAACAAGAGTCTTGATCAAGCAATCTTTGGTATGGAATCCTCTGTTATGTTAATAAGATTGCAGAAGTTTCTGTCTGTAATATATAAGTAATGGTCCATCCAGCTGCTGATGCAGTGTGTGTTCGAGAATTGCTAAGAACTAATTTGTGTGATGCAGGCAAGAACGGATTGCACCTCGATTGGCCAACACGTTATGAAATATGTTTGGGAGTAGCAAGAGGCCTGGCGTATCTTCACGAAGAGTCGAGGCTTAGGATTGTACACCGAGATGTAAAGTCAAGCAACATCCTGCTTGATTCTGATTTGGTACCCAAGATTTCAGACTTTGGATTGGCAAAACTTTACGACGATAAGAAGACTCATATAAGCACTCGTGTTGCTGGGACAATGTAAGACCCTTCTAAATCTTGTGCCCCTTTACTAAAATCTTATGTTCTTATACTTGATTGTCCCAGCATTTCCTTTTATGATGCAGTGGGTACCTTGCTCCCGAGTACGCAATGCGCGGACACCTTACAGAGAAGGCCGACGTCTTTGCTTTTGGAGTAGTTATTCTGGAAATCGTAAGTGGAAGGCCTAATTCGGACACAAGTTTGGAACAAGAGCAGATATACCTCCTCGAATGGGTACGGTACTTCGTTTTTCTCTTGACTAGGTTGCAGTTGACAAATGTTTCTGATGGAGATTGTCTCACTTTCTTGTGATTTAGGCCTGGACCCTTCATGAGAGCAGGCGGGAAGTTGATTTGGTTGACAGCAGGTTAGAAGAGTTTAACCCAGAAGAAGTGAAACGACTAACAGACGTGGCTCTCTTGTGCACCCAAACTTCACCGCAGCTCCGCCCCTCGATGTCACGTGCAGTGGCAATGCTCTGTGGCGACGCCGAGGTTGGCAGTGTGATTTCAAGGCCTGGATACTTGGCTGACTGGAAATACGATGACATCACCAGCTCTATGAGTGAGGATGCTGCAACCAGGGGAACTGACACCACCAATTTCGGCTCCTCTGCGAGCGAAAGCATCGTTGCTGATGCAAGGGAGGAGCTGCATTTCAATACCAGCAAACCACCAACGCTTCATGAGAGGGCAGATGACGAAACCGCCCTGTGGAGTAGTCGTTCACTGGATGTGGCAGATTTATAGCTACTCTCTTTTTAAGTCGGGTTCTGACAGGATTGAGAGAAGTTGGAGGGAGGGAAAGTAAATAAAATAGAATTATTCTTCTAGTACCGGTTAATCCGGGAGGGTGGAAAGTTGTTGGGTCCAATTCGTGTAATTTTTTTTAGGGCTGGTATATCATTGGATTGCCTTCCATCAAATCACATAAGAATCATCAACAACTTCCCAGTAATTTTATTTAGTCGTTGAAACAAAAAGAGTAGTATTCCCAGTAAAACAAGCAGGGCAAACCAATCTGTTCTACTCCCTCCCTCCCAAGAAAACTAACGGCAGTTAATTACAGAGAATAATCCTGGTCAGGACCAGGACCAGGACCAGGACCAGACCAGACACGACACACTAAAGAAGAAGACAATGACCGACCACCTCGTCACAGCCTTAGCCTCCACCCTCAAGCTCTTGGCCCTCCAGAGCACAGCAGATCGAACTCAAGCCCCTTCCGCTTCAGCTCCTCAGCGCACTTGTGCAGCAACTGCCCGTCCTCCTCCTCCCTCGCCAGCAGCTTCTCCAGGTGTGACTCCATGTCGCCTACATGACATGATCCCCAACGACCTCTCGCAGGAGGGAGCCGCGGAAAAGAGGAGGAGGGAAGCGACGGAGTGAAAGAAAAAGAAGAGGACAGCAGAGGTGGGTGGTGATCTCACGCCATGAATTAAATTGATTTACCTTCCACCAGGATGCTCCACATACACGACCAAGCTGATGAGCCCTCCTGCTGCCAGTATCCTCTTCGCCGCCTCGAGTGCCAGGAGG